>JAQPPZ010002539.1:12472500-13072500 GCA_028583015.1 Wollemia nobilis | reverse complement strand
GTTGGAGGTCATGACCAACCACTAGTAGAGATCCAACGAGGTGGTTTTCATCTCCATTCGCTGCCTCAAATCCCATGTACCCTCTATTTTTGGCCAATATCGGATCCAAGAATCATCATAACGTGTGGAAAATTTATACGTATCTCTCTTTGGAGAGGTATATCGTTGACTACTAGTGAACTGAGTGAGGTTTGGGAGGACCTGTGCTCCCTGACCAAGTGTGAAAGTCATTACCACACATTATAGGTTGGATTACATGGCCTGGATTTTATCACCTGGTTGTTGAGCTATGAGTATATAGGTGAAATCCATCTGAACACAAGAATATCATCCAAAAAAATGCTAAACATATGACATAAGATCTTCTTTATATACAATGTATAAAAACACACAAAATAGCTTAGGTAACACATTAATCCTTAAAAGAGATAAACATCTACTTATGGTTTAGAATCTAATTAACAATATAACTCATAATCACCATGGTATACACACAGAGCAACCACACTCAGTACAACATCAAGGAGAAAACTAATGGTCCTCACACTCATAGTCACACTGGTATTGAACCACCCAACCATAGTGTCATCGGGTAAATTTTAAAAAGTCTTAGGAGTGACAACTCAACCCTTGGGGGGAATCCTCAAGAAACCCTAGTGAGAGATCCACATCCTGATTGCTCATCATATAGACATAAGGAGACCTTATGGCCTCTCTCATCACTCAAACATATAGAGGTATCATGACCTCCCTCATCACATAGACATATAGAGGCATCACAACCTCCCTCATCACACAAACATGAGCAGGCCTAAATACCTTCCTCATAACATAGGCATGTGGAGTCATCATGACCTCCCTCATACCATAGACATGAGGATGCCTCAAGGTATTTCTCATCATAAAGGTATGCAAAGGTATCAAGACCTCCATCATCACATAGGCATGTAGGGGTTGCAAGACCCCAAACCTCACATGATACATTTAACATAGATAATCCCACTAAGGGGTAAGAAACTAGGACTGCACCCAATCATAGACCAAGGACATCCTATAGCCTCCCTACATATGGGAGGGTACCTCTAGATTACAACCTCATTGGTGTTAATGGGAATCCACATGATTAGCCATGGAGGACCAAATAACTTGATGAGTTAGATCAGTTTCCCCCAAGGCCAACTTCAAAAAGTATTTCTATTGCACATTATGCCTTAATATGTTAATTTAGCATCACCACTAGATGTACCAATGAACTATGTTAAGCTTCCAAGTGGCCTTGAAGCACCTAGACTACCTCTAACCATTGGGGTATGCAAAACATGTCATAATACACAGAACAAGTTGCCTTAGTAGACAAGGGAAAGAACACAATAAGAGCCTCCTTGAGGGGTCTAAACATTAGAAATCCTCACACAAAGTTAGAAAGATATGAAACTTTGGGAGTAGGTTGGTCTGACCACATACGTAGGTTAGAAGAAGTGCTATGCATTGAGCGAGAGCGTGTGGAAGCTCTTGAGAAAAAAGAACGTAGGAAAAGGTGCCCGTGCCTACAAGAGAAACACTCGAGAGAAGAAAGGGTTGATCATGAAGAACTAGAAAATAGGCTAGCTCAAGCTGACGTACACATAGATGGTGAGAAGTATCAACATGAAATATGTGTCGATTATCATCAAGAGAGAAACACTAGAAAAAGAAATGAGCGTACTCACCATACTTCATAACATCAAAAACACCTGGACCTCAAAAAATCATAATTCAATGAGGACTAGATAGGGATGGAAGATCAAGAACAAACATATCTTGAACCTCCATCCATGGTCATGGGATATGAGTAAAAATGCTAAAATCAAACAAACACAAGATTACCTCCCTTGCCATTGTGAGTAAACCTTTAGGAACAAAATATTATTTCCTCAAAGGCATACCAAACACTCATCGAGAGAGTTAAATATCTCAAGAAGTAGGACACAGATGGATAGAAGTTGATACTGAGCAAGATACACAACTAGTCTCTATGTCCCTCAATATTGAGTCCCACATATCTTAGGCACTTTGAGATACGTAGGCTAGACAAGTTTAAGGGAGAGAAATATGTACAAGAACGCATTATCAACTTCATGAATGTGTGCTTCCATATTGAGCAAAATGATACCCTAATACTTAGAACATTCATCATGATGTTCTTGAGCCCAGTGACTTAATGGTTCAATCATTTGCCCAAGCATAGCATAGCCAGTTTTGAGCAATTGGTAAATACCTTCTTAGAATGCTTGTCCTTCAACATCAATAAGAAGGTGAATCTATCCGATCTAGCTGACTTGAAATAATATGATGATAAGACAATAATGAATTATGGGAAAATATGGAAAAAATCATGGTAAAACTATCATTCTTCATTCCCATTGAATAACTTATCCGAATGTTCATAAAGAGCTATGCAAAACACATCTCTCTATTATTACAACTACAATAGTATGAATCATTTGAAGAAGCCTTGGCTCAAGCCAAGATTATTGAGGACATAAAGGTCGATGAAGGAGACCTCAAGCTCCAAAACAAGAAAGAGTGGAGCAAGAACAATCAGAATGACAAAAATAAATAGAAGCAGGCCAAGCTTGCTTAGGTTAATCAGGTAATTTTAAGCATGCCCAAGAGATGTAACGACCACCAACCCCAAAATTATCAGGCTCTCCTCTCCCAAACCAACTATGAGCCTAAGAACAATCAAGGCCAAAATAGGGAACATCAACCACCTCATTATTACATGAATCTAAATGAATCGATGCAATCAATATTTAATCAATTAAGCGAGGCAAAAAGAATAAGATTTTACAATATGAAACTTCTTGACCCTAACTGTCCCAAGCCAAAGGGATATAGGGAAGATCAATACTGCCCATATTATAGGATACAGGGGTGTGACATCAAAATATGTATTGGATTCAAGAATATTGTGCAAAACATGATTGATAAGGGAGAGCTAAAATTTGACAACCCATTATCTCTTGCTAATAGAGATATGGGGATATTCAAGAATCCATTGCCAAATCATGAGGCCCCTAGATATTAGGGTGCCCAAGTCAACCAAGTTTGAGTTGAGCCACCATTTCAAAGATGCATTGAAATGGTTAAGATAGTTAACGTGGCAACTAGGAGTCAATGATATGGTAAACCACAACCTCCAAAAGCTCCCATTAATATCTCGAATGCACCTCCATAGAGATAGGTGCAAAAAAATCCTCTAGGTCTACTAGCGTGATCTGTGATAACTATTCAGAGTAGACTGGAACAAAATTTGCAAATGACTCCAACCGAGTTGTCTATTTACAAGATCATACAATAGTATCCTAAGCGTAGGGATACTATTATGGAGATTTTGAGGTCAATTGATCTCCATCCCCAAAAACTAAATGTATTCACATATTTTGTGGGGCAAGTGCAACAGTGCCAAGAGCTCGTGATCCATTTTTATAATCATGAAATCAAAGAAGTGCCAACTACTATAACAAATATACCTCTGCACATCATTGCATCTATCAATGACATACCATTCAAGTGGGTTTTGATCGACACAAGTTTGTCGATAAATATTATAACAACAAAGGCTGTAGGGCACCTAAATATCCCTAAGTCCAACATTGTTCCAACTTCCTACATGTTAAGGGCTTTCAATGATGCACTATGATCCATAGTGGGTATAATTGTACTGCCTATAAAGGTAGGACATAAGACCATCTTTGTGATGTGTCACATGTTGGAAGGGGTGATATAATACAACATCCTTTTAGGGCATCCTTGGATAAGGGACATGCAATGTGTTCCCTCAATACTGCACCAATGCATCAAGTATGTGCATGAGGGACAAGTTCATGTGGTGCCATAATATGAAGTTGTTTAAGTATGTGTATTAGGTCAAATTACTGGGGGAATTTGTACTTCTATAAATACACCTATAATAAGACCTTCATCCTTGACCATGCAACTAGGAAGCAAGAGAAAAGTAGTGTGAGGTGATCCATCCACGTCGGCACCACCTCTTACATCCAATTCTACCGGCACTTTTGAGAAGCCTTCAACATTTAAACCAAAAGATACTCAAAAGTTGAAAGCACCCTTAGTGGAAGAAGGACCCAAGGAAATTCCAACCATAGCAGTTGTAGGAATTCTAACTCCCTTGGAGGAAGAAGATCCCCAAGATATAGCCAATAAGGTACCTCAACCTGCTTTACCTGCATCATCAACAATGTTATCTACACCATAGGTAATAGTTCACTTAACCAACATAGTGTTAGGTGAATATCTTGTGCAGAATGTGACTTTCACATCGATTATTGAGTCTACACAAAACATGGTATGATAAAGAGTCCCAAATATCCCAATAGGGATGGTGGTTCCCTTAGGGGTTCCCCCTAACTAGACCAAATTCATATACGTTGGTTTAGATTATGCCCATAGTGTTCCTAAACTTGAAAGGGATGAGGATGAACCATTCACCATGAATGTTCACTACTTAGAAATTTTTGAGTTTGTGCTAAGATACTTTGAGCGCTACCATTAGCATGGCTATGACTTAGGTATATATGAGCATGGCTGGCAATTGCCATTTCATCCATAATATTAGCTACCTAATAATAGGTTTGGGCTTAGCTATTACATTTGAGGTAATGATGACTCACTAGTAGCATCTCTAGATATGTTAATCTTAGGGTGTGGGGAAGACATTAATTAGAATCCATATCAACCCTATCGTAGAAACTTCTAGGGTGATGAATGGGTGGCCATGGTCAATATCAAACCATCCAACGATTATCATCCCAATTCCTCTCCCGAAGCATGCCCATAAGAAATTATCCTATGGGAGGACAAAACAAATCATAGCTATGAATGGGAGGAATATGAATATGTATCAAGTGAGGATGAAGAGGAAACTGACTTGGCTTACCATGGGATTCGGTATGTGCAAAACCTCACTTGGTATGGCAACATAGACATTGGATATATTTAATACAAGAGTGGCTATGAGTCAAAGGACTCAATAGATATGGCTTACCTAGGACCTAGACATGTGTGCCTCACTCTCGAGCCAAAAAACAAATGCCAATGGTTTCTTCATAAGTGATAATGGTTATGAGGATGAAATTGAGATGGCCTACCTAGGTCCAAGACATGCATGCCTCACCCTAGGGCCAAAAACAAATACCAATGGATTCTTCATAAGCAATGACAACTTTGAGGATAATACCAAGATGGCTTATCTTAGGTCTCAACACTTACATCCAGTCGATCTGCTTGTTGAAAGATAAACGGTGCTTTACACCATAGATCTTGATATTCACTTCCTAGGAAGACCACCAAATCTAAATATCATTCATCGCATGGTCAACCTAGATCCACCAATATTTAGAGAGCTATTACTTCCTAATGATCCCATTATCTCATTTGTGCATAGATCGGATCCCAAGATCCCTATACCCCTAAAGCCTCATCACGAGTATGGAGGGTGAGCATTGGATATAGATATTCACCCATGTGGTCTTGGATATTTTAACCCATCCATAAATATGATATCCATTGATTTAACCACTCCACTCCATAACCCAATAGATCCTTTGAAACCATTGTGTCTTAACTTAGATGCTATCGATTGGGATCATGCTGATTCACCCCTAGATCCTGAAGATTTATTCCCTAATGAAGAGATGCTACAACCATTCCATTTTGCACTAGGCTATGCACATGATGTCTATCACACTAGTTTGGACCTTGAGTTAGTAAGGCCTATAAATATAGTAGATGACATCCACTTAATACCCACTCCTCACCAGCTTGAGGAGAGGTCACATATGGTGATAGATGATACTTTTGAGGTGAACATCAGTGATGATCCTTCTCAACAAAATAAAGTCAAGTTTGAAGAGAACTTATCTCCAAAATAATAGTCCATCATTATTCATCTATTGCAAGAGAGACCAAATCTCTTTTCTTGGACCTACAAAGACATGCTGGGACTAGATCTAAAATTTTTTGCCCACAACATTTCTCTAGATCCTTCAAAGAATTTGATCAATAAAAATCTTAGAAAGATGCATCCAACCATCACTTTTATGGTAAAGAATGAGTTGCAAAGACTATTGGATGTAGTCTTTATTGTTCCCATAGACTATCTAGAATGGGTATCAAACATGGTGCTCATAGAAAAACCTAATGGAAGAATTTTCATTTGCACAAATTTTAGGGATCTCAATAAGGTAACACCAAAGGATTCATTCTCATTGCCCAACATAGATGCTCGAGTAGACGTAACTATAGATCATGATATGATCTCCCTAATGGATGGTTTTTATGGTTATAATCAGATTCAAATTAAACCTTAAGATTAGCATAAACCAAATTCACCACTCTATAGGGGATATTCTATTACAAAGTAATGCCATTCAGCCTTAAGAATGCTGGTGCCACATATTAGTAGGCTATGACATACATTTTCCATGACTACATGCACAAGATCTTAGAAGACTATATCAATGAATTACTGGCCAAGTCATTGCTATATGAAGATCATGCTGAGACCCTCAATAAGGTCTTCAATCCCTTGATTGAGCACAATGTTAGGTTGATTCCTAAGAAATACATCTTTGGTGTAACTTATGGAAAACTCTTAGGATTCATCATTTCTAAAGGAGGCATCAAGGTAGACTTACCAAAGGTAAAGGCTATCCTAGAAATGGCCCTACCCACTAATATCAAGGAACTAAGAAGCTTACAGGGAAAAGTAGCACCCATAAAGTGATTCATCATACAACTATCAAATAAATTTTGACCCATGAATCAATTGCTATACAAAGGGGTCCCATTCCAGTGGGACAAAGAATGTCGGCAAGCCTTTGCTAAAATCAAGAAGTACCTGGCAATACATCTAGTCTTAGCTCCACCAAGGGTGGACATGCCATTCATGCTATATATCCACTACATATTTTGCCTTGGGAATTATGTTGGTCCAAAATAACATACAAGATAAGGAACAAGCGATATATTATATTAGCTGCACCTTGATGAGATATGAAATTGGATACACACACGTTGAAAAGTTGTGCTTAGTAGTGGTATTTGCAACCAAGAAATTATACCATTACATGTTGAGCCATACGACATATGTAATATCCAAGCAAAATCATTTACAGTATATGATGAGCAAGACATATCGTAATACACGTATTGCAAAGTAGATCATGCTATTGATAGAATTTAACTTGTAATTCATAAGCCAAAAGTCCATCAAAGGACATGTCATAGCTGATCAACTAGTTGAGGTACCTCTTCAGAATAGTAGGCCCATCACCATAGAACTTCCTGATGATGCTATATTTACACTATGGAAAGAACCCAAACCCAAAGAGACAAAAAAAAAACTGACATGACTATTTCTTTAATGGTTCAAAGTGTGAGCAAGTAGGCGGTGTAGAGAATATCTTTTTCACACCACAGGATGCTCCAATTACCTTGTCATTCAAGTTGGACTTTCCTTGCTCTAAAAACAACACCGAATATGAGGCCCTAATATTAGGTCTCCAAACAACCATCATTATGAAAATCAAGAGGCTAAACATTTTTCATGATTCCCTGCTCATAGTCAACCGAGTCAAAGGACTATTTCAATTCCAAGATCCAATCTTGAAGTCTTACAAGGAGCTTGTTGACACATATCTAGCCCAACTAGAGTGGTATGACATCAAGGCAATCCCTCACATATCAAATAGATTTGTAGATACCATGGCATATTTGGTATTCTTGATCCCTCAAAACCCATCTATTAATTTCACTACCATTCATGTGAAAATGCTCTTGCACTCAATGATGCAGTGTGAGGCTTTCGATAACAAAGAATCAGTAAACATGATTCATATGGAACCATACCATGATTGGTTCTTAAAATATAGAGACTTTTTATAGAGGGTGCCTTGGGGGTCCTTGATATCTCAGGGTATTATGGGAATGGTACCACCATTCACCATAAGGTTATTTCTCAATATGCATTTGTGAAAATTGAATCATAGGAGAACCAATTCATCTTATCTATCAAGGTTGTAGCTTATCAGGATTGACTTTCCCAGTTACAATATTTCTTGAGACTTGGAGTTGTCCCATAGGGACTATCGTATGCCAAAATATGAGCATTCAAGAAAAAAATGATATGATATGTCTTGATAGGAGATATATTGTATTGTGGAAGCTATGATGGGGTCCTCCTTTGTTGCTTAGAGCCCCAAGAATCAGCTTGGGTGATTTTGCAAGCTCATGATGGTACATGTAGTGGCCACTTTAGTAGCATGGCCATTTTCAAGCATATCCTTCCAATGGGTTATTACTGGCCCACCATGGAGAAGGATTACTGCTAGGATATCAGGAAATGTGTTAAATATCAACATCATACAAATTTGATGCACCTGCCATATCAAGCCTTATAGCCCATCCAGGAAACTTGGTCATTTTATCAATAGATTTTTGATCTAATCAAGAAATATCTCTCACTCGTATTCAGGCTGACACATGTTTATATTAATTGCCACTGAGTACTTCACCAAATGGGTAGAATCAATCCCCTTAATGTCAAAAATTAATCCTCGAATTGCAAACTTCATACTTCATAATATCATATGTCATTTTGGGGTACCCTTAAAAATAATTTTGGATAATGGTTCATCATTCAAAAATAAAAATGTGTGAGTTTTAACATCCAAATATAACATTTAGAACAATTTTGTGACACTATATTATCTACAGGAAAATGGGCAAGTAGAGGCCTCAAACAAGACAATAGTAGCTATCTTAAAGAATATGGTGAAAGAAAATCATAAGGATTGGCATTTGCAATTGCCCATGGTATTATGGGCTTATAGGACTACTGTGCAGATGCCCAATGGGGCAACACCATTTTTGCTTGTATATGGTGCTAAGGCCATTATACCCTTAGAGTTGGAAATTCCAACATTACGTGTCACATTGAAAGAGTTCATCAATGATGACACTACACAACAAGCTCACCTAGATAAATTGACCCTCCTGGATGAACATCGCATTTATGCCCTTGAGCACCTTTGCATTTACTAGGATCATATAAAATGGGTTTACAACAATAAAGTCTACCTGAGATACTTTAATATGGGGGGTCTTGTGCTTAAAGAGAACCAACAAAACTCAAATTTATCCCCGCACCTATGAGAAAAATTTACGACAAATTGGATAGGTCCTTATATCATCTCTGAGAATATTGGACCTAGGGGATATCACATAACATTGCTAGAAGGTGATGAATGTCATCAATCACACTATTTAATAATTATAATTGTTAGTCCAGGGCAGTGTCCAATGATTGTATACGATAGTAGAGGTAAGAAGCTTGAAGGCCAGTCTACTCAGGAAATGGATTTATTGATAAGATCAGTCAATTTTTGGGGTTTTTGGTGTCACATCTAATCCTATGAGCTGAATTGAACTCCTAATTACATCCGCTAAAGCAAAATTGCAAAAAAGGAAAGATTGCAAAAAATTGAAACTACTTACTTTTGTAGAATAAAAAATGAAACCTATTTATGATTGCAAAATGGAAATGACAAAAATAACAATTTTATATAAATTAAATCCTAATTACATTAAAAAAATTAAAAATGCTGGAATAAAATGTTGCAAAAATGAAATAACTCGAAATTAATTAACACAAATGAAAATGCCAAAAACCGGAAATGATTGCTTAAAATAGGGGAACTTCAAAAATGCTGTAAGATTCAAAAACCTATGCTAGGAAATAAACTGCCATGCACAAACATATATAGAACTAATACTACATTCATCTATAAACATAACAAAGTTAGCACATGAAATGGAAATTGTCAGGATTTTGCTAACCTGCTACAACAAGAAATGAATAGAAAACCTGTCAAAATTTGATCCTTCTCTTGGGCCTGGAAGTGCCCCTTGCTCCTTGATCCATAATAATGCAAGAAGACTACTCTAAACTACCTAATGCTCACACATTCACTCAAGATACAAATTAAATGGAGAAACTACACCTCTTATTTATTATGAAATGACATTACAGTAATGTAGGAGAAATCCTACAAAATTACTACTCTATTACAGCTGAAACAACTATGCAAACATCTCTCTATATTGAAATTCCTCTATTCTTATTTTCCCTATTCTAAAAAAACATGGGAGCTTGGTTATTTATACTATTCTATTACATATGCTGATTCGTTCTGTTGTTGCATTTCAAGGATTCAACAACTGTTCTAGAGTTGTTTTCCTAAAATGTAGGAAATTATTTTGCTACAACATATCCATTTTCCTTGCAGGGTGTCATCCATTGGGAGAAATATGTTGGAAGAGGTGAGAAAAACTCTCATACAGCTATATCCATCCTCATTTTGTCATTTTACACCTTTTTGACCATTATGTTGATAGTTTTGACCAAAAATAGTCCTGCTTCTCTCATTCTAGAGCTGCTTTGGAATATCAGGCAGTGTAACAGTTCTAATGCTTATATGTGCATTAGTTGCTCAAGATGATGGGTTTGACTAACTAGGTAGTCTTCCTAAGTCCTCAAAAGACTAATTCCATAAGTTTTACATGCTATCATTGACAAATTCCAAGCCATGCTATTTATGCACAGCTGGCTAGAATTTGTATGGTCAAATTCTATTTTCTGCACAATCACACCAGTTTGAACATATTTTGGCACATTTTTACAATTTTAATAGGTTAGAATGCAAGGAAAACAAACATAATGATCCTATAACGAAATACATATCAAAATACATTATTATATATTCAAATAAATGTTTATTTGCTAGGTAAATCAACTAAAACAGTGTAAAAAATGTAGGAAATGGTTAAAACAGAGTACTATGCTCCTAAACATTTAAACATGTAATTAGTAATACATAATGCATTCTATCATCAAAATTAGCATAAAAACATAGCATAAGCTCTATCAAATAGTTTATAAAATATCCAAAAATGGTCTATGAATGAGGCAATTTATGGCCTCATCATTTCCCCCCAACCTATTGCAATGTATGTCCTTATGAATTCAGTGCAGTCACAAAGGCACAAATATCTATGTCCAGATGTCTCTCTCGATATTTCCATAGTTTACCTTGATAATATCCTTTGATTTCCTTTATTTCTCTGAGCCATGCTTGAAATTGTTCATCAGGTTGAGGATCACTATCAAAGAAATAAGGGACAAGGGTGATAACAGTAGGTAACCTGTACCTCAGGCCTATCCAATGATCCTTGATTTCTAGGATGGTTTGGATAATACTTTCTGCTCTCCTTTTGGACCATAGCAAGTTTTTGGGTGAGATGGGATCCCTCTTTTGCAATGATATGGGTAATTCTCCCCACCGACCCTTGTAGGTTGATAAAGCATCAACAAAATGCTCAACATAGAAAACCTGAAAACTAGACATACAACCCTGAAGATTGCCCATATACACATCTTTGATCCTTTTCTCCCTCATCATAGTGAAATGCTGGTTGGTGGAGGTTCTATGGTTGACATGAGTAGGTCTTATCAACAATATAACTTTTAACTCCATTTCCTTATTTTCCTTCTTTTCTTGTTTCTAGTGTATTTGATTTTGCAATGTAGACATAAAAACCCTTAATTGGATATCTCCTATGAAAATATGTGGTAAAAATGTCACATTTTCTAGTAGGAAGAAGTTATGCAGAAATAACTCACACAGTAAATTTTGCTATTCTTCTGGACTGTGCCAAAATATTTTTAAAAATTCCTCATCAGTGTCTAGCTTGTAGGTAAGATTAGAACTAACCCTCATTATCTACCAACGGAGATATTTTTCCTTCAAGATCAAACTATAAAACCTTGCTGGTCTTCTACATTAGGCTAAACATTCTGTAATTTGGCACTGAATATGTTCCTATAATTTACTTATTTCTACGTTTTGGACATCAAATTTCTATTCCAAGGGTTTCAAGGATAAAATTTGTGCCTCCATCTATTGACATTGTAGCATCTAATGTGTTATCTATTCATTATACTTCAGTAGTGTAACTATCTATGGGGGCCTTATGATTGGTTGCATTTTTGGAGGTAAGTCCACTTGTATGCCAATTTTTGTTGTGTCAACAGGGAGTAAATCTACTTGCACCCCAATTTTTGTTGTTTCAATTTGAGGTGAACCAGATGTAGTCAATTCAATAGAAACTTGAGGGGAATGCACATTTACCTATTCTTGTACTTCCTCTTGTTCACTAGAATCCACTGCTGCTTATGATGTTTGTGTTTCCTATTATTGTTGAAAATTATCAGAATTTTTTGCAACATCCTTGGAAACTTCCCGTTTTGTCATACTCCCATCCTACTGGAAAATTTGTGTTGCTACTTCTTCTATTTCTACCCCTCTGATGGGTGATACTCCTTTAGGTAGGGCTACCTCCCTATGCTCTTCTGCCAATTCCAATAGAATTTTTGCCAACTCATTTTCAAAATCATATTTTATAGGTTGTTGCTCCAAAGTTGACAACCTAGCCTTTAATTCATCTACTTCCTACTGTAAATCAACTATAAGTTTATCCTTCTTATTTGATAGAGGCTTCATTTTGTTCAATCCAACCCATCTGTGTCCTAATGACACTTCTAGTAGCACATAATTGTTCTTGTATATCTTCTTCCTCTTCCTCTGCTATGGGCTCTTCTTCATAATCAAAATAATCAACAAGTGAGATATTCATTGTAGGCATTGTTGTATCTATGTCTGTAATTGTTGTGCCTACCTCTGCATCCTCTGTGCCTATATATGCTTCTTGTGTACTTATATCTGCAATCTCATCTATAAGCACCTCTTCCTGCAACATAACTTTAGCAGATGTATCAATATCTTTTGCCTGCTCTGCACTTATTTTTTGGGATAGTGATACTGCCTCTATATCCACTACCTCCTCCATTACTTTCTGCTTTTGAAGTCTAGAGGACCTTCACAACCCCATAGTAGATTGTTTGTGTTTGACATTTTTAGGGGATTCTGGAACAAATTTTGACAATTCTGGAGCAGAGTCTGCTCTAGGTGTCTCCTTCTCCATCTGCTCTTCCCTGCTTGAACTCCCAAGCGGCTCAATAGGCTGTGTTGGAAAAATAGTTACATTTTCATAAAATGTAACCTTCCTTCTTTTTCTTATAGGACCAACCTTAGATTATTTCTCTCTTTGCTTCCTGGTCCTAGAATATGGAGGTCCCTGTGGTGAAGAGGGAATTTCATTTTCAGAGGATTTAGTTTCAATTTTAGGGCTTTTAGGGCTTTCATCTTCTATTTCTTCTTCATATTTAGGGATTTCAACCTCCAAATCATTCCATGCAGAGAAAAACCTATCAAAACTTCTAGGGTTTCCCCTAAAATGATGTTTACAAATTAGCTTAATGAGCCCATGGTGTTTAGGAGTCCCTTTCCCTACTTGGTATCGTTTGGCCATATTTTGTAACTCTTGGTATAAATACAAAGGGAGATTTATTCTGAATTATGGGTTTGAACCACCATGCCTCAAATGGTTTAAAATTCTAATATGGTGTCCAGACAAAATGGCAAATTGCCCATCACAAGTTAGAAACCTTATTACCCATACTGCTATGTTTTCCCAGGGAGGTTATAAACTGGTTCTTTTTACCCCTTTGCAGACATTATTGTTTATGATAAACTCAATTGGTCTATCCTCTTCCTCCTTAAACTAGTTAACTAATTCAACTAGGGCATTTTTACCAGTTTTTAAAATTTGCAACCCTTGAAGAGGTAATTCAGTAATGTGGCTTAGGATTTTTGGTGTTACCTGGATCGCCATGCCAC
Organism: Wollemia nobilis; assembly: GCA_028583015.1. Lineage (NCBI taxonomy): Eukaryota > Viridiplantae > Streptophyta > Pinopsida > Araucariales > Araucariaceae > Wollemia > Wollemia nobilis. The sequence continues at coordinate 13,058,638 of JAQPPZ010002539.1, read as the reverse complement.
TAATATGAGCCTGGTTTTTTTTGAATGTGCACGTAAATTCGGCTACTAGTCCTTCAGAGTATCCATCAAATTTATGCAAAAATGACATCAATACTCCCTATGTAAAGATGCGTAGGGACTCAAGATATTTCTACAGATATTCTATATTTTTAGGCTCAATTTTATTTTTCTTGCCTCTCATATTCAATTTCTTGTGCTCTATTTTCTCTCAGCCTTCTGGAATAGGTCGTATTTTAGGTTTGGTATGAAAAATTTGTGTTTGTAGGGGCTATAATGTTTTTTCTACGAAATTTAATTTTTCACAATGCAGGAACCAGCTTCGAAACATGTCGAAGCATTTGGAAAATTAATTCCCTTTTTACTAGTCATGTGGTAGACTCCTATTCCCATAGGAATGTGAATTATCCTTTTGTGTTTCTTTTGATTAAATGGTTATGACTTGCTGAGGTGGCAGCTGGTCGTTGGCTACAATGTGTATAATGTGTAATATTTCCTTCTATTGGAGTGTCTTGTTACATGTGCCAATCAATTTTTGCATACCACAAAGCATGCGGCGGTTCCCAAAATATCATTTTCCCATCGCAACCTAGAAATCCATAGCTTGGAGTGCATGCCCTAATTTGTTATTTCCAATTTCAAATCACAAAATTAAAAACACTTTTATGCCACATGACATTTCGTCCTTTGCCCCTACTCATTTTAGAGTTTATTTTTCATTCTGAAGCGTGACATTATTTTATTCCAAAGGTCAAAAATCCTGCCTCCTTCTAGAGTGAAAACCCTTTTCATTCTAAAGCTATTTTATTTTAGAAACAAAAGTTTTGTTTCAGAGCTTCCATCATTTTGAAGGTCTTTCTGGCACAAGCTACAATTTTCCAACTTTATATGTTTCCTTCATCCCCTTAAAATAGCCTAAAATGTTTTATCTCCCATTGACCAGATGGATATCTTTTGGATCAAACCTTATGAATGCTTTATGTACTAATTAGTGACTTTACACACTACATACTAACTATCTACAATGTTTAAAATGTAAAGGGCACATACCTGATTTAACCACTTATCTACATTTGTATAGATGGTTGTTTTTGTTGACTTCCAGCTTGTTTTTCTACTAAATAAGATAGGTGCAGTTCTAAGAACAGAGAAAACAATAATTGTGAGAACATATGGGATAATTATGGTGAATCTGACAAGGCAAACATGTCGGACAACCGGTTTTCATGCAAGCCAATTCAGAAGTGCCTCCTAGGAGGTTTTCACTTTCTAAATTATTCATTTTTTTATTTTCATTTTTTTCAATTATTTTTTATATATTATTTTGCTATAGTTGTTGTGGAAGAAATGGTTCCTTCCAACATGTGTACATCCAATTGCTCCACTTGCTTTAGAAACTCATCCTTAGTTAGTGGTTTATGATATATTCAAAGATGATGCCCATTAACCACTAACTTTCTATGTGAATCATCAATGGGTGAAAGGTGAACAACTCCATTTTCAAACACTTCTTCGATCTGATATGGTCCAAGCCACCTAGTCTGCAAATTTCCAGGAAAGTCTTCATAACGAGAGTCAAACAACAAAGCCCAATCACCTTGCTGAAATTTTTGTTGCTGAATGTGACTGTCATGCCACAAATTTCGTTGTGCTTGAATCATCTTAGTCTGGTGCAATGCATCCATTCGTAGTTCATCCAATGCATTGAGTTGCAAAATATGGTCTGCTTGTGCCTGTGACAAATCAATACCAACTTCCAAAGAAGTTTGAAGTGTTAGTAATTCAAATTCAATAGGCAAAAGAGGCTTTTTACCATAAACCAATTCATAAGGTGTAAATCCAGTGGTAGATTTCCAGGTAGTGTTGTAAGCCCAAACTGCTTCAGGTAGTTTATCCATCCAATTCCTCCTATGGGAAGATACTATTTTGGTTAATATTCTTTCTAATTCCTGATTTGTTACTTCAACTTGACCATTTTCTTGAGGGTGATAAGGTGAGGATTTCCTGTGCTTGACTTCATATAGTTTAGTAAAGGCTTCAACAACCTTTGATGTGAATTGAGGTCCCTGATCTATAGTGATAGAATGTGGGGCTCCAAAATGCAAAAAAAATTGAAATATAGAAAATCAACAACTTTTTCTTTTCGTGCATGCTTAAAATCTTGCACTTCTACCCATTTAGTCACATAATCAATACATACCAAAATGTGCACCTTCCCTTGATAATGTGGGTCAATAGGTCCTACAAAGTCTAGCCCCCACCTCTCAAATGGCTCTATACCTACTTGAGGTTGTAATGGCATTTCAATGGTATAGGTAGGCTTTCCCATTATTTGGCATGCATCACAATGTCTGACATATTTTTTTACATCCTTATGCAGAGATGGCCAGTAGTAGCCAACACCCAAGATTTTTCGAATTGTACTCTGTAATGAATAGTGCCCTCTAGATGGTTCATCATGACATGCACGAAGAATGTCATACACTTCATCCTTGTGGATGCACCTGCATAGAACATGGTCAAGACTACATTTAAAGAGTAGACCTCCTATCCATTTAAAGGAAGCACTTTGCTTGATTAACTATTTCTTTTGTTTAGGAGTGAAGTGAAGAGGAATTTTTCTTGTAGCTAAGTAATTAGCTATATCTACAAACCATGGAGATTGTACAAAAATAGCAAACAATTTTTCATCAGGAAAAGCATCTTCAACCAATTCCCCTGTGTCTATGTTTGGCAATCTTGATAGAAAATCTACTACTACATTAGCCTTCCCAGGTTTATTAACTATGGTGATATCAAATTCCTACAACAGTATTAACCAACGATTAATTCTTGCACTAACCAAGGGCTTATTCATCAAGTATTTAATAGCAGCATGATCTGTGTGGATGAACACCTGATATCCTGTGATATAGTGTCAAAATTTATTAATAGCATATACCACAGCCAAGAATTCCTTCTCAGTAGTGGTGTAGTTCTTTTCAACTCCTGTCAAGTTTTTACTAATGTAGTAAATGGCATAATGTTCTCCATTTTCAATATGACCTAGTGCTGCTCCAATAGAAGTATTGAAAGCATCAGTCTGAATATGGAATGGCAGTTCCCAATTAGGTCCTCTCAACACAGGGAGAGTTGTTAATTTCTCTTTCAATGCTTCAAAAGACTTTTGACATTCAATAGAGCAAGTAAATTTAGAATCCTTAGCTAAAATTTTCAATAAATCTACGATAGAAACCAATATGTCCCAAGAAACTCCTTACATCAGTTTGAGTTTTTGGAGGAGGAAGGTCTTTGATGACTTCCACCTTCTTGGGGTCAACCTTGATACCATGAGAAGAAATATGATGACCAAGGACAATCCCCTCCTCCATCATGAGAAAATATTTTTTAGGATTTAAAGACAAATGGTATGTTTCACAACGTGTTAAAACTTTTTCAAGCTGTTCTAAGGTATAATCAAAAGTTTCCCCACATACTGTGAAATCATCCATGTAAATTTCTACACTTTCATTTGTTAAATTAGATAATATGGCCAAAAAAGCTCTTTGAAAGGTTGTTGGAGCATTACATAAACCAAAAGGCAAGACCCTATAAGCAAATGTTCCCCAAGGGCATGTGAAAGTAGTTTTCTCTTGGTCTTCAGGTGCAACTTGTATCTGATTATATCCACTGAATCCATCAAGAAAATATAATAATTTCTTGCCAGCAAGGGTATCTAACACTTGGTCTATGAAAGGTAATGGGAAATGGTCCTTATGTGTGACCTTGTTCAACTCTCTATAGTCTACACACACTCTCATTTTCCCATTTTTATTTGGAACAATAACCAATGGAGAAACCCACCGACTATCTAAAATTGGATAAATGAACCCTACATCTAAAAGTTTTTCAATTTCTTCCTTGAAAATATCTTTCAGAGCAGGATTCAAATGTCTTTGAGGTTGTCTCATAGGTTTAACATCTTCAGTGTATATCCTATGTGTACACACATCAGGGTGAATTCCAATCATATCCTTGTAAATCCAAGCAAAATCTTGAACATGTTTTTGTAGGACAACAAATAACTTTGCTTCCTATTCATCAATCAACCAACTATTAATATTCATAATTTTACCTAGTTGTACTTCTATTTGTTTAATCCTTGGATGAATGAAGTTAAATGCTCCATACTTATTGATTAAAAGAATTTAATGGACAGTTATGTGGTTGTAAAGTATGAAATACTCTGTGGATTCTATTTCAAAAGTAATACCTTATGGAATCATTCCTTGCATAGGACATGTAAAGGAAGTAAGAAGATGTTGGTGCCATCCATGTGGTAGTGTGAAAGAGCTTTCTTGTAATGGAATGGATGATAGATGTTCTAAGGTATGCTCTTCATCCTTCCACAACAAGCAATGAACACTGTTTTGATCATATTTAAGTCCTTATTCTTGTAATGTCTCAACTAGGATACTTTCATCTTCAAATATTTCTCTTTCTTGTGAGTTGATTTCCTCAATGTGTTCCTTTACTATTATTGTGGCCAAAGTGGAAACAGTTTCTTCCTGTTCTTCATCAGATTCAGGAAACCATATTTATCCAAAAAATTTGGTTGAAGGTTGGGCAGGTGGATAAAGGGAAATATTTTTAAGATCAATGCCATTTGAAATAGTCATTTCCTTAAATCTACAGTCTATAAAAGTAGCTGTAGTGGCTAGCCAAGGCCTTCCTAGAATGATGGGATAACCATTACCTAAATTTCTAGGCTGCAATACTAGGAAATCTATGAGATATTCCCAAGAAGAAAATTCAATGGAAATGTCTTCTAGTATTCCTTCTGGTTTGGCAACTGACCTATCTGCCATCTCCAAAATTGTAGTTGTAGGACTAAGATTAGTGAGTTGTAGTTTTTGCATTGTGTCTTTAGTCATTACATTAATTGCAGCTCCAAGGTCAATCAATACATTTGGAATTTGCACTAACCCAATAGTGATTGTAACTACTGGACTTCTAGGATCACTATATTTTGGAGGAACAAGTTTCCCAGATAGTAGGTCAGCCAATTTTCCTTCTACTTGCATAGTTTTAGGAAAGGATTTCTTCTTTCTACCAGGTTTCTTGATACACAACTCCTGAATAGTTTTCTTGATTAATGGCACATCCTTTATTGCTTGCAACAAAGGAAGATATATAGTCATTTTATTTAGTTCTGTAACTAATTCTGATTTAGGAATAGTTGTAGTATGATCAAACCTTTTAGGGTATGGTATTACACCTATAGGGGGTACTTATTTTTCTTGCTCATTTTTTGGTTTTTCTTTTTCTATTTGCACTTGTTCTGGACTTGGAGACTCTTGATTTCCATAAATTTCTTCAATGGTGGGTGGAGCAGGGTCAGGTAAGACCTTCCCTGAATGTAATTGGATATTACTACAACCAAGTACATGAACTACAACAATTTCTTCAGACTCAGCTCCATAAATAGGGGTTGCTTATTTGGTATTATTTGGGTTAGCCATATGTTGAGACGGAAGTGGAGGTTGTTTTACTAGTTGGGTTTGTTGTGGTTGAACTCTTCCCTAAAAATTCTTATTAGGAGTAGGCAACAGGTTTTTGATTTCGCCTTTGATACCTTTGCTGCCCTTGATATGATGGGTATTATGGCCCCCATATTTGTCCATATTGTTAATTCTATGTCCAAGGTGGATTAACAAGATTCCAAGATGGATGTGACCAATCTTGGGGAGATGTCCAAGATTGATTCCAGGGTTGTGAAGGTGGTTCTACATATCCCCATGGCATATTCCAGGGATTTTATCCCCAACCTATAGAAAAGCAAGGGGTATTTTGATATTGTGAAAAGTTACCTCCCTGCCTCTGCCCAATAACATTAAGTTCTTCAATTTGAGTTTCTAGAACATTTTTGAGTTGAGGCAAGAGATGACACTTATCAGTCATGTGCTATTTTGAGAAAATGCCACAAATAGCTAAGATAAAGGTTCTATTCAAGGGGTAGTCCTATAAGGCATGCTTGTTTCTACACCTTGGGCAATAGATAGCCAAAGGAGGTGTAGAGTTAGATCTTGCATTTCTTTCCCCTAATGTAGAATTTAATTGGACAAGAATATCAGTTTTCATATTAGCCATTTCTTCCATTAATTCCTTCATATCATTAGTACCAGGACTTCGCTTCTTCCTTCTTTTCCTAGTGCGAGAATAATTTTTACATAACTCTACAATATCATTAATCTCAAGTTGGTTCACATCTCCTTTTCCCATTAAATCTAATACTTCTCTGGAATCATCCTGCAAACCTCTTAAAAATATAGTCTTTAACAAGTCTAGTTCCACAGGACCACATCTCTTTTGGATAAAGGTAAATCTATCAAGATAATCCTCTAATTTTTCATCCTCTTCTTGTTTAATCCAAAACAATTCATCCTTTCTATTTCTCACTCTACAATATTCCTGATACTTATCCAAGAATGTAGTTTCCATTTGATCCCAAGTGTGGATTGAATCAGGTTCAAGGCTCATAAACCAACGTAAGGCTGCATATTTAAGTGTAGAGGGAAACAATTTCAATTTTTGGTTGTCATTTACATAGTCATAAGTCTGACACAAGACTTTGAATTCAAACAAAAATTGGTCAGGATCCTCAGAAATAATTCCCCTAAAGGTTGGCAATACTGAGGGTGAAATTGTTTTCATAGGAGCATTCTGAGTAGGATTCAGATGAATAGGGTATTCAAAAGTTCTAACAAGATTGTCAGCATTATGGACCAGAATATCCCTATCATGTTCTTCTACTTCTGCCATAGTTGCTTCCTCAGTTTTGACTTGTACAATTGGTTCAGATGGACCAATCCTAGGGGTATGTCTAGAAGCAAGTGCTTCTAAGAGTTCCTCTTGCAAATATCCCAAAATTTTAGTTGATGAAGAAGATGATTCTCATTTAAGTCTTTTAGGGAGTTCATATACAGGTAAGTCTTCTCCTGATCTTGACAAACACCTTCCTGAGAAAGAGCCGGTTCTAATAAACCTTCCTCTTTTGTCTCTTGGCCTATGCATTCATGCTCATTTGCTAAATAAACTAAAGTAAAAGTGTCCAAGAACTATTACTTGTATCAAGACAACAATTCTTGGCCTGCTTTACTTCTCCTAACAACACCTATGTTCCCTATAAATGGCACAAAAGAGAATGAGTGTCATCAATCACACCATTTAATCATTATAATTGTCAGTCTAAGGTGGTGTCCAATGGTTGTATATAAAAGTAGATGTAAGCAGCTTGAAGGTTAGTCTACTCAGGAAATGGTTTTATTGATAAGGCCAGTCAATTTTGGGGGTTTTTGGTGTCACCTCTAATCCTATGAGCTGAATTGAACTCCTAATTACATTTGCTGAAGCAAAATTGCAGAAATGGAAAGATTGCAAACAATTGAAATTACTTACTTTTGTAGAATAAAGAAATGAAACATATTTATGCTTGCAAAATGGAAATGATAAAAATAATAGTTTTACAGAAAGTAAATCCTAATTACATTAACATAATTAAAAGGCTGGAATAAAATGTTGCAAAAATGAAACAGCTGGAAATCAATTAGCACAAATGGAAATACCAAGAACTGGAAACAACTGCTGAAAACAGGGGAATATCAAAAAGTGTTGTAAGATTTAAAAGCCTATACTAGGTGATCAACTACCATGCATAGAAATATATAGCACTAATACTACATGCATCTATAAACACAACAAAGTTAGCACATGAAATGGAAATTGTCAGGTTTCTGCTAACCTGCTGTAGCAAGAAATGAATAGAAAACCTATCAAAAGTTGATCCTTCTCCTAGGCCTGGAAGTGGCCCTTGCTCCCTGATCTAGAAGAAGGCAAGAAGACTTCTCTAAACTACCTAATGCTCACACATCCACTCAAGATACTAAATTAAATGGAGAAACTACACCTTTTATTGATTATGACATGACATTACAATAATGCAGGAGAAATCCTGCAGAATTACTGCTCTGTTACAACTAAAACAACTATGAAAACGTCTATCTATCTTGATATTCCTCTATCCCTATTTCCCCATGCTCAACCAATATGGGAGCTTGGTTATTTATACTATTCTATTACATATGCTGATTCATTATGTTGTTGCGTTTCAGGGATTCAACAACTGTTCTGGAGCTGTCTTCCTGAAATGCAGGAAACTGTTTTGCTACAACATATCCATTTTCCTTGCTGGGCATCATCCATTGGGAGAAATGTGTTGTAAGAGGTGATAAAACAACTCATACAATTGTATCCACCCTTATCTCACCATTTGCCACCTTTTTGACCATTTTGTTGATAGTTTTGACCAAAATTGGTCCTACTCTACTCATTCCGGAGTTGCTCTGAAATATCAGGCAGTGTAATAGTTTTGATGCTTATCCATGCATAAATTGCTCAGGACGATGGGTTTGACCAGCTAGGTAGTCTTCTTAAGTCCTCAAAAGACTAATTCCATAGGTTTTATGTGCTGGCATTGACATATTCCAAGCCATGTTGTTTATGCATAGTTGGCTAGAATTTGTATGGTCAAATTCTATTTTTTGCATAGTCACACCAGTTTGAATAGGTTTTGGCGCCTTTTTGCAATTTTAATAGGTTAGAAGGCAAGGAAAACAAATAACATGATCCCAGAATGGAATACATATCAACATACATTATTACATATTCAAATAAATGTTTATTTGCTAGGTAAATCAACTAAAACAATGCAGAAAATGTAGAAAATGGTCAAAACAGAGTGTTATGCTCTTGAACATTTAAACATGTAAATAGTAATACATAATGCATTCCATAATCAAAATTAGCATAAAAAACATAGCATAAGGTCTATCAAATAGTTTATGAAATATCCAAAAATGGTCTATGAATGAGGCAATTTTTGGCATCATAATTTCCCCCCAACCTATTGTAATGCATGTCCTCATGCATTTTGTGTAGCCACAGAGGCATAGATATTTATGTCCAGATGTCTCTCTCAATATTTCCATAGTTTCCCCTGATAATATCCTCTAATTTCCTTTATTGCTTTGATCCATGCTTGAAACTGTTCATCAAGTTGAGGATCATTGTCAAAGAAATAAGGGACATGGGTGATAATAGTAGGTAACTTGTACCTCAGGCCTATCCAATGATCCTTGCTTTCTAGGATGGTTTGGATAATAATTTTTACTCTCCTTCTAGACCATAACAGGTTGTTGGGTGAGATGGGATCCCTCTTTTACAATGATATTGGTAACTCTCCCCACCGACCCTTGTAGGTTGATAAAGCATCAACAAAATGCTCAACATAGAAAAATTGAAAACTAAACACACAACATTGAAGATTGCCCATATGCACATATTTGATCCTTTTCTCCCTCATCATAGTGAAATAATGGTTGGCAGAGGTTCTATGGTTGACATGAATAGGTCTTATCAGCAATACAACTTTTAACTCCATTTCCTTATTTGACTTTTTTTACTATTCCTAGTGTATCTGATTTTGTAATGTAGACATAAAAGTTCTTAATTGGATATTTCCTATGAAAATATATGGCAAAAATGTCACATTTTTTGTAGGAAGAAGTTATGCAGAAATAACTGACATAGTAAATTTTGCTGTTCTTCTGGACTGTACCAAAATGTTTCTAGAAATTCCTTAATAGTGTCTAGCTTGTAGGGAAGATTAGAACTAACCCTCATTACTTGCCAGTAGATATATTTTTCCTTTAATATTAAACTATAAAACCTTGTTGGTCTTCTACACTAGACTAAACATTCTACAATTTGGTACATATCCTGTATCTGTTCCTGTAATTTAGTTATGTCTGCATTTTGGGCATCCATCTATTGACACTGTAGCATCCAATGTGCTATATATTCATTATAATTTAGTATTGTTACTGTCTATGGGGGACTTATGATTGGTTGTATTTTTAGAGGTAAGTCCATTTGTATGTCAATTTTTGCTGTGTCAACAAGGAGTAAATCTACTTGTAGCCCAATTTCTTATCTTTCAAATTGAGGTGAACCAGATGTAGTCAATTCAATAGAAAATTGAGGGGAATGCACATTTACTTGTTATTGTACTTCCTATTGTTCACTGGCTTCCACTACTACTTGTGATGTGTGTGTTTCCTGTTGTTGTTGCAAATTATTAGAATGTTCTGCAACATCCTTGGAAACTTCCTGTTATGTCATACTCCCATCCTGCTAGAAAATTTATGTTGCTGCTTATTCTATTTCTACCCCTCCAGTGGATGATACTACTTTAGGTAGGTCTACCTCCCTATGCTCTTCTATCAATTCCAATAGAATTTTGGCCAAATCATTTTCAGAATTAGATTCTGTAGGTTGTTGCTCCAGAGTTGATAACATAGCCTTTAATTCATCTACTTCTACTGTAAATCAATAATAAGTTTATCATTTTCTTTGATATAGGCTTCGTGTTGTTCAATACAACCCATCTGTGTCCTAATGACACTTCTAGTAGCACATAATTGTTCCTGTATATCTTCCTCCTCTTCCTTTGCTATGGGCTCTTCTTTAGAATAAGAATAACAAACAAGTAGGATATGCATTGTAGCCATTGCTATATCTATGTCTGTAATTATTGTTCCTACCTCTACTCCAGAATTGAAAAAAGGAAAAGTTCACCCCTACCCAAATAAATCCCTTGATTTAATCAAAACAAGCAAAAATTCTAAACAAAGCAAAATTCAAAAACAAAAAAAATAGTGATTATCATCACTACATAAATCCCTTTCTCAAAAGAAAAATAAAAATTCAAAATAAACAGTGTTTTGCATTACTAAGCATGAGCAAGTATCCCAAATAAATATGAAGAAAATAAGGGAGTATTAAACTTGAATCCTTAGAATTCTCAGCATGGAAAAATCGTAAGGTATCCTTATGCACGATGATATGTCTATCACATTAACATATTACTTTTGTACAAACCAATATTTGCATGTGGATGGGCTAGCTTTAGGTTTCCTGTATCACCTAGTGGTATAATCCAATTGAGTCCAACTTAAGATTAGGATAAAAATTTGAGGATCCCCAATACAAAAATGGCCTGAATGAATCTTGCCTGACACTGGTGTATGCTTATATTTTATCTAATATATTCATTTGCACACACAAGGATAGTGAGTATCTAGGTCTTTATAACAAAAAAATATCTTTCAGGAGATTTGTATGGCCAGTATACAACCTTTGATGAAGTAACTAGGGTGTTTGAGTCTAATGGAAAACCTCAAAAATACTCTAATAGCAACAAGTCATATCATCAATCACATTATCAACTTTCTTTAAGAGGTTTTATTTATTAAAAGGTGTGCATGAGATAGGATAGATACCAAATTAATATCAACAATGACATTTAGATGACCACTAACTATTTTGGGTATATCTTTTAACTCACAGAACATCATAAGGAAAGTACATACATATCACATCATCTCATCTCACATTTGGATGTTTAAATGATTAATTATTATTATAAGAGTTATTAATTATTCATGATTTTTTATACATTCTATGGTGTCATCCATTAGATTGTCAAAAATCATATCATATCATACCTTATGGTTTAAGTTATTAAAGAATATAGGTTCATTTACATTAAATCATCATCACAATGCATTACACACATTTCATTTATCATATCATAACAACACAAGTTAGATGCATACAATAGACCAAAATTAAACATGCATTTAACAATGAGCACTACATCCATAAATGCATACATCTAGACCATTTACACATCTAGATCACATCATATAATAATACATCCATCATATAGCATAAAATCATATATCCATCATGTAGCACAAAAGCATAAGTAGTCCATTTACACATCCATATCATGGCATTTAAACATCTAAGCATCACATACATCTATCATCTAGATAATGCATCACATCACATCATATAGCACAAATCACATCTGCATTACATAAACATAAAAACATAATCATAACAATAAATAATACACATAATGAGCCATAATTAAGTAATATATATATATATATATATATATATATATATATATATATATATATGTATGTATGTATGTATGTGTGTGTGTGTGTGTGTCTCCATAAATAAGTACATGGAGGGTATAAAACTTCCCACAGGCTACAACTGTGTAGGTCATCTGAACTTACACTAAAAAAAAAATCCAAATAACAAAGCCATCAAGCTAGGCTTGTGCCCCTTGCCTTGCCTCCACCCTTGACTCTATCCTTGTACAAATGGTGGGAGCTAGTCCCCACAATCCTCTTTGTATGGGTCCTAGTCCTCTATCTATGCTAAACCGAAGAATGCCCTAATGTAGTCTGCATGCTATGCTGTGACCCCCCTGTTGTAGGTCTCTCCCTAGGAGTGGAACCTAGTAGCCAAATTTGAGACCGTAGAGTAACAATGTAGGTGGCATATGATGCCATTTGGTCCTTGTTCTCCTATATGATCCCTTGTAGCCATATCACCTTGGTCCCTGCATCCAAACTTGTAGGCCCCTGCATAGTAGGAGCGATTAACATAATTTGGGTTTGGGTGACATCTCACTCGACAATGAGCTATGAAAATTTTGTCTAAATAGCAACAATGGATAATACCTCTACCACACCTAGATCTAAGATACATGTAGCTCGATCTCCACCTGATGCAGTTGAGCCTAGAGAGGGGACTCCTACTACTCTGGAGCTAAATTCTCCTCCTCCTTAAGGGTAACCTTCTCCTCTGCCACTGACTTCTCTACCACCTGCTACTTCATCTACCACCAACCCTTGGTTTGAGCCCACAATTGGTACCCATCAATATCCTCATCCTAAACCTCATCCAAAGATCACCCCAAGCAACCACCACCCTGCCACAATCACGTAACCCACTAGCAAGTATACACCTCTGTAACCCTAGCATCAAAAATGCTCACATCAACTACAAAAGGATCATCCTCCTCTAGAACTACTGTAACTTGAGGTGGTGGAAGGTTCTTCTCAATGACAATCCATTGGTACACAACTGGCTCAAGAGGAACATCCTACTGCATACCAAACTGTCTGAGTACCCTAGAAAAGTAGAACTCCTAGATGTCATCCTTGCAACTGATAAACCATAAGTCATGCTGAGTCTAAGCTATGAAAATATTTATCTCCTTCTAAGCAAGACACTCATAGTAAGGCCTCTAAATGATGTCAACATCCTACAAGATAGTCAAATATGCTGTGTAGTGGGAAAGCTCCCCTGCATAAGGTTGACTCTTCCTTGCGCTCTCAGGGCCACCTAGATCCATAGCATTGGGTTGGATTGGCTATCGTAGTATTCTCCATAGGAAGTCCTACTAGAAAGTCCACCTTGATATGCTCCCATACCAATATTTTGAGGATCAAGTTGCAAGCGATGCTAGCTCGACCGTGACACTAAATCTGGTACAACTCATCATAACATTGTACCAACAATGCACTCCCCAAAGCATATATGATAGGCTCTATGCTATACACTAGGTCCTGGACCATAGCCAAAAGGTTCCATGGGAACCTTGATCTAGAGAAGTTAGTTAAAAGAATATTATAGATCACCATCAATAGGACAACATGTCACAATTGCACTTTCTCACCTCAAAGCTCAAAAGTGTAATTGATAGCTAGAAATAATGAAAGGTAAAACCCTAGAATTTTATTTTATATTTTCCATTTTTTCCTTGGCCACTAATGACATCAGTGGCCCAAATGTTTTGGCCTTTAGAACTAACAACAACCATGAGGTGGAAATTGGGGGTCGCTAGACCTAACATTGGCTAACAAGCAAGGAGGAATTTACTCAATTTATCACCATTAAGCACCCCAAAATAAACCATTAAACATATATATTGGTTCAAAATAAATAAAAAATGCACAAATACAAAGAACAAAATAACATAAATCAAAATCCAAAAAAATCATGAAAGTCAAAAATCACAAAAATTAAATAAACAACAAAAATCTTAATTGAGCTTCATATGCCTTTATTTACTTTATACAATTGGCGGTTGCAGTGACTTGCACCCCATGAAATCTGGCAAGATGAGTAAATTACCATAAGTCCACTTGGAGAAAATTAGTTATAGATAAATTGAGACACATCATTTCAATCTCAAAGAAGGCCATGATGGATGGATTACCCCATGAGAGTGAAGATCTAGCTTATTTTTCCTATAACATCTGCACCAAATCATCAAATATAGTGATTCAACACAAGCTAAAATATAATTGCTATCATATTAATTTCCTAAGAAGGCCATTGCGGCTGGACCACTCCATGGGATAGGGATTTACAAGTACTATAAATGGTTGAGATCACACCTAAAATGGGATCTAATAATAACAAATTCAAACCTCTAAAAAGGTCCAAATAATTCATCTTGGTCAAGTGACTCGTCCCTTTACTCATTGTACTTTTATCATTGACTTGTTGCTTGAGGGGGTAGTCAAAAATTTTCAAACAATCATAATAAAAATCAACAAAATATCACTTGATCATGTCAAATTGCATTCGTATTACGAATTGTTGCCAAAAACTATCATAAGCTTACCTTTTATTGTGGCCAAAAGCAAACATGATAGTTAAGTCTATAGCTCTCATCATTTTAGACCTATAGTAGTACTAATGCTACCCGAATTACCTGATGAACGAGTGAAAGCTTTCACAAATTTAAGCCTTTCACTATGTTGGAAGTAATTATTCTAGGATGCACACCTTCTGCATGATTGGGGTATACAATGTTGATCAGATCAATGATCATCATACAATCTACAGTATGGCCCTAGGTGGTCTATTTTTGCTCTGTGCTATATTTTCACACAATGCATCCTAAAAAGGGGTATCTGTAGACACCTAAAATATATCATGTTTAGGAGAATACCCATATGGAAATATTTGGAAACCATATGAGTCATCTTGGGCCTTTTAAAGAGTTAGCAGTGGTCCTAACCACTCAAAAAGGGTAGTTCTAGCCTATTTAGGCTCAGTCGCTCTTAGGTAGAGTGGTTGCCACCTCTGGTCATTGAAGTTGAAAATGGCCACACCTAGCTGCTTCTCCCAATAGTGGCTAGCACCATGTATAAATATGTCCATGAATGCATGCTCATATCATGTAGTATGACTACAACTTGCATTATTGTGGGCAGATTTTGGCATGGAACTCCTAGAGTTCCTCCTAACTATCCCTTCAATGCAAAATTGTGATTGAGCCTTCCCACCTAGGATGGTAAGTTGCATGCAAAATTTGGGTCTTGGCTTCTACAAGAAGGTAGGGATCCAAATTTAGATTTGACAGAGAGGGAAGTCTACATATGGTCTCTCCAAAGCAAAGCAAAAGATCCACAATTTTTAGGGTTTATGCAGTGAAGCGCTATTAGTTTGGAGAGCGAATCCATGCACCCTTGAGGAGCAAAAAAGTGCTATTTGATTGAGCAAAGACTACACATCAGCTATTTACAACCATTATTATTCACCACCATTCCATGTACCTGACACATCTGGCGACCCTTGAACATCAATTGAAGCAGAGAACCTAGTGCTACAACCGTTGGATCGTGAGGATAAAGGTTTATTTCACGGATGCTATCTTGGAAAGTGGCCCACAAACACAACCTAGGGTTTAGATATTAGTTTCATTGTTCTAGCATTAGATCTGATTACTTTCTATTTTAGTATTTGTTTCTAGCATAAATATTATTTATAGTATGTATTTACATTATTGTCTCTGAGATATGCATACATTTTTCATTAGTTTTATCACATTTAATAGTATTATGCTTATTTAATCTTGATTATCAGATTTGGTACTAACAGGCTCATCCAGGGAGGTAACTCAGGCTACTAAGCATACTTTTTTATTTTCCATGTATGTATATCTACAGGTTTACAAGATTGGTTCAAGACATTAGAGCATGAGATCCCTCCTGGATGAGAGAAGGAGAAGGAGACATTAGTGAGCCCTCAAACAAGTTCATGTATGGGATTAGAAATCCTGCAGAAGTGCATCACCCCTTTGCAAGGGGATATTTATTCCATAATTTGTTTCCTTGCTTGTAATCCATTGTATCAAACTGGGTATCCCTCAGAGGGATGAATATTATAACCGGATTCAACTTTGAAATCAATAATAAAAAGATCTTTCTTTGTTGCTTTTATTTTCGTGTTACACATATCTATTTACTTTGTTTCTTTTTTGTTTGATGCAATAACAATGAGTTAAATACAAGCGGGGGCCTTTTATGTGTGCTCCCCAGGGTTGCACAGGATGGATGGGATTAATTTATACATATACACATATATTTATTAACTATATATAAATATAATATATAAAATATTATTATTTAAACATACATAATATATATATATATATATATATATATATATAAATATAATGGATAGATGTGGAGGAAAGTTATGAATGGATGACAAATGTCTAGATTTTGGTGTCTACAATAATTATGGAACCAAGATGAGTTTTCCAAGAAGGATTATCTATAACATTGAGTCTTATATCATTGGATGTCGGGCCCTAAAGTCACACAAAGCATATTTAAACATTGAAGAGCATGTTTAATGCTATATTTCTATTCAATGAAAGTGAGAAAGGAGTCATTTGCAAAGTACCCATTAACCAAATACTACAAGGTGCATAGAAGGGTAATCCCTTTCTCCATATCCTTGCAAATAATATTTTCTAAAAGATAACCAAACCCTTTATCTACCAAAATATGTAAAGTTGGAGAAAGAGGTCACCCTTGGAAAATAGATCTTTAGAGGCTAAAGGATGGGGATTTTTCCATTAATAATAAAGAAAATATAGTCATAATTAAATAGCATTTGAATAGAAAATAGAAAGGTAGGGACAAATTCTAGAACCTATAACATAGCTAGGATGAAAGGCCATTCAATCCTATCATAATATTTAGAAAAATTTATCTTGAGGAAGATGACCTTTGTTGGGATTGTCTCACCCATTCCATCCCTTCCTAGATAGCAATGATATTGTCCAGAATATAGTTTTCCTAAATAAAACCAATTTTCTCTAGTTGAATGTTCAGGGGGAGAAAATTCTTGACCCTATGAGCAAGAGATTTGGCTGTTATATTACAAGAGACATTAAGCAAGGTTATGAGTCTCTAATTACAAATGAATTCAAAATCCCCAAATTTAGGAATGAGCTAAATGTTTTCTCTATTTATAAAATGGCCTAAAGACTAGGTTTTAAGAGCTTCTAGATATACTTGGTGTATATTTGGCCCCATAGTATCCCATAGAGATTAATAGTATTCATAGGAGAATCCATTATAGCCCTGGAGTCTTTTCATTGGCCATGGTATAGACCACAAAATTCATCTTGTCCTGTGATCAAAGGATGTCACAACCAACTTATTGTGAGGTAGAAAGTCGGTATAGAACCACACTAACATATTATTGTAGGGATTGGGTTTGAGCTATGAAATGAGCTTGAGCTTTAAAAACCTACTAGTTATGCTAGATGAAGGCCTATAAGATATTAGGTATCTTGGTCAAAATTTGTTGCTCTTCATAGATCCTTCTAAGTTTTTTGGTAGTGTCTCTTTCTAAAATATATTGAAAAATTCCTTTGAAGTCCTATACCTAAATTTAAACCAATGGAATTTTGTTGTAAGCTAGGTCTTTGAGGTTGTATAAGCATCAAATATCTACTATTGTTACTAAATATTGACTATCTATAGTTGTAATGATGGAAATAATGATTAAGATTCCAATTCTAGGGTGGCATAATGAAGGTCTAAGGTGGTACTTGAGAATGCTAAAAAGATCATACACCTATGAAATGAAATGGAGAACAAACCAAATATCAAACTATGAAACCATAATGATAAAAACAAGATAAAAAATAATGGCACCCTTATTATTAATATAATTTCTACATTTAGAAAGGGTTACAATGGGATCCATTCAAGGGATTTGCTACCAATTTGATACAAAGATACACAATAATAAAATTAATCCAGGTGTATCTCATAGGATCTTTCTTGCATCTCACAAACTGATTATTGATAGGTTCTTGGGACTATCATGATGTAAAATGATGAAGCGTGAGTCTTTATACCATTATTTCCTTGTAAAAACCTATAATTTGCACACAAGAAAATATAAAGAGCATAGAAAGCACATGAAGAACCTTTCAAGATAAGGACCATAATGATAACAAAGGAAAGCAATGAAGAAACTAAAAATTGATAATAACATACATGAAATGAGATTGAGCTATGCTAAAATAGTAATTGAAATGCTACTAGAATCTAATAGCAAAAAGAAAAGAGGGAATGGATATATGATCGAGAGGTCATATCTAAGTAGGATGATGGAACTTGTTGATCATATCTATAGGGGATGATTGCACCTATGATATGTATCTAAGAGAGATGATTGCTAAGCTATGAGTGATTTCTTCTGGATGATATGAAATGACACCGAGTTTTAATATGTGGATTGATTGAAATTCTTGGTATGCTCATGAAGAATGAATTAGAGGTAAAATCTAACACTAAAGCAAAATTTTTAGATGGCATAAGAAGCATGAATTCGATCTTCAACCTTCTATATGGTCCATTGGTATGCTTGGAAGATTCATGGTTAAATTTTGATAGTACTTCATTGCATGAAAATCTTGATAAATATGTGAAGGCTAAGCCTCCATATATAGACTTCTAAATGGGAGTCCAAATCTTGTAAGATAAGCCAAGAAGTGGTTAGGATAAATAAGAGCAACTGCCTATTCTTGAAAATCATCACACAACTAACTATTATGCTTAGCTATCTTGTAACTATTTGAATTATTGCTTGGGATTTTCGGTCTTTTTGCTTTTAGCACTATCATATCAAGGTGAGACAACCATGAATACTAACTATCTTGGGGTGGGAGGGTCTTTGGAGGCCGTCTCCTGGTGGGATGGTCCTGGATACAAAGGTAAATTCCTCCCTATTTGAGTGGTGAAAACCATTGTTAAGCCCTAGGGCTACCCAAGGTGGGTCATATGTTTTAAAAAGGTGTCCATATAAGGTAGTCTCTAGAAGGCTATTTCTAGCCTTATCTATATTTTTATATTATTCTATTGTGAAATAATAACCAAAACTTTGTAATTACACCAGTAAAAAATTAACATCAGAAATAATGAATTCAAAGGATGAAGAGATTAACTATAAATCAACTTAAGCCTCTTAAGGAGGGCTGGTCCTTGCCTCTTGGTGGGCACAGTCCTTTTGCAACTTGTAAATGAAATATTCGATAATAGATAATAAAACCCCTGGATAGATAACCTAATAAATAATAATGAAAATATATTTGTGCAAAATAGCCAATGACTATTCATATTTGGAATGTAAAATGGCTCCCCTCCTTGGAAATATTTGTCCTCAAAGCTAGAAATATCTGGAAAATGCTTTCAGGTTCCCATGTAGCATCTTCCTTCAGTAGGTCCTACCATTTGATGAGAAATTCTTGGATGTGATGAGATCTTAGTATGCGTGTTCTGCTTTATAAAATTGCTTTAGGCTAGAGATATATACATCCTTCTTCATCAAGTACTAGTAATTTTGACTGAGATTGCACTTTATAGCTAATCACCTTCTTGAGATATGAAACATGAAATACTGGATGTATACGTGATGAGGGAGGAAGCTCTAGTTGATATGCCACTTCACCAATGTGACGCACTATCTTGTAAGGACCGTAAAATCATGGAGCCAACTTTTGACTGGACTTTATATTCAATGACAATTGTTTGTAGGACTGCAAACGTAGGAACACCATATCACCAATGTTAGATTATCTTTTAGAGCAATGTGTTTCTTGTTGTTGCTTCATACAATTTTGTGCTTGGGCTAAATTTTCTTTGAGAATGGTGAGGATGGATTGTCGATGTTGAAATCAGTCATCCACTTGGGTTGATTTAGAAGATCTTGGTCCATAATCTACTATTGATGGTGGCTTAATTCCATATAATGCTTCAAATGGAGATATGTTAATGGAATAATAGTACAAAGTGTTGTACCACCATGCTATTAAGGAAAGCCAATGACTCAATTGATATTGTTTATCCTGAACAAAATATCTTAGGTAGGTACCCAAACATTTGTTAACTACCTTAGTTTGGCCATATTTTTGTGGATGGTATGCAAAGGACATATTTAATTTGGTACCACTTTGTCGAAATAATTCTTTCTAAAAATTTCTAGTAAATATGGGATCATGATCACTTACAATATTTTTTGGCATTCCATGCAATTTGAAAATTGAGTACATAAATACCTTAGCCACTTTGCTTGCTAAAAATAGATGTTGTAGAGCTTGAAAGTGAGCATATTTGGAGAGGTGATCAACTACCATAAAATTACTATTTTACCTTCTAACTTAGAGATACCTTCAATAAAATCCATTGAAATATGTTCCCACTAGCGGTCTGGAATGGGTAACGGTTGAAGTAAACCTGGTGATTTTACTGTTTCACCCTTATTGTGTTGGCATACTTCACATCCGACCACACATTGTTTGACTTTTGCTTTTAGTCCTTTCCAAAAAAATGATTGTTTAATCTGCATATAAGTTTTCAAAAAACCTGAATGTACTGGTAATGGAGAAGCATGTGAATCATCTAGCATCCTCGATTTGATTTTCGAAGTGTGTGGAATGTAAATGTGATTCTTCCTTCTTAATATCTTGTCTTCATAGGAAAAAAGAGGGTGCTTGGATGACCCCAACAACAAATCCTCAATTATTTGAGCAATTTTAGTATAGGACAACCATTCTTCTTGTAGCTAAGATACCCATTGAGAACAAGGACCTAAAATAGCATTAATAAGCACTTCATCTTCGTATTTTATGGATAATGCATTTGATATGACATTTTATTTCTCTTTCTTGTACTCGATAACAAAATCATATCCCAAATTTTTTTTTAACCACTTGTTTTGTTCTGCAAAAGAAAATTTTTGTTCTATAAAGTGCTTGAGACTACTATTATCGATTTTTATAATGAAATGGCTACTAATTAAGTAGTTTCTCTATTTCTCCACTACATGTAGAATAGCCAACATTTCTTTTTCATATGTAGATCTTCCCAAAAAAATCTCAAAATTTGTTTAATTTTGAATTCCAAGGGATGATCCTCCTACATTAATACTACCCCAATACCCATTCCTGAAGCATCACATTCAATCACAAATGGTTTGTGAAAATCTGGAGTTGCCAATACTAGAGTAGTACACATTGCTTTTTTGAGAGCCTCTAAGGTGTGAGTAGCTACTTTCAACCAATGAAAAGCATCCTTTTTTATAAGAGCTATGAGAGGAGTTGTAATTTTTCCATAGTTACACATAAACTTGAGATAATAGCTAGTGAGACCAAAAAAACATGAAGTTTCTTGATAGTTTTAGGTAAGGGCCAATACTGAATTACCTTTATCTTATTGGGATCCACTTTAACACCTTCCTGAGAAACTACATGACCCAGGTAATCAACTTCTTGAACACCAAAAGAGCATTTAGAGCATTTGAAAAACAATTTTTTCTTATGTAGTATATGAAGAACCCTTCCCACATGCAATAAATGATCATTCCATGATTTACTATATATGAGTATGTCATCAAAGAATACTAGGACAAATTTGTGGAGGAATGGATGAAACACATGGTTCATGAGACTTTGGAATGTATATGGGGCATTAGTGAGACCAAAGAGCATGACTAAGAATTCATAGTGACATTTATGAGTGTGAAAAGCTATTTTGGGAATATCCTCTTTCCTAACTCTAATTTGGTGAAACCTAGAACGTAAATCCAATTTTGTAAAAAAAATTGTACCATGTATTTCATCTAGTAGATCATCAATGATAGGTATAGGGAATTTATCCTTGATGGTGATTTTGTTAAGGGGATAGAAATTCAGACACATACGCCAAGAATTATCTTTACGACGGGCCAAAACTACTGGTGAAGAATAGGGACTAGTGCTATGATGGATGACTCCATGTTCTAATAGTTCTTGGAAAATTTTCTCAATTTCTATTTTTTGAGGTTGGGGATATCGATAAGGATGGCCATTAGGTGGAAGAATTCTTGGAACAAGGTGTATGGCATGGTCATGGGATATTTTTGGAGGTAGTCCTTTTGGTTATTGGAAGACCTCATCATAGTTGGCCACAATGTTTTGTAGATCTTCTGATTGGATTTCTAGAGTATCTTATGCTTACATTTCCATACAATTAATTGATCCATGAATCCATAACCACATTTTCTTAATATTTTTTCCGTGCTATAAAAACTTACTATCTTTGATGGGGGCGTTGGAATTCCTTGGAGGCAAATGGTCTTCCCATTTTATTTCCATTCCACAAAGCACTGCTTGTAGTTAAAATTGATCATGGTTTCTATTTGTTTTAACCATGCGAATCCCAAGATGACTTTTGAATTCCTTAAATTCATAATAAAAAGAGGACCATGCCAAGTATAACTTCCCATTTGCAATTAAATTTAATATTTTCTACCTATACATTGAGCACTTCCCCTGTTTGTAGTTAGAACTTGAAATTTATCTTGGTTGGAGGAGTTGATGTGCAAGTTTAATGCCCTAGCAATCTTTGTGTCAATAAAGTTATGAGTACTTCCTGAATAAATTAATATTGTTACCTCCATTTGTCGAATGAACCCTAATACCTTGATTTTATGGTGAGATGATAAACCCATAAGAGCATGTAATGATATTGCCATAGTATCTTCCTCAACTATGGCCTCTTCATGTTCAATTTGGTCTTCGTCTATGGGATAGTCACGTGAGTTGGTCTCCTCTATTTCCACATCTTCATTGTTAGCATATTAAATTTGAAATTTCTATCATGGTACACATACCTGATATTTTGGATGATGATTGCAATATTCATAGCAAAAATCTCTTGATGGTTGATCATTTCTATGAAAAGAGTTGTTGCGGTATTGAGATTGGCCATATGAATCACTTCGCATAGATGTCCCCATTTTTACCTTCTTAGCCAACTTAGAAATTCTAATACATTCATCTAAAGAATATGGATCTTGTAGGTCAAGTTTGACTTGAATATTATCTTTTAACCCATTTCTAAAAGTAGATACCACCACATAAGATTGTAAGTTTCTTGCATAGGAAAGTAGGCTAGTGAATTTTGAGATATAATCCATTACTGATCCTTTTTGCTTAAGTGATAACAATTTTACCATGTATGAAGATGAAGATCCTTCATCAATTTTCTTAAGAAAATATTTGGTGAAATCATACCAGTAGATGGTATTTTCCTTCTCATGTTTGAGCCATACAAACCATTGATAAGCTTCGATACCTAGTTTGGAGGCAGCAAAAGGAACTTTTTATAAATATTAAATTCGGTATAAGTCTAAAATGCCTTCCATTTTAGCTATCCATCCATGTGGATCATGACCCTCAAATGTGGGCATATCAATGCATGGAAAATTGACACCATTAGGACCTCTTGGTTGTTGGTAAAATACATCTCTATCTTGGTCCTTATTATGCCTATGTCTATGAAAGTGATTTTGGGTATTATCATTATGACCTATTTGTTGTTCATAGACTTCTTCTCCATCCTGATCCTAATTGTTCCATTGTATATGGTAGAAATTTGGGTTAGGAGGGGTTTGTTTCTGCACTAGTTGGTTCACTACAGTGGTCAATCTATTCATGTTGTCTAATAATGATTGCATAGTCGAGGTGTTGATATTGGGGTTTATAGTTTCTTCATGTGTGAGGTTCTTGTGGGAAGAAGTAGGAGAAGGATTGGATGCCATGGTGTTAAGCAATGGATGATCTGGATCAAAAATATTAATGTGTAAAGGAGAATAATAACGTGTACCTTTATTTGTAGGAGGTCTTCTTTGTGACTTTAATAGTTTGTTGCTGAAATTATATTTGTTGGATAATTGTCCATTTGGTCCTTTGGTCCACCTTCCACTCATGCACTTGATAGAACAATTTGTATTTAAATTATACCAAAAATTTGGTTAATTTTGGCAAAACATTGGTTTATTTTCCGCTTCAACTTTTGCTCCAACTATGACGCGGATTTGAATTTTTCAATGGTTGGATATCCCAATAGCTAGATTTCAATTGAATTTGCAGTTCTAACGACTAGTTTTTAAATTGACTAATGGCTAGTTTTAACTGTGACTTCCAATGACTATAACCCATCGTATGATTTACTTGGTTTTAGGCTGTACGTCTTGACTTGAAATGAAATGAAAACAACCGATAATAACAGATAGGACCATGGGACAAAATAAGGATAGGACCAATGAATATGATGAACATGATAGAATATGACAAGACCAGTGTAGGACTAACATGTAGGATGATCCAACAAGACCAGTGTAGAACTAAAATGATAGAATATAACAAGACTAGTGTAGGACTAGCACGTAGGATGACACAACACAGAGGATAGACATAAGAAGACCAACATAGGACAAACATGATATAATCTAACAAGACTAGTGTAGGACTACACAATAGGCGAATAACAATAGACCGGTGTAGGATTAACATGATAGAGGACACACATAGGACCAATTTAAGACATGTGGACTGAAGATTCATGTGATATGGCTTATGGGCTATGTGATCATAGTCACAACTAAGTTAATAAGGATGCATTCTTAAAATTGTAATTGCTACTTTCACCATCTCACATGTGGGATAAATGTCCTCACAATGAAAAAAGATTAATTTGAATGATAATTTGGAAAAGTACCTTAGCATCTCAAAAATAATGATGATGTGGTTGGTCTTCTTGAAATATCTTATACAAAAATAGGAATACTATGATTTGTATAAAGAATCAGCGGTGTTTGCAGTGAAGACTTTATAGGATGAGTCTTCTAAGGAATTCTATTGGAGGTATTTGAATGCGTATAAAAAATCATCATCATTATTATTACCAAGATTAGATTTATTATCATCACTTGAAGCATTCACCCAAAAAAGCTACTGTTTGTAAGTGCCTATGTCATTCTTGATAGTCCACAAAATTTCAATTGATAAGCTTCAGTAATTTATATAATTTTTAATTCTTTCGATAGCCGTCGACTGTAGAAATGTTTTGGTATCTTGCTATAGTTCCCTGTAGTGGTTTTGACAACACCCAGGACTAGAAAAATATTCTATGCATAGTGCAGCCTCGGTATACCCCAATGAAAAGTTGTACTATGAGTCCACTGCACTTTTCAATTTGGTTTAACAACATTTTCTTATCACAATTGCACCTATTTTTCTAGTGTTTCAAATAATTCAAGCACTTTTTTGGTTGCCCTGACGATTGTAGAACAATATTGATGAATGCAAAATTGGTAGCCTATCCCCATGCACGTTGGATTGTACCAAATTGATACCACTTGGAAGGTTATTTCTAGACTTCTTTCTATTTTTTATATTATTCTATTGTGAAATAATAACCAAAACTTTGCAATTGCACCAATAAACAATTAACATCAGAAATAATAAATTTGAAGGATGAAGAGATTAACTATAAATCAACTTAAGCCTCTTAAGGAGGGCTGGTCCTCGCATCTAGGTGGGCACAATACTTTTGTAACTTGTAAATGAAATATTTGATGATATATAATAAAAACCTTGGATAAATAACCTAATAAATCATAATGAAAATATATTTGTGCAACATAGCCGATGACTATTCATATTTGGATTGTAACAATCTCCTCAACATGATGTGTTTTAGGTGTCTATAGATGCCCTTTTTTAGGATGCATTATGTGAAAGCACAAGGAGCAAAAATAGATGATCTATAGTAGAATTTAGGGTTGATGGTATTCATTGATCTGATCAATATTAAATTCCCCAATCATGAAAAGAGAATGCAAATTTGAATCATTGCTTCCAACACTTTGGTAGAATTTAATTTTGGCAAACATTTTGGTCAATAATAGAGATTTAGTTTGGGATTTTAGGCATACATGATATTGGAACTCTGAAAACTATCCATATAGGTGATTCTACAAGGTTGGGGTTTTCAATCATATCATGTATTTATTAAATTTTTTTCTTTTATCCCAATAAATAGGGAAGTGTATGATAGTTATTGGTAATGCTTCTTGAATGAATGCAATTTGCATAATTGAGTGTTTTTTTTATTGATTTTGATTATGAATTTTGTGATGTATGAATACCCCTCTTAAGTGATGAGTTGATAGAGGAGATGTAAAGTAATGAAAGCGATGAGTCGCTTGATCAAGATGACTTGTTTTGGGTTTTGTAAGACTTTTTAAAAAGTGTAAGGGGGAAAATATCGTTACAACTATGATTTATACCATTATTGGTAATTATACACCTCTATCCCTTGGAGCAATCTATCAACATGGATTTCTTGAGGAGTTAAGATGATAACAATTCTATTCATTTAAGAGGTAAATCACTATATATGAGGATCACTTGAGGTTAAGAGGAAGAAGAAAATGTACACCTATATCCCTTGGAGTAGTCCAACCACATGGATTTCTTAGATATTTGAGATGACAACACTTTGATTCTTTTAAAAGCCTATTTTTTTTCAAGTAGCCTTATGGTAACCTACCCATCCAATCGGATTGCATGGATAATTAGTCATTGCAACTTCCAGGTATATAAGGTAAATAACTAGGTATGAGGATTATTTGAGAATTTATGACCAAGAATTTTTAGGTATTTTTGGAGCTTTTACTTTTTTTTTGTGCAATTTGTGCAACTTCTAAATTTTTGGGGTTGTCCCATGGTAGGACAGTCGCATTGAATGTGACCGTATAACCCAAATATAGTTAGTTAGTTTTTAAAAATATAAAAGTATATTTTTGAAATTTCTAACATCATTTTCACTGTTGTGATTGGAGGAGAGGAGAGACTAAGGGGGAGAGCAAAATTTGAGCGCTATCAAATTTCCAACCCATTCATCATGGACCAGCCTAAGAATTCAATGATTTGGGGAGTTGGAGTGAGAAAGATATTCACTTTTTTTTCTCCTTTGTTATTCATTATTATTAAATGAAACTCAGGAAATGAAACACACCCTAGACTAGGAAATGTAGTGTAGGTTGTTTATTTTTCTTTAGTGTGCTTGTTTTTTGTTTTTTTGATTTTTTTTAGCATGCACGTGCTCTAATTTTGGGATCATCTCACATAGATATGGTCCCTCTTGTGGGGGTTAGGGTCCGTATCAGGGTGGTATGGTCAAATAAGAATGATTTTGATCATTGCATTGACCATCTCACCCTAGGATGGTCACAGGAGAGATCATCTCAAGCTGAGATTACCTTGATGAAAATGTACTATGCCTTGATTTTTATTGATTTTTTTGGATTTCAGATTTTTTTTTAATGTTTTTTTAAAGACCTGATTATCTGATTGTGCTTGTGTACTTAGCTTGTGAGGTCTCATCATACAGTTTCCACCATTTTTGAGATAGTGCAAGGATACCTCTTAATGGATGATTGGAAATAGCTTAAGGCCATTAGCCTTAAGTAATTGATGATACTGGAGGAAGTTATGGAAGACCATACCTATCTAACTACCTTGATTGACCATTGGGATAGCTGTATGAATACCTTCTGATTAAGAGATGCACTATCACCTCCACTCTCATTGTTTAGTAGAGTAGAGTTCTTTAGAGGATATTTTTTGAGGAGTAGGAGGTTACAAGGTAGTGCATGGATAGCAATGGAGTTTTTATTAATGTATGGTATACCACACAAGTTGTTACTAGTGGATATGTAGTGTTGATGTCACTCATGTCTAACATCTTGATACCTAACTATTTAGGAGTGAGGTTCCCATGGAATCTCCTTGAGGTAGCATATCATTTGGTAGAGTGCAGTACTACAAAAATATTGATCATGGCATGGGGGAGCACTCTACTCATGCATCTATATGATGAGTTATATGAGATTCATCATTGGGGTAAACACGAATTGAGATTTAGTTTCCTACTCCAGATATTGGTGTTGGGAGTATATTCAAGTGCACATACCAGATGGACTTCCTTGGTCAAGGTAAGATTAGATGGAGGACCAAAATATTGGGTATGTAACTTGATAGATTCAGGATCAGGATATGGGTCGTAGTCATCTCCAGTCAGACAAATTTGCACACTATGCAAAGTCATTTGAGGGATTGAAGCAAAAGCAAATTATATGGTGATATTATTAAGATTTCCTGCTATGTATAGAGACCATTGAGTAGTTGAGGCATGTGAGGCACTGGTGGTGGTTGATTGGGTGGTATGGCATGGAGTAGGAGTACTTCCATTACTCTCACATTACTCATTAGTTCAATGTTCCTCAGGATATACCCAATGAGCCCATAATATACCAACATCAAGGGGATGAGACTCAATCGAAGTGGTCGTTATTAGAGCTAGTAGAATATGAGGTAAATCAACCACTAATGGATCTAAGTATGGAGGATGTAGGCACTATGGTAGAGTACATGGTTATGCATAGGGGCAAAAATTTGTTAGTAAATGAATGTTAATTTTTTTCAAAATGTAAATTGGTGACTTTTGGGACCCTGGCCATCGATCCATTCACCCAATTTTTTTAGAAAAATATATCTTTTTGGGTTGGTTCTCCCAAAAATTATAATATTTTAACTTTTAAAATTTTAAATCACCAACCCTCCCACCTAAATTTTAGATTGATTCACCTTAAAATTATATATAATTTTATTATCCTAAAAAAATTTACCCACTATATATACCAAAACATACTATTACTTGTTATAGTTATACACTCAATGAAAACAGAGAAGACAAAATTTGAGCAAAAAAAAGAACAAAAATAGAGAAGCCAAAAAAGGGTGATTAGCAATAGATGAAGGACAAAATACAAGACTACAAAGAAAAGACTATAGGTACAAAATTTCTTTCCATGTCTTGTTTTAATTTTTTTCATCACTGCTTCCATTTATACAAACTCCCTACTTATCCTAACTTGGATGACTATATTATCTCTCAGGTCATCTCTCATATGAGATCTATAGACCCACCCAGGTCATCCCTTGCATGAGGCCTATGAATTCATGCAAGTCATCCCTTACATGATGTAAATGGACTCATGTAGGTCATTGCTCACATGATGTCTACAAACTTACCCAAGTCATCCCTTGTAAGTCATTCCTTACAGGTCATCGCTCACGTGATGTCTATGGACTCATGCACGTCATCTCTCGTATGATGTCTATGGACTCATGCAGGTCATCCCTTGCATGATGTCTATAGACTTACCCAAGTCATCCCTTGTAGGTCATCCCTCACATGATGTCTATAGACTTATATAGATCATCCCTCACATGATGTCTACAAACTTACATAGGTTGTCCCTTGTAGGTCATTCATCGCATGATGTATATAGACTTGCCTAGGTCATCCCTTACACCCAGGTCATCACCTATAGGTTTTCCCTCATATGATATCTATAGACTCATGTAGGTCATTCCTCACATGATGTCTATAGACTTATTCAAGTCATACCTCACATGATGTCTATGAACTCATGTAGTCCATTTCTTGCATGATGTCTATAGACTTACCTAAGTTATCCCTTATAGGTCATATCTCACATGATGACTACAGACTTGCTCAGGTCATCCCTTTGCACCCAAATCCTCCCCTATAGGTCATCCCTCACATGATGTCTATGGATTCATGCATGTCATCCCTCACATTTTATCTACAGACTCATGTAGGTTGTCCCATATATTATGTATACAGACTTACCCAAGTCATCCCTTGTAGGTCGTACCTCGCATGATATCTATGAAATCATGTAGTTCATCCCTCGTATGATGTCTATAGACTTACTCAAAATATCCCTTGCATGTCATCCCTCACATGATGTATAGAAAGTTTCCCAGGTCATCCCTTGCATGTCATCCCTTGCATGATGTCTACGAAATCATGTAGGTCATCCCTTGCATGATATCTACAAACTCACCTAGGTTGTCCCTTGCAGGTCATACCATACAAGTCATACCTTAAAGGTCATCCCTCACATGATATATATGAAATCATGCAGTTCATCCCTCACATAATATATATGAAATCATGCAGTTCATCCCTCACATGATGTCTACAAACTTACCCAGGTCATCCCTTGTAGATCGTCTCTCACATGGTGTCTACGTACTCATGCAGGTCATCCTCATATGACGTTTGCAGACTTACCCAAGTCACCATTTGTAGGTCATCCCTAGGAGGTCATCCTTTTAATGATGTCTATAGACTCATGTAGGTAGTCCCTTGTGTGATGTCTATAGACTCGTACAGGTCATCCCTTGCATGTTACATGTAATTCCTTATAGGTCATCCCAATTTAATACCTACAGACTCTCTTTGTCATCTCTTGAATGATGCCTATAGAATCTTCCAGGATGTCTCTATTTACTACACCCTGATCATCCCCAATTTTTTGATTATATTATCGTCTTTGCTTATTTTCCTGTAGAATTTTTACTTAACTGTTATTTTCATAACATTTACCTTCATAGGTACAATGGCTCCAACTTGCAATGGAAACAAGGGAGAAAAATATTTTGAAAAAAGAGCATCCTAAAATATTTTAGCAATATCTCGAAATCCAAGGAGACATCAAAATCCATTGAGACACCAGAACCTACACAGTTACAAGGTACATACCTGTTTTACTTAATTAGTAATTTTAATAAATAATTTTAAAATATGATATAAAACATATTTGAAATTAGAATACCCAATTGATCCTAATATGCCTCTACTAGAAGATATTCCCTAGGATGAAATACATCATGAAACTTTTATCAAAAATGACATGCAATAGCTTAAGAAGTTACAAGGTACATACCCATTTTCCCTACTTAATAGTAATTTTAATAAGTAATTTCATAAAATGATATAGAACATTCTTGAATGCAGAGTACCCAGTTGATCCTGATATGTATCTATGAGAAGATAATCCCTAGGATGAAATACATTAGGAAAATTTAATTAACAATTACATGCAACAACTTGAATAGAATCTTGAAATTGGCATACAAAGTCAAAATGAAAATGATCTTTCCAAATAAATGTACACTACAAGTGAATCTTCAATTAAGTCTAAGAAATGTAGACGAAGAAGCTCAAAAATCTAGATTATTAGAAGGTCATTTTAGTTTGAATGGTCATCAAAGTATCTATTTATTGACTTAGTGTTGCAAGAAGATAGTAATACAAAACCAAAAGAATCTAGATGCATTATTTACAGTTGGGAATTAGGAAAATATAAGAGAATGCAACCTAAGATAGATACAATAGAAAAAAATTATGGAAAAGTTTACGTTAAAGTAAAACAACCTGATGGAACATTTTAGAGAATCCACAAATGGAAGAATGCATCAGAATGCACACGTGTGAGATATGTACTAGACTATGAAAAAGTGATGAAACAAAAACAAATACTATATGTGAATGGTGGAATGATTCCAACACAATTTTAAAAAAATCATAAAACCATGTTTACTTTGTAAAGCTTACATTTTGATGTCATATTTACTATTCTTAAAAAAAGGTAGAGTTATGTTAGAATTTATTTATTATAAGCATCTCTATCAACTATCTGATGTACAAAACCTCTCTAATGCTCATTGGTCATATCGAAGTGGTTAGGAAATGGTAAAATATCTATCTTTAGTTGAGAAGGAGGACTTGAAAGAGAATGTTAAAAATTCTAAATTCATTTCACTTTCTATTGATGAGGTAACTACAATTGACAATACATCTTGGATTTTCATGCATTTTTACACCTTTCAAAGTCATGTAAGGCAACCTCATTTGCTAGTAATACATAAGATGGTGGAAAACTGTAATGCTGAAAATATTTACAATGTTGTTATTACTAGCTTAAAGGATATTGCTGGAATGGATGATGCAACAATAGCCAGTAAATTAATATGTGTTGGAGCTGATGGTGTTGTTGTAATATAAGGTAATAGAAATGGTCCTTGTGTTTGAATTCAAATATCTGTTGCTCCATATTTGATCCTGATTTACTGCATGGCTCATAGAATGAATCTTGCATACAAAATTGTGAGCACATTTCAAAATACTACAAGAGTTGAAGAACTCATCCAGGAAGCACACTCACATTTTTTGTGTAATCTAAAAAGGTTTGCAAAATTTCAACAATTCGTATGAGGACTTATAAAAAGTAAAACATTATTGTAAGATGTGGATACCAGGTGGATTTCATTGTTTCAACCTACAAAAAGAGTTTTCAAACAATATAAATCCATAGTAGGATTTATGTATGAAAATCAAAGGATAGTTGATAAAGCAAAAATTTATTATATAGTATGAGAGACCCATAAACACTATTCACTTTATGTTGTATGAGGGAAACAATATAAAATTAAAATTATAATATTAAATTTTCATCCCTTAATTCAATAATACAATAGCGCTCAATGGTATTTAAAGGGAGGGAGTAGGAGGAAGAAATGGAGGAGAGGAAAAGGTGGAGAGATAAGGGGGAAGGGAAGGCATGGAGGGATAAGGAGATAGGGGAATAGGGAATTATGAAGGAAGAATTTCAAAGAGAATTTAGATGAGGGAGTTCAAAAATTAAAAAAATCATGCCAAAAACACTTTGCCGACAAATTTTGGATGTGTTCACACTTGGGCCTAGAAATATCTAGATATTTTTGGGCCTAAACCCTTTTCATACTTGCAACATTCTCCCCCTTAAAGTTGAGAGAAATGACTACATAGTCTCTTAGCTTTAAAAATTGAGCTTTAGCCATTGCTTTGGTGAATATGTCAGCAACGTTCTCCAAAGTGTAGTAAAATTGAAGCTCAACAATTTCATTTTCTAGCATATCTCGGATTAAGTGATACTTCATATCAAAATGCTTCATTCTACTATGGTGGATCGGATTGTATGCCAACTGAATGGCACTAGTGTTATCACAGTAAATCCTGGTCGGACCACTTTCCTACTCTCCAATCTCTTCCAGTACTTTTCTTAGCCATAGGGCTTGAGTACTAGCATAGGTCACTACTATATACTCAGCTTCTGTAGAAGACAAAGCTACCATAATTTGATTTTTGGAACTCCATGTTATTAGCCCTGATCCTAGACTAAAATAGTTCCCTGAAGTTGATTTTCTATCATTAATATTGCTGCCCCAATCACTATCACTAAAGCCTACAAGCTTGATAGTGTTACATTTATGGTACTGGATTCCAAAATCCAATGTACCCTTCACATATCTAAGAATTATCTTAGCTGCCTGCATGAATTTGTGAAGAACTTGCATCATGCGATTCAACATCACTATAAGTTTTGGAATTTCACCATTCTCCCCCTTCATCAAAAATCACATCCTTGGAAAGTATTATCTTTCGAGTCCTAGGATTGTAGAGTCTGTAAGCTTTTGTGTTCTCACAGTACCCTAAAAAAATGCATGCTTAACTCTTAGGATCAAGCTTCTTCCTCTGTTCATCAGGAATGTGTGAGTAAGCCAGTGAACCAAACATTCTGAAATACTTGACATTCGGTTTCTTACCATACCATGCTTGGTAAGGAGTTTTCCCTTTCAAAATTGAAGTAGGGTTCCTATTCAAAATATACACACTGGTCTTGGCTGCATCTAGCCAATACATATTTCTCAAATCCTTTGTCTGAAGCATAGATCTTGCCATATCTACAATGGTGCGGTTTTTCCTTTCAGCCACACCATTTTTCTGTGGAGTATAGGCAGTAGTGAACTGCCTCTTTATTCCATGTTTTTTACAAAAAATCAAAAATTCATTAGAGGAGTATTCTCCTCTATCTGATCTGAGAAACTTAATAGAATATACACTCTTATTTTCAACTCTTGGTTTTAAAATATACAAAGCAATTAAATGCTTCATCTTTATGCTTCAAAATATATATCCAACACATTCTTGAAAAACCATCAATGAAAAGAAAAAAGTAAGATTTGTTATCAATGCTCTTGGTCTGCATCGGACCACAGATGTTCGAATGCACTAGCTAGAGTGGATAACTAGCCCACCATGCTTATCCATGAGGAAATTTGGTTCTAGCATGCTTGCCCAAGGCACAACCTTCACAAACTTCCTTATTGTCTTGAACTTTAGGAAGTCCAGTCACCATCGCTTGAGAAGTTAACATCTTCAAATTGGTTGAATTCAAATGATCGTATCTCAAGTGCCACAACACACTTGGTTTGTAATATCAACATTTACTAATTGATCTCCTCCTGGCTGGCCAAACTTTAAAGGAAATAACCTGTTCCTTGTCATTGGTACTTGAGTACTGACTCTATCACTATTACTCTTATCAAAAATAGTACATTTACCCTCATCAAATAACAACTTAAAGTTTTTCTCTAACATTTGACCAACACTTAAAATATTGTGTTGGAGATGAGTTGTATAATAGATATCACTTACTTGTTTCATGCCTTCTTTTGTTGGAACCTCCATGGCTCCAATGCCTTCAACTGCCAATGACTTGTCATCTCCCAATTTGATGCTGGATTTATAGGAAGTATCCAGAGTAGCAAAAAGTTCTTCTTTACCACTCATATGATTTGAACACCCAGTGTCCAAGATCCAAGTATCATTCAGGTTCTGATCTGACTTGCCATATGAGAGAAAGAGATTTGAGGTCCCTTCCTCTTCTCCAAAATTGCCATACTGACTACTCTGGTTGCTGCTCCCTTGTGAAGGTTTTGACCAGCAGTCACAAGAAAAGTGGCCAAATTTACCATAATTGTAGAAAGTTTGTTTTGACTTGTCACTTCCTTTTCCTCATCTTGGATGCTTCCCTATGTTCTACTATCCACCTCTATTCTGACCTCTGCATCTATTTGAAGATCCTCCTCTATTAGGAGTTCCACCTCGTGGACTATTCCTACCTCTACCTATGTACTAACCTCTACCTTGAATTTTGCCTTGTCCTTTTCCTTCTTGTGAAGTGAAGGCTTTGTCATCACCTCCATGGCTAGTGGAAGGAGATTCCTACAATCTCTCTTCATGTGAAAGAAGAGAACCAATTAGTGCATCAAAGGAAAGTGCAGTCAAATATTTTGACTCTTCAATAATGATTGCTACATGATTCCACTTAGGAAGAAGTGTTCGTAAAAATTTCTTCACCACAAACTCTGGTTTAACTTCTTCACCTAGAGTGACCATTTTATCTACTATGACTTTGACTCGAACGCAGTAGTCTCCTACTTTCTCATTCTCCAGCATTCTGAGATTTTAAAAATCTCTTTTCAAAGTTTGAAGCCTGACCTACTTCACTTGATGACTCCCTTGAAAAATTTCCTTTAAAGCATTCCAAGTATCTTGAGCTGTTATACAAGATGCTATTCTAGGAAATATGCTTTTATCTAAGGCTACTTGTAAATGATATAGGGCAAAGGAAATTGTTTTTCTGGGCTTCTTTCTTGGATTTTCTATCAGCAGCACTTAAGGTAGACCAGTTAGTAGGAGAAGGTTTTGTGTAACCCTCTTCAACTATTTACCATAAACCTTTACCAATCAACATAGTTTTCATCTTTATTGACCAGTATTCATAATCACTTCCATTAAATTTAGGAATTGGAAGATTCGAATTTGAAGCAATTAAACTTTGATTTGACTAAAAAAAAGAAGTACAAAGCAATTACAAGTTCAAATTAAATCTAGATTTCTTAACTCTCTCACTGATTTCTTCTTCTTCTAGTGGATTGCCTAGTACTTGAGGCCCAAAATTGTCTGAAATAGAATCCTCATCGTCATTGATGACAATGATTTTAGGAGCTACCACTGGCTTGGCCTATGATGGCTCAGGCTCTAGAGAGTGTGGGGTATAACTTTCACTAGATTTTTCCTTCGGCTCAGTTGGAGAGTAGCTATCACTAGCTTGATCTACAAGTGCGGCTTCAATTATATCAAACTCCACTCGATGTTAGAATATATTTTCTTCTAAGTCAGCCTCGTATCTAGAATTCAGATTCCTTTGGTGGGCTATAACAGAATTCTACAGCTGACTAAATACGACATGCAGTCCATCTTGTCAAACTCGTTCATCAAAAGCTTCAGTAGTTTCTCTCCATAGTAGAGAGCACAAAGCATGGTAACATCCGATAGATCTGATCATCTACTCATCAAGGCAAAAATAAAACTTTGTTAGAGCTTCTAAGGTTACAATTTTTGCTCTTTTACAGCCGCTAAGGCTATTACACAAAATTTTTAGCCTTGAACGGGGTTCCAAGGGGAGTCCAAAATTTTCTGGAAGTGCTAAACGGGCGCTCCGGAAGGCTTCCCGTCACTATTATGCTCCCTCTTTTTACAAAGAGACCCCTTTTAAAATTTGCAAAATTTTATAAAGGTTTCATAAGAAAATTTAATAATATTCTTCTATATTCTTAATTAAATTTTAAATAAAATTTTTATTTAAAACTAATTAAAAAATATAAAATTGAAATAATTATTAAACTTAATTAAAACGTTAATTTAAAAAAAAAAAAACTTTAAAAAATGAAACCTTTTTTGTTTCAGAGTGGATGGGAGTTGAACTAACGACCTTTCATGAACAAATGCAAGCTTCAACCAACACGCTGCCTCACGAATTTGAAACAAAGAGAAGATGCCCTGATTTTATACCTTCACTGCGATAAAAATCCAAAACAAAAAATAATTTTTTTTGTTTTAGGCCATTAAGGGCATCATCACACCTCTCCGAGTGTCAAAAAAACACTCTTCGGGCATCACTGCGCCTCTCCGGGCATCACCGCTCTTCTTCGGGTGTCAAAATACTTTATAATAGTCAAAAAATGCCCTGAGGGTGTCAATAGGCAACCAAGCGAACTGAGCCTGTAATCTTTGTCGCACAAAGCTTACCATGGACCACGTGAGCCACAATGCTCAACGCGATGATTAATGAAAGCACTTCTTTAAAAAAATATTTTAGCTTTATAAACAAAAAAAATAAAAATATCCCACATCTGTTGTGTGAGAGCAGTATGAGGGTATATATGGTGCGAGTATCACCTATGTACTCGGTTGCCTTCGGGCGACCGCTCACCCGCATTTTGCATTGGAATGCATCCTCCCACGTCTCGTTATGTACTCGCTTGTTCGCTACCCAACGTTTCATCTTGCCTGTCTGCTTCACCTGGCCTCATG
Source organism: Wollemia nobilis (assembly GCA_028583015.1). Lineage (NCBI taxonomy): Eukaryota > Viridiplantae > Streptophyta > Pinopsida > Araucariales > Araucariaceae > Wollemia > Wollemia nobilis. The sequence continues at coordinate 13,021,391 of JAQPPZ010002539.1, read as the reverse complement.
TCGAGCTTCTTTGGGTGAAAAAAATAATAATTACCTTGCTTGCTTACCTTGCTCTGATACCAGTGAGGGAAACAATATAAACTTAAAATTATAATTAACTTTTCACCCCTTAATTCAATAATACAATAGCACTAAATGGTATTTATAGGGAAGGATTAAGAGGAAGAAATTGAGGAGAGGAAAATGTGGAGAGATAAGGGAGAAGGAAAGGCATGGAGGGATAAGGAGATAGGGTAATAGGGAATTATGGAGGAAGAGGAGATAATTTCAGAGAGCATTTAGGCGAGGGAGTTCGACAATTAAAAAAATCATGCTGACAACACTTTATCGACAAATTCCTGATGTGTTCACACTTGGGCCTAGAAATGTATAGATATTTCTGCGCCTAAACGCTTTTCATACTTGCAACATGGTATTCTTCCAATGTTGCATGAAATGAATACATTGATAAAACTTGCATAGCAAATATTCATTTATATAGTTGATTTCATCAGAATTAGAAAATAAAATTGTGTCCATATCAATATGTTATACTTGTCAAGTAAGAATTTTGTGGATCCTTTGTTTGATGATTGGAGAACTCTAACAAATTTCAATAAATAAAATATTTTGTTGTAGTTTAACATTCATGATCATATTTGTATTAATGTTCATGAAAAATATATACCTTTATATTATTTTGATAAGTGATTGGACATAGTTAGTGAATATTTTGAATAGATGCCAATCACATACAACAAATTTGAAAAATATTTACACAATACAAGGATTAAGTTGAGAAAAATAGCATAATCATTGACAAAAGAAATTAGAAGTCATTTTAAAAGAGATGAGTTTCTAGAAGTAATGGGTATGGGTAACCTTGCATTTTGGGATTCAAGAATAGATAATAGTAGAAAAAAAATATTGTTTATAAAATATATGGGTACACTTATCACTCATTTTTCTAAAAGTGTGGAAGTCAACGGTACTGAAATCAATGGTATTTTGAATAAATATATTTTGACCAAACAATCCTCATATTTTGGAAATACAATGCTTGATCAAATTCCACGTTTGACTAATTCTAGCAAATCATGTTCTATTATATGTATGTGAAAAATGTTGTACCCTAGTAGTGTTTTACAAGAAATGATGAGCAAATATTTCCACTTATATGAATTATGTCAAACAATGGTTTTGGGATCAGTGGAAGATGAAAGAGTTTTTAGTACATATTATTTTGTGAAATCTAAATTTCATAACCATTTGGATAAAAATTTAGAAAACTACTTGAGAATATATATCTCATATTATGAAGTGTACATTTTTACTTATGATAGAACTGTGACATATTGACAATCTATAACAAGCAGAAGAGGTATCACGAATATTGATGATGATGAGGAAATTGAGAACAATGATCTAATTGTTGAGACACAGAGATCAACTATGTCTACAAATGATGTTGAAGAATATGGGAATTTCTCATTTCAACTTCCTCCAATATAATATTTGCAACTTGTAAAGACAAAAATGAAACACCAAATATATAACAAGAAAATAAATAAATAATGATACAAGAGATTGCACAAAGAATAAATTTTACATTATTATCACCGGTGGATCTTAATACAATCAAATATACACCAAATGGGGGTTCACATTATTTATTCTTTTTGATACAATGAATACAATATTCCAAGGTTATCCAAAACCCTAGCCAACAATGCTGGTGGTGTCTTCAATAACTCATCTTTGCTCCCAACAGAGGTGAGTGGGATTTAGATATCCATTGATCAGACCACTCCAACTTAAGTAGCTACCAAATGCCTGTATATCTACATATTTGCACACAAAAAATGACAAAAAAAGATTAGTAGAAATTGTGAGGAATCCACTGTGTGAGACCCTCATAAATCAATAAAAACCCTAGATGCCAAATAACAATACTGCAAGTAAATATGGAAATATTAAAATCAATAAAATAATGGAAGATTTACCTTGTGACTTGTCACTTTTTGATTTTTCATTGTCATCATTATAGGAAAATAGGTGTGTAGATGCCCTAGTGATACTCGAGGGTTTGTTGGTTTGCAAAGCTAGGTTTTGAGATGCCCATGGATGCTCGACAGTGGTAGAAGGCACCTAGAGGTTCTTGATAATGGAGGATGGGTACCCAGAGGTGCTTGGTGGCGATAGGAGATACCTAGAGGTGCTTGAGGACTAGAAGAAAATATGCAGAAATAGATCAAATTAAATGAAGCAGGTGGTGGCAGAATAAAATGATGAGGGTGGGGATACAAAGGGAAAAATTAGGATCCTTTGGAAACTTGGAATTAGGAAAAATCAAGCTCCAAAATTCTTAGGAAACTCAGGGGCATGAATTTATTAGGGGATTTAGGGGTTGAGCCATCAAAATGACTCCTATTTATAATCTTCCCTAGGGAACTTTAGGGTTTCAACAACACAATTTGTGTAGTCAACATTAAAATATGATGGAGGGTGGAGATAAAATTTGGGTATGTAGTATGGATTAATGCAAATGAATGGATATAATTAAACCAATATGGATGGCTAAGATTAATTTACACATGTATATACATTTATTAAATATATATAAAATATAATATAATATATTAATATTTAAAAATATTAAATAAATATACATAAATATATGTAAATAAAGGATAAAAATGGTTGGAAGACCTGGATGGATGACAAGTGGCTAGATTTTGGTGTCTATAGATGCCCCCTTTTGTGCCATGTTGCATGAAACACAATATGGTGTAAAAATACAAGACACCTAGTTTGGTTTGATGCAGAAGCAATTTTATCTAGTTGGAATTCAAAGATGAGCTTGAAGATAAAAGAATTTTGATTGTGTAGCTTACCCCCTCAATTGGTGAATGAGTGATGGATGCATCTCATGAGCAAATTTATAGATGAGTGCAAATAACTGGTGCAATTGTGGATGATATGAATGATGTAAAAAGTGATATTGTTTTTGCCCCAACAGTGGAAGGGGGTTGTTGAAATATGCAAGTGATTGATTCTATTTTTTCCCTAATAGAGAAAGGGGTTTTTGCTAAGTGTATATGCCATGATCATGTAAGATGTATCCCATTGTGGGTAATTCAAATTCAAATATGGTTTCCCCAAGTTTTAGGTGATTCCATGCTATTGAAGAATGTGCCTTTCAGTGTCATTGATATGCAAAGATAAAGATGGAAGAAAAAAAGAGTCAACTTTGGAGGGTCTACTAGTGACTGTTGGATAATTACCACAATTGGAACCAATAACCCTAGCTAGTACCTATCTTCATGATGATTGACAAAAATAAATGATGATTTGTGATTGGTATTCATGTTTCAAGCCCCACAAACTAGGCCATCAATGATAGCTATTGCAAAAATTGGTCTCGACATAGTTTTATGCAAAACTTGAAGTACTAAAATGATTTTGTTTTTGAATAATGAGATATTGGATGATGAAAATGACCAAGTGTCCTTATGGTAGTTTATTCATCTTACCAAATTGCATGGATACCAATCGCTAAAATCGTTAAGGGGATAGAACAGACCACTAGATACAAGGTTCACTTGAAATTATAGGTGAACTTGGAAAATATGCAAATGTTATGATTGATGACTAAAAATGATGTGGATGATGAACTTGGAAAATATGCAAATGTTATGATTGATTATTGAAAATGATGTGGATGATGAACTTGGAAAATAAGCATTGATTATGAGAATTATGATTATTGTCATTTTGTGAAAATTTGTACCGCTTTTGAAGCATTTTGGATATTGATAAGCAATTTTGCACCTTTTTGGTCGTAAACAAAAATTATGCATCCAAATCAGTTGGAACCTTCACAAAAAATGTTATTATGATGAAATTGGTGCATGGATGCAATTTGGAGTTATTTGGTTGAGGTAAGCTATATTTTGGGATTGATTTTGGTCTTTTGTCAATTTTAATGCCAAACATCGATGGGCGTTTATTGCCTACACAAACGCCCACTAGAATTTGGTGTGTTTCCAAATGCAAGTGGGTGCTTCAGTGCACCAGGAAATATCCATGGGAATTTTAGTGCACTTGAATCAACTATTGGAAACTACATTTGAGGGGTTGAAGTGGAGTAAGTGTTGTGGCTGCTCCACAACGTACCCCAAAATTGGGGACCCACCTTTTTGCATAGTTTCCAAGAAGACCGAAGTGGCCCATATGCTAAAGATCAAAGAAAAAGCAAAACACCGCAAGGAGAAAAAAATGTCGCGATATCGCGACATGTTGCATTTTCATGGTCCAAAGCAAAGAGAAAAAGCAAGGAGAAAAAGTGTCGCGATATCGTGACATGTTGCATTTTTACGGTTCAAAGCAAAGAGAAAGAGCAAAGAGAAAAAGTGTCGCGATATCGCGACATGTTGCATTGTCGCGGCCAAAAGAGAAAAAGTGTCGCGATATCGCGACATGTTGCATTGTCATGGCCAAAAGAGAAAAAGTGTCGCGATATCGCGACATGTTGCATTGTCGCGGCCAAAAGAGAAAAAGTGTCACGATATCGCGACATGTTGCATTGTCACGGCCAAAAGAGAAAAAGTGTCGCGATATCGCGACATGTTGCATTGTCACGACCAAAAGAGAAAAAGTGTCGCGATATCGCGACATGTTGCATTTTCACGGCCAAAAGAGAAAAAGTGTCACGATATCGCGACATGTTGCATTTTCGTGGCCAAAAGAGAAAAGTGTCACGATATCGCGACATGTTGCATTTTCGCGGCCAAAAGAGAAGAAAGAAAAGTGTCGCGATATCACGACATGTTGCATTTTCATGGCCAAACGAAAAGAGAAAAGTGTCGCGATATCGCGACATGTTGCATTTTTGCGGCCAAAAGAACAAGAAAGAAAAAGTGTCACGATATCGCGACATGTTACATTTTTATGGCTAAAAGCAACAAAAGAGAGAAAGGAGGCAAAAGTGTCGCGATATCGCGACATGTTGCATTTTCACCAAGGGAATAGAGTAGTTGACAGTGCGTCTGATATTAGTGATGAACACCAGGATAGTGAAACTGAAGACTGCATAGTGACGTGGACATAAGGACAAAATCCAATGAATAAGACAAAACGTTACATAAGGAATCTTTAATGATTTGAAATCATTTAAGATGGTCGTTACACACGGAAGGAAACGGACGTAAGCCCATGTGGAGAAAATGAAACGAAGGGCCACAAAATAGAAACGAAAAGCCTTTTTGGAAACCAAAACACATGCATGCACAAGGGAAGGTGAAACGAACAACCATTGGAAAATGAAATGAAAAGCTTCCTAAAAATTTTAAATACGCCAGGCAAGGATGTTTTGAGGGGTTGGAAACTGCTGCAAGCAGAGTTGCAGGTTTGAAGGCAAGAGGGCCATTCTGGACCTGTTTGGGTTGTTTTTCTTCCATGGACTAGTTTGGGAAAACCAAAATTTTTTGTTATTGTAAAATGACAAATTTTTAATACAGAAAATTTCAGAAAGTTGCATCTTATGGACAAGAAAGGAGTCATTTTCTGCATGCAAGATTAAATGTCTATTTTTCCCCTTTTCAGATTTTAGGCTTGTAAATGGAGTTTATGCAAGTTTCTTGGTTGCTTCATGCGAATGTTTAAATCTGAAAACCTCATTTAAAACCCTAGGAGCCAACACTTAGCTTATCCGGATTGTGCTTGTTTTGCAAGTCCAATAGGTTAGGTTGCATGCATGGAAACCTCACATCTTCGGTTTTGTCGAAATAGGATAGCATCATACTGAATGCATTTTATTTTCAGTTTTCTGCATTTCATTTTCATTTTTTTGCATTTTATTTTCCCAGAAATTTTAATTTTATTTTTAATTTTCAGGCATTAAAATAAACATTTAAAAATTTTCAAAATCCAAAAATAATTTCACCATTGCGTAGGTTATACTTCAGACTTCCAATACGCACTTTGAAATTTCATTTTCGGAGTTGTTTAGTATTTTTTAAAATTCATCGAAGTTGCTGTTTTATTACAGATTTTAAAAAATCCGAAAATAGAAAATTTCCATTTTTGGGCCGAATTTCATTTTTTCAGTTTCATGTTTCATTCATGAGCCTATGATGACATTCCCTTCATGAAAATTCCAATTTCATTGAAGGAGTTATGTTTTATGGCATTTCACAAATTTCCATTTTTGGAGCCTAAAATTGCCCTCTCTTCATAAAAATTCTGATTTTACGAAAGAGGGGTAATTTGAGCATCACATTGAAGGTCATATGAGGGCCAACTCACATTTGCTTTATTTTGGTTCAATGAACAATCACTAAAGTTTCATGGTAAAATAAACCAACATTGCCCCTTGTTTACAGTTACTTGCAATCACTAAGGTGTTCCAAGCATTTAAATTGAATATCTTTATTTGAGATTACTAATACACATATGCAAATGCTAATATAGCGGAGACCTTGGAGAAGTCGTTTGTTTAACTTCTTTGCAAGAGGGGATTTGGAACCCAAATCCTAAGGGAGAGTGTACTTTCACAATTGGGTGAAAATACCACTCAACATTTTGGCGCTAGAAGGAGGGCCTGAATTGGTTTATTTCAGGTGTGATTTAAATGCTATAGGGATTTAAATTTTGAATATTTCATGCCCTATTGATTATTATCTTTAGCCCTCTTTTAACAATACAACCTTGTAGTGTTAAAAGGAGGACATGAATTGCTATGCATTGTTCTAACGCTTTTGATTGTTCATACAGGAATAATGTGTTTTGATTTGATTTTGAAAATTTTTGGTCTTGACTAACGAGGTTGTCTCCATGCAATTACTTTCATTTGATTTTAATGGATACATCTCTTGGTTGATGCTAACATGATTATTCATACGTTACATGTTTGATATTTGCTAGTCATTTCATGCTTATTTGTAAGGAATTATTTTGTCTAAAAATGTATTTGTTGTCGGTATTATGCTCTTCACTTGCGTGTAATGCGATCTTGTGAATCAGAAAGCCTACAACACTAGGAGTATGCTCTTCACTTGCGCATATGCGATCTGGTGAATCAGAAACTAATTTACATTTTTAGAATATTGCTTTGTCATGGTTCCTTCTTTTATTCATGACTAACAAATTGGTTTTGAAGTTATTCTTTGAGTTTCACTAATGGCAACATCTGAGGAGCAAATTGTATCCCTAAGAGAAGAAATGATGTCCCTAAGAGAAATGATGGTATCTGCATTAGGAAAGTATTATGAATGTCATTCTACCTTTGGAACACCTTATCAAATTCATGAAATGTTATTGGAGTTTCTACGACTTTTTAATCAAGAGGTGGCATCAGGATACCTACAAAATCTACATATCTATAAGTTCACATTATGTCAATTTCAAATATTTTGTGAGCCTATTGCTTGTAGGTTCTTCCCATACATTGTGGGTGATAGATCATTCTCGTGGTATTGCCATCTACCCATGGAGGTTAAGACTTCTTGGAGCCAATTAGAAGCAGCCTATCTTTATCACTTTGGTAATCAAGTTGACTTGGATAGGTTGCAAAATCAATTCACCTCTATGTGTAAAGAGCCTAATGAGTCATGAGTCAATTAAGTGTGAGGTTTCATGAATTGTACTCTCAAATGTGGGAAAGTTTGGGTACATCGGAAGAGGAAGCTATTGAAGTATACCTGAGAGCCATACCCCCCACACTTGCTACACTCATTAAGGAAAACTTGGATGAATTGTCTCTAGAGATGATCTATGAGATCTTTGAAAAGGTAGAACAAGTTTTGGAAGAAGAAAAGGCACAACATGCTCCCATGAGAGATTGTTCTTTTGGGGTTAGTGATACCAACCTACATCAACCATTGAATATAGCACCCTCCAATCCAACAATACCTAAGGTGAATGATCAAGGGGATGAATTTGAGTGTCCAAATGTTACAACCACCTTAGATGTAGTCCAAGAGGAGGTGCAAGTTACCAATCCAACATCCACTAATGAGGATCATGCTGAGATGATTTCATTCATAGAGATGCATGATTATTCACATAATGGTGTCCTAAAGTCAACTCGGTTTGAGATATGTGATAGGACAAAAACTGCCATAGAATTGAATGAAGTGGTTGAAAGCGAAATCGGAAGAAAATCAATAAATGAATTTGAAGATATGATAGAATTGCACCACTTGTTCTTGGAAGACACACTCGATGAAATGATTGAAAATAATGATCAAGAAATTCTTCACCCTCCAAATTGTGATAAAATTGAATCATGGGTTACTAATTTGGACTATGATAGCCTTACCAATTTGAATTCAAGAAATAGCCCACTTTTGGAAATAATTGAACCATCTAAGGAAGGTGAAGGTGAATTTGATGAGATACACTTTGATCAATTAGAAGATGTTGAAGAAATAGTTGAGCATCATAACTTAATTTTGGAAGATGATCGCCATGATTCTTGGAAGAAATTGGATGAATATGCTCACTCTAAACCTTCTAATGAACTCTTTGTGTCAATTGATATGCAGGATAACATAATCACCTACTCAAAGGAAGATATTACAACTCCTGTACAATTTGAGGATGTTTTGGAAGAGGGTTTCAAATCTCATCAAATTTTGGAAGATTATAATGATCTTACTACCAAGGACAAAGAAGAAAAAGAATTGACAAATGAATCAAAAGATCATGTCACAAATACTATGGAATTTCATTCCACGAATTTGGATGACAATTTTTACAATGGTTGGGGGAGATATGATGATGTGTTATTTTCTCACACCCCTATTGATGAAATTCCTATTCCACTGGATATACAAGATGTTGAAACTTCTATCTCACATGAAGAGATGCCATGGATGGTGAATAAGGAATTGGAACCAAATGACAAAGAGATTGATCAATTGGAAGCAACTCAAATGAGTGATCATCAAGATAGATTACTTGACATACACTTTGACCAACAAAATTTGAGGATTGAGAAAGATGAACATGTTTTCGATTGGGTGTCATATTTTGGTATGTTTGATGAACAGGTAATAAATGAAGAAATTGTGATTTCTCACCAAGTGTTGGTAAATGAAAATGTGCAAAAGGTAGAATCTAACCTTTTGTGTTCAAACACCCAAGCTATAGGTGAAGGTTTGCATGAACATGTTTTGAATTTGAAGGATGTTTATGATGAAATGCCATTGAAGGTGAATGAAAAACAAGGATTGACTTCTAATCACACCTTTAATAAAATCACTTGCATGAATGAAAAAGAGGTTGAGGCACATGAATTGTTAAATCAAATTCATCAACAATTGATAATGGAGTCTAGGGTAAAAACTTTTACTGATCCTCATTTAGTAAATATCCTAGATTCTTGCAAATTGTTGCACAAGTTTGATTGGCCTAAGAACATGGAAAATGAATTGGCTTTAAAATTTTTGGAAATAGGCTCTTGCTTACAAAGTTTCATTTTGGATAAAGAAAGCCTAATTCTAAATCATGAATGGAAATATGAAATTTATACCTTAAAGAATAGACGAGATGAAATTGAAGATCAAATATTGTCTAATCAATTTGATGATTTGAATCTCACCTATGAGAGTACTAATGACACTAAATCAAATTGGTGGGGAGAGCGAGGCAAGTTGAATTTTTTTGCATTGCTTGGTTTGATCTTATTGTTGTTGGATTCCTACAACATTTGGCATACATATTGTGTCATATGTCTTTTGAAATGTTCTAATCATGTTTGGGATCCGGGAAAGTGATAGTCCAAGCTTTGCATCATCTTGTACCATATTGTACATTTGTATATAATTTTTTGGTTTGTGATGTTGGGTTTGCATTTCAGTTTTGGTTTTAAGTTTTGTGTGTTGGTCCTTTGGACATTTTTGGTTTGTTTTGAAAAAAAAAAAAAAAGAAAAAAGAAAAAAGCGAGATGTCAACTTATGTCCTTATGAATGTTGACTAAGACTAAGAGAATATGAAACATCGGAATTGTATTGCAGAAAGCTCCACGAGTATCGCAAACACATTAAAGAATATCGTTTGGAACTTGTGATGCATGAAGTTGTCAGTTTTACAAATTATGGCAAAGTAGGTGGTATACTCCATCCGCATTTCAAAAAGAGCAATGCATTCATCCATATCTCATGTTACATTCGACATTGCATATACATTTCATCTCAGTTGCATCTACATTTCAAATACAATCATTGAAAAGGTGTCGAATCCTCTTAGGGTTATTATATAACATATATTAAAAGGATCCTAAGGTTGGGAACTGATGCCCGAACTATCTTGAACCAAGCATGTTCTACACATATTAAAGAGGATCTTGAGCAAAATGGTCAAAACCATACTTGGAAGAAAAGGTGAGGCGAAAGGAGTATTTCGTGTCTATCCTATCATGCAACATAATCCTTAAAATAATGGTTTTTACCACTCCCATAGTGCTTAAAGCCTAAAATCGAGTAGTAAGGATAGGGTTAAATCCTCATCGAACTTAGGTTGAGGATCCAATTCCCCAAAGCTCTGATTTGACCTTCATGGAGTAGTAAGGATAGGGTCTAATTCTCATCTCACTTAGGTTGAGAATCTGATTCCCCAAAGCTTCTATTTTGCCCACTCAAGAACTTGAAATTCCAAAGAAAATATTTTTCATTCTACTTTTATTGCATCATTGATATTGGATTGGAAGGATCGTACTACATGTCCCTTGCAAGGATGGGTAGTCATCCCCAAGGTTCAAGAAATCAAAAGTAAAGTCAAATCCTGGATTATGGGGTTGATCTCCATCGGGGCTATAGACGCTTGACTGGCAGTGGAGTATGCTCATGCATGGCAACATGTCTTGTCTAAAAGCAAGACCACTGACTGCTCAAACGGACAGGCTAGCCTGATAGTTTCATCCATAATAGGTTAAATCATTTTGTTCAAGATGAGGTAATGAACTCCAGATCAGAGTAGTAAGGATAGGGTTAAATTCCCATCTCGCTTAGGTTGGGAATCCTATTCCCCAAAGCTCTGATTTCACTTACACTTGCACATGGGTTCAAGATGGTAGTGACACATAACCAACTTTGGGATCTAGTAAATTAATTCAGTATGCACATATTTGGTCCTAAGAGGGTTTGACAGTTTTAATATGTTTGTTCATGATACTAGAAAGTTTGAGCCTTTGCAAAGCAGGTTGTTATATCTCTAGCATATTCACCATACATTAAATCCTACAGGAATCATCCATAACTTCTCATATGCATGAATCATAAGTGAAATAGATAATGGAAAGTTGAACGAGTTTCAAATGATAGGGAATGAAGCACATTGCACACACCGAGCTGATGCTTAATAATTCTAATGCTTCATGTATTTCTCGTCTAGTTTCATTCTTGGGATATTTGCTGACGCTTGTTTTTGAGTTTTGAAGGTGTTCAGGTTGAGTTCTCACCGAAATGCTCAGGAGCATTTCCCAGCAGAGTCACCATTTGTTGTGGTTGCTCCACAACGTACCCCAAAATTGGGGACCCACCTTTTTGCATAGTTTCCAAGAAGACCGAAGTGGCCCATATGCTAAAGATCAAAGAAAAAGCAAAACACCACAAGGAGAAAAAAGTGTCGCGATATCGCGACATGTTGCATTTTCGCGGTTCAAAGCAAAAAGAAAAAGCAAGGAGAAAAAGTGTCGCGATATCGCGACATGTTGCATTTTCGCGGTTCAAAGCAAAGAGAAAAACAAAGAGAAAAAGTGTCGCGATATCGCGACATGTTGCATTGTCACGGCCAAAAGAGAAAAAGTGTCGCGATATCGCGACATGTTGCATTGTCGCGGCCAAAAGAGAAAAAGTGTCGCGATATCGCGACATGTTGCATTGTCGCGGCCAAAAGAGAAAAAGTGTCGTGATATCGTGACATGTTGCATTGTCACGGCCAAAAGAGAAAAAGTGTCGTGATATCGCGACATGTTGCATTGTCGCGGCCAAAAGAGAAAAAGTGTCACGATATCGCGACATGTTGCATTGTCACGGCCAAAAGAGAAAAAGTGTCGCGATATCGCGACATGTTGCATTGTCGCGGCCAAAAGAGAAAAAGTGTCACGATATCGCGACATGTTGCATTTTCATGGCCAAAAGAGAAAAGTGTCGTGATATCGCGACATGTTGCATTTTTGTGGCCAAAAGAGAAGAAAAAAAAGTGTCACGATATCGTGACATGTTGCATTTTCATGGCCAAAAGAAAAGAGAAAAGTGTCACGATATCGCGACATGTTGCATTTTCATGGCCAAAAGAACAAGAAAGAAAAAGTGTCGCGATATCGTGACATGTTACATTTTCGTGGCTAAAAGCAACAAAAGAGAGCAAGGAGGCAAAAGTGTCGCGATATCGCGACATGTTGCATTTTCACCAAGGGAACAGAGTAGTTGATAGTGCGTCTGATATTAGTGATGAACACCAGGATAGTGAAACTGAAGACTGCATAGTGACGTGGACATAAGGACAAAATCCAATGAATAAGACAAAACGTTACATAAGGAATCTTTAATGATTTGAAATCATTTAAGATGGTCGTTACACACGGAAGGAAACAGACGCAAGCCCATGTGGAGAAAATGAAACGAAGGGCCACAAAATAGAAACGAAAAGCCTTTTTGGAAACCAAAACACATGCATGCACAAGGGAAGGTGAAACGAACAACCATTGGAAAATGAAACGAAAAGCTTCCTAAAAATTTTAAATACGCCAGTGCAAGGATGTTTTGAGGGGTTGGAAACTACTGCAAGCAGAGGTTGCAGATTTGAAGGCAAGAGGGCCATTTTGGACCTGTTTGGGCTGTTTTTCTTCCATGGACTGGTTTGGGAAAACCAGAAATTTTTGTTATTGTAAAATGACAAATTTTTAATACAAAAATTTTCAGAAAGTTGCATCTTATGGACAAGAAAGGAGTCATTTTCTGCATGCAAGATTAAATGTCTATTTTTCCCCTTTTCAGATTTTAGGCTTGTAAATGGAGTTTATGCAAGTTTCTTGGTTGCTTCATGCGAATGTTTAAATCTGAAAACCTCATTTAAAACCCTAGGAGCCAGCACTTAGCTTATCCGGATTGTGCTTGTTTTGCAAGTCCAATAGGTTAGGTTGCATGCATGGAAACCTCACATCTTCGGTTTTGTCGAAATAGGATAGCATCATACTGAATGCATTTTATTTTCATTTTTTGCATTTTCTTTCTACTTTTTCTGCATTTTATTTTCACAAAATTTTTAATTTTTAGGCATTAAAATAAACATTTAAAAAATGTCAAAATCCAAAAATAATTTCACCATTGCGTAGGTTATACTTCAGACTTCCAATACGCACTTTGAAATTTCATTTTCGGAGTTGTTTAGTATTTTTAAAAATTCATCGAAGTTGTTGTTTTATTACAGATTTTAAAAAATCCGAAAATAGAAAATTTCCATTTTTGGGCCGAATTTCATTTTTTTAGTTTCATGTTTCATTCATGAGCCTATGATGACATTCCCTTCATGAAAATTCCAATTTCATTGAAGGAGTTATGTTTTATGGCATTTCACAAATTTCCATTTTTGGAGCCTAAAATTGCCCTCTCTTCATAAAAATTCTGATTTTACGAAAGAGGGGTAATTTGAGCATCACATTGAAGGTCATATGAGGGCCAACTCACATTTGCTTTATTTTGGTTCAATGAACAATCACTAAAGTTTCATGGTAAAATAAACCAACATTGCCCCTTGTTTACGGTTACTTGCAATCACTAAGGTGTTCCAAGCATTTAAATTGAATATCTTTATTTGAGATTACTAATACACATATGCAAATGCTAATATAGCGGAGACCTTGGAGAAGTCGTTTGTTTAACTTCTTTGCAAGAGGGGATTTGGAACCCAAATCCTAAGGGAGAGTGTACTTTCACAATTGGGTGAAAATACCACTCAACAATAAGATGGTGTGAAGTGTGCTACAGAAGCTATGTCAGCGGAGGGAGTGGATGCAGGGGCTAGAGCTGGAGCTAGAGTGCGGTATGCCAAGGTAATACCTTTTGAATCTTTTTTTTTTGTGCAACAAAATTTATTTTATATTTTGTTTTTTTAGTAATGTACATGGATTAACATTAATATTTTATGTTGTGTTGTAGCTGAATATTTTAGAGGCTCAGCATCAATTTTTGCCTCTCATATTGGGGGTGAGGAAGATGATGAGAGAGGAGTGGGAGTGGTTGGATATAGTGGGGCTAGTTGAGGCAACCTGGATAAATGTGATTAGGGTGGATGAGGGGTACCTCTTAGCCTTGGTACAGAGGTGGGATATAGATAGGGGGACTTTTTAGCTTCATATCAAAGAGGTAACTATGATACTTGAGGATGTATACCACATACTCAAGTTGCTGGTGGAGGGGTTATGTATTGAGGTTGAACAAAATAAGAATATTGAGCTGAGTTGCATATTTGGGCATGGATAGGAGGCTATGGAGGTGACAGGTGGAAGGATTACTTACTTGTCCATTGTGTGGATAAGAAGTTGTATCCCTTCCCACTTTGGTGATGTTCATGTTGGCCAACATAGTGGCCCTAAACAATACTAGTTATCAGTTCCCATGGAACCTTATTGGGTTGGTGTGCCATATGATCGCTACATCAAGGGTGTATGCATGGGCTCCTACTTTACTGGTATAGTTGTATTGGGAGCTATTGATATGAGGAGGTAGAAGAGCCAGGGATTAGGTTGTAGTGTGTTACTACAATGCTGGGATTGGGAGCACTTTAGTGTGGCTTGACTTGTGGGCTTACCGATAAGGGGATAGGATAGGGAGTAACCCTATGTGATGAGGTGACCAATGGTAGAAGAGGTACAGTTGAGTCATTCAGTTTATATGATTCAGTGTTACCTGGATCTATGGGTTGGATTGATGGTGGCTCAAGTGATATGGAGGCCATGGTGAGATGCCATGTGGATAGGTGATGAGGAGCATATATTATAGGTACAACATGATAGATGAGTGGTCATGAGGCATATGAAGGATATGGAGCTAGTGCAGTTCTCATGAGTGTTATAGTATTTTGAACTGAGGTAGGGGGTTCCTGAGGAGCCAATGATTTATATATGGCACTAGGATGAGATAGGGTTTTTGTGTGTTAAGGCATAAAGACCTAAACTTGAGGATGACTAGGATATTGATCTCCCTGAATTGGATGATGCAAGGAATACAAAGAAGTATGGTGCATGGTTCACAACTCAGCCACCATGGGTATAGAGTTTAGAAATGGATGGATATGGTGATGGGGATGAGGTTTAGAATGACAATAAGGCTCCTAAGCACCAACAATGACTTTGAGCTAGCAACAAAAGAAGGGGTACTAGGAGGAGAAAAAAATAGGCTCTAGAGTTTGGAGGAGATGGAGGGGATATGGTAGGGTAGATTCCCAAGATTGGTGAATATGGATTGAACATGGAGGATAGGAAGGATATTTTGGATGGGCCTCCTAGTCAGAGTGAGGATGATTGATCAAGGTTAGAGCAGTTGGTGGTGGAGCAAGATGCTATGATAGTGACTTGAGATACAAAGATAGCCTGACTATGGGATAGGGGGTAGCTCAAGAGGTAGATATAGCTTGGTTATAGATAGTGCTAGAGGTATGATCGATAACATATGGAGGTAAGGATAGGATTGTGAGGCTCCAAGTAGATCTACTAGAAGGGTATTGTAGGAAGAGGCATGATGTACATCACCTTTGGGATCAGTATGGATATATCCAAGAATTGGAGGATCAGTTGATGGAGCATGATTTTGGGCTTAAAAAACCACCCTCCTCTTCCATATCTGGGTCTGCTAGACCTAGTGAGTCTAGGCATGGTCCTCTCATAGGTGTTAGGTAGTGCTTATATGCACTTTTTGTATATGAGACTTATTGCTCCATTGTATGTAGCCTTTGGGAACTCATTGTATATGAAATATATATATATATATATATATATATATATTCATGGCTTTTACTTTTGTGTTATACTTTTGTGTGGATGCATATGTTTATGGATGATTAATGCAAGTTATGGAATGCAAATGTTCTAATGATAATTCATAGTTTAGATTTTGCTTGGCCATGTTTAGCATTGTTTTTTAATCAGGGGCACCAAAGTGGTGGTATGTGAAATGGAAGACTCATGAAATGACATGGATGTTGACATGGAAGAAGATATGGATGTTGATATGGAAGAAGATATGGATGTTGATATGGAAAATTAATTGTTTGGAAAAAACTTAGACATACTAGTGGTATCAAATAAAATCATCAAATACTATGTAATTCCTATAAGACCAAATGTGTGTGCAGTGAATTCATTTACTGAATAGATAACATGGTAACAAATCATTGGCAATTTTGGGTACTTTGGGTACATTGCATTTGCTCAAGTGTATAAGTTGTCATTGATGTCAAGAAGCTCTTGAAGGAATTTGATTTGATGTCAAATAATTTGTTTTGATGAAGGTTACGACATGACAGTTTCAAAGGTCTCTGGCAAACCCCAAGCTGACAGGTTCGAAAGAAAAGTGTAAGTTGGAAAAGTGAGTAAGTTAGAAAAGTGTCACGATATCGCGACATGTCGCAGTTTTGTGACTTAAATAGGAGAGAGAAAGCTTTTTCAAAAAGTGTCGCAATATCGCGACATGTCGCATTTTTGCGACTTAGGCAAGAGAGAGAAAGCTTTTTGGAAAAGTGTCACGATATCACGACATGTCACAGTTTCGCGACTCAAAGAGGAGAGAGAATGCACAGAGTAAAAAATGTCATGATTTCATGACATATTACAAAGAAGATTGTACAGACAGAAAAGTTTCACAATTTCACGACATGTTGTAGGAGAGGGAGTCCGAAAGAAAAAGTGTCACAATTTCGCGACATGTTGCAGGAGAGAGAGTTCAAAAGGAAAAGTGTCGTGATTTCATGACATAATGCTAAAAAGAGAGTCCGTAGTGTGAATTGTTGCAATTTCATGACAAGTTCGAAGAGAGAGAAAGTAGCAAGACAAACTGTCACGATTTCGTGACATGCTGCAGACCTCGAAGTGAGAACTGTCATGATTTCATGACATGCAACAAAGGGAAGAGTCAAAAATGAGAACTGTCATGATTTTGTGATAGGCTAAAAAGAAATCATACAGATGCAGAAAGTGTCACGATTTCGCGACAGGTTGAGATGGCAGCATTCAGTTGGAGAAAGTGTCATGATTTTGTAATAGAAACAGGAAGCAAGTCTTCAACAGAAGAAGCGTCATGATTTTGTGATGAATTCAAGAAGGAAGAGCTCGAAGGCGAAAGCATCATGATTTCATGACATGTTCCAGTTTCATGGGCGTAAGGCAGAGAAAAGCATAAGGCAGCGTGTAGACACCAAAACAACACCAATCCGATTATGTGACTTAAGCGACTCGTCACTTTTATCATGGCAGTAATTCCTTCATCGATTCGTCACTTGAGGGGGTAGTCACACTTAAGTCACCAATCAACAAACACACACCCAATCAAGGCAATGGCATACATTCAAAGAATCATTGACAAAGACAATCACGCTCTTGCTTGGGGTAGCAAACAAGCAATAATCACAAATTGATCAAACACTTGGCATTCCCGAAGCATGAACACAAGGTTCCCCCATGGACAAAAGGTTGTGCCCTTTGCCTATTCATGACTGATCAATGCCCAAGATCAAGTCACACCTCACCAAAATAGGTTAATACTTGAAATCAAATTCCTTAGCTCGTCAGAAGCAAGGATTCAAGAATGCATGCCCTTTCCATGCTTGGGGCATCAAAAGTTGGTTAGGTTACTAAGAAACCCTAATCATTAGTGCTTTGGTTATCTATTTTTGCTCGACGCTATGCCTTGCACAACGCTTCCCAAAAGGGGGCATCTGTAGACACCAAAACAACACCAATCCGATTATGTGACTGCAAACACTGATCGCATTGACACACATAGCCCCCAGGGCAGCCAACAGAGGTTAAAAAATGGTCTTAACCACTCTCACAGTAGTTTTGGAAGGTCAAACACCATTTTGGCACCTTTCAGGCACTTTGCCCCATATTCGTCTCACCCAGGGATGAATACGGACTTTCAATTTGTGCTTGCTCTTGGGTGGGATGAATTCTAGGTTTGACCGACAAAAAGTCAAATCTCGACGCATGGTAACTCAGAACTGCCACTTAACTATCCCTTCATTGCATGGGAGTTCGAGTCAAGTTTTTTGAGCATGTAGGGGCAGTTACAGTACCAGTTGCAAAGACATGCACAGAGGCAGTTAAGAAGCCCTTGATCAAGACGAAGTCTTCTCTTCACAAAAAACATTCATGCTAAGTAACACTTTTGCATGTTAATTCAAATAGACCCCTTGGGTCTATAAAATGGTGAGCTTCCTCACCCAAAATATAGACAGAGAAGGAGCATTTTGAGCGACGAAGTGCTACTAATTTACTTACTTACGATTTGTGCTTCACATCCATAATCTCTTAATCAAAAAGGAGGTTATTGGGTGACTTTGGAGGCACGAATCAAGAACCAAAACCCAATTTTTTTGACCACAATATCCTACCAATTTGCCGACAACCCATCACAATAGGTTTCGAACCCATCCCAAGCGGATTGGTGTCGAAACAAAGTTTCACCCGCGGGTGGTTTGCCTTCGGGCACCCCCCGCCTTATTGCGTTTGGTGACTATTTCTTTTATAGTATTTTGCTAGTTACATGATTATGCTTCTATCAAATTTTTAGTTTATTTGGACTCATTTTAACCATCATTATATTTATCTTTCATTTTTCATACACAGGTGCTACTGATTCTTTGTTTGTTTCTTTGAACGTAGATTTGCAGCATTAGAGGAGCAGCGAGGAATCTACTTTTACCAACACAAGCGACGACAACGTTTTGGTTCACCCATCTTATATGTGGGCACGCGAAAGAAGGAATTCTGAAACAAGTTGTAAAAGACCAACATTTAACGCTCCTATCCCCTCAAAAGGAAGGAGACGCATTGTAACACAAATTTGAAAAGCATATCAATAAAAGGGCCGTATTTTATATTGCTTTGATATCTTGTGTTCATGTTCTTTCTTTTTACGCATTTCTCAATAACATAGGGTTTAAGCGTTATTTTAGCTTCGTTTACATTGCATTTTTAGTCTATCCTTTTTGTTTCCGGAATCTCGTGCTTTCAATGGCGATCACGGTGGGACCTCTATCCTCTGTTTATTTTTTAGGTTAGATTTCTGATCTGAAATTGCTTGTTTTGATTACAGGTACCTATTTTTCAATCATCAGACTGTTATTCATTTCTGTTAGTGACGATTATAGAATTGGGATTCGTTTCACCCAGGGACGAATAAGCATTCATCTCACCCTGGAACGAATACTGTTCTGATATTCGCCTCACCCAGGGACGAGTATCGTTCTATGCATTTTTTAGAGCAGCCAATCAGAAACATCCTTTCGGGCAGAGAAGAGGTAGGGGTTTTTAACAAGCCTCTATCAAAATTTTTGTTTTCTATTTTTTGGTTTTCAGTTTTTGTATGGCTTAGGGAAAGTTTCCTTTTCGTTTGCCTATTTCAATTTTTGCAAATTAAAAGGAACCCCACACATCACGTGGCATTTTTAAACCAAGGAGCTGGTCGTAAGACCCCAGCCCTTGATCAAGACCAACGGTGGGTTCATCACCACCTTGGCTTGATTTTTGCATTCATTTACCCCGATTGTCACTGTTGTTAGGCATAAATCTTGACGAAAGCTGACCGAGTGTCGTTGGGGTGATTCCCAACATGCGAGGATAAGTCTTCTATGGTAGGTGTCATTAACAGGACAATCCCCCTTCCGTACCGCCTATGTTCCACGTATCATCTGCTCTCACGTACCTATAGTCTCCCTCACGTAAGGGCGGGTATATAGAGAGGTTGGTATATCGGTCCGACAATGGTATATTGAAGGGCGACCATTTATGGGAGTCATATGAGCCAACATTTTGCATTTAAACGGTCTTCACAAAAATTTTCAAAAACAAAACCAAAACATCAAAACACACTAAAACTAGTCTAGGACACACCATTAATCTTTAAAAGAGATAATCATTGCTTTGTGTGTGTATGTTCTTTTCTGCTTAGTGTAACAAAAAAAAATCAAAAAATCATAAACAAAAGATAAAAATCTACATAGCTTGTAGAGAGTCATTACCATGGTATTCACCCGCAGTCAAGCCCACTCACGGGCAGACGCTGCGGCGAATGTCCAAAGAAGCACGAGTCACCTCCGTTACAATCCCCAAGATTTAGTCATACCACCTTGGCGACCTAACACACAAGGCAGTCCCCTCCACACCTTAACGAAAAGGGACTATAGGGGCACCTCTTCTAGGGGCACTCCTGTTCAGCATAGCACCCAGCACACACCCTTCCATGAGGGGTACATCCGTAGGAGAGCTCCCTTAGATGCTCGCTATGAGTGGTCACCGCGCGATGATGTGCTAGGTCAACATAGGGTTCGACGGGAGGAACCACATGATTACACTCTCCCTCCTTCACCCCCTCTAGTTTTCAGGACTACAACGACAAATCCAGAGCACAAGGCTCCTCAGGCGGGGTGAGCCAACTCCGCCCGTTCCTTTTTCACTTACGAAAGAGAGCACGAGGAAAACCCTTACCTTCCTCAAGAACAATATACATCGTAGGAGCAACACGCCTCCGCAATTGCTAGCCATCAGGATCACCTACTGAGGCCAAAGCCTCGGGGGAATGCCGCTACCCCCAATAGAGGGAGGTGGCCTATAGAGATCTCGGATCACCAAGACCGAGATAGAAATCTAGGAGAGGCATCTAGGCCTTCTAGACATGAGACGATAGGACCAACTATCTTAGAATCTGCCCAGCATATCGCACGTCGGATGGAACTCACGTTACTTGAGCTAGAATGACAACAGTTAGAGCAACAATATCTTCTAAATCAAGAGTGCATTCAGCGCCAGGAGGATGAGTTGTTCCCATACACTATGCAGGCGCGGACTCCAACCCCTCGCACACATAAGACAGAACATTATGAGAGACACAGCTGGGTGCGAGATAGGTCTCCGTGACCTTATCAACCGTTGCCTCCGATGCCTCCTAGACTTGAGTGGGAGGCCACTCCTCAGACCAATGATAGGCGCCTTCTTCAGGCACCCACCCAGGTTCATGGGCCACCCTCAAAAATTCTTCAAGAAGCCTCTGAGGAACCTAAGCGAGAAGAAGAGCGGGATGAAATGCCCTACCAAGGCATGGGGGGTGCTATTCGGCCACCCCTCCCAAGGCCCCAAGTTCCCCACAACCTGCAACGGGAACAAATCAAAGCGGAGGAGCTCAAATCCCCCGATACAAGCAATGTGCTACCCGATCACTTAGAGTCGGTAGAGACCAAGATTTTGGGGCCCCAAAAGCCCAACATATGCGAGACTCCTCTCCCAGAGGATCAACCCCTGGTTGTAGAGCTACCTGATGATGAGGTCTTCCATATCTCAGCATCACCAAATTCTGTTGAGCCTGACTCTCTCGCCAAAGATGAGTCAGCATATGCAATAGCATCATGGGACCCATTTGAGTTAGACAACAATAATTCGTAGGTGGTCCCCATGGATGATCATCACAAAATTCTCCTAACATTATTCCCTTTGGAGGCTCCCATCGAGCCCGTGCCATTACAAGAAAATCAGGTCCCCCCACAAAATACGGAACAACCCCACGAGGACCACATCAATCTGCTCGAACAAGAAGAGCCTAGAATGTCACAGACAGCTGTCGAGGCCAACGAGAGCCTTTGGATCTCCGACAATGATTACGAAGATGAAACTAAGATGGCATATCTCAATCATGCATGATGGCACAATCACCCTGTAACCCATGATGAACTGATGGCACAACTAGGCATAAGACTAGGGCATGAGTGGCACATAGACCCAGCCCACTGGCATCAAATGTTGGTTCCGCTCCTTTGGGTAGATCACGAGCAACTTCCACTAAGAGATATCATAGCACCATTAGTGTCAAGGGTGGACCCTGTCCTCCTATCCATGCATAGGGCCGATCCATTCGTGCCAATCCCTACAGAGCCAGATCCGGTGCACCATGATCATCAAGCTGGGGGTACCTCTATTCCTTGAAGAGCAAGTGGATCACACCAAATGCTCCAAAGGTGTCCATAAACCCTTTGGTCAACCTAAAAGCTCCAAGGATTATCGCAATCTCTTGGTCAACCACAAAAAGCTCCAAGGATTATCGTAATCTCTTGGTCAACCACAAAAAGCTCCAAGGATTATCGTAATCTCTTGGTCAACCCCAAAAGCTCCAAGGATTATCGCAATCACTTGGTCACCCTAAAATCTCCAAGGATTATCGCAATCACTTGGTCACCCTAAAAGCTCCAAGGATTATCGTCCGTGGGGGAAGGACAATCACTTGGTCACCCTAAAACTCCAAGGATTATCGCAATCGCTTGGTCATCCCAAAAGCTCCAAGGATTATCACAATCACTTGGTCAACCCCAAAATGCCCCAAAGGTGTCCATAAACCCTTTGGTCAAACTAAACGCTCCAAGGGTTACCATAACCGCTTGGTCAAAACAAATATTCCAAAACCAAACAAAAACAATAAAATCATCAAAAATCACAAAAAAAAAAAAAAATTGCATTTCAATTCCATGCATAGTCATAAAAAGTCACAAATCACAACAACATTTGCATTTCAATTCCATGCATTCTCATAAAAATCAAAATACAAAAATATAGGTTGCATTAGGCATCACATCCATACATTATACCTTTGATAGGTCATACAAGTCAAAAGCACCATAGGCTGTCATTACTTGGCAATTCCATCCTTTTCCACATCAAATCCATTTTCATAAATGCATACATCTAGCATATCGCCATTTTTAGCATAGTCAGTTGTCTCCTAATGTATATAGGGTTTTCGTCATTCAGCTGTCTTTAATTTTCTAGCCAAAACTATACATAGTTAAACAAATTTTACACGGTAGAGTTCTACTTGAATCACACCTTGTTACGTAGCATCCCAACACAAATAAAAACACATAAAACAATTCCCAAGTTGTATGAATGAAAGTTGAAACCTGCATAGTAATCCAGGTCACCATAAGTGAAACGACTATCTTGCTCATCCCCCTGTGCGAATGACCCCAAGAATGCTGAGAGTTGGCAAAAGGACAAGCATCCTCCCTACCCAATTCCTCAAGAATCCCAAGTTCTCAAAAGTTGCAAACATCATAAAATTTTGCAAACAATCAAAACTCCAAAAATTTGACATCACCACCAAAGTGCATACATCCAAAGGCACCTACACTAGTGATTCTCATCACTCGAAATTCAAATCCCTTGCTCGAAAGAAAAATCAAAATAAAATAAACAGTGATTCTTATCACTATAAATGAGCAAGTATCCCAATACAAATGAAGAAAAGAAGGGAGTTGAACTTGAATCCCTGGAACTCTCAGCATTCAAAAGGTCATGAGATAAACCTCAGTATCGGTTTGGTTGATAGCCTATCGGTCACTCGTGGCAAACCTCCCGCATGATGATATATCTATCGCATTCACTTGTGTGCAGATCAATGTTTGCATGTGGATGAGCTAGCTTATGGTATCCTAGAATGCAAACCAGATTAATCTGACTAAATACAACAACGGAGTTAGTGGAGCTAATTAGGTGATCCTCAGTACAGGTTTGGTTGATAGCCTATCTGGCATTGGTGGTATCCTGACAAATACCACATAAACGAACTCAATTGCACACACAGGGATGTAAAATAACTTGGTTAAATTCAAGTCGGATTTAGACCTTGTTCAAAAGTCTTGCGAGATAAATGTATAGTCTTGGCTAGTTAGTTAAAATATTTGAGTCTCAGAAAAGCTTAACTACATTTCTAAACCAACTACACTACATTTCATTCCATACATCACCATCAAAATATATGCAAAATACAAACACAAAGTTTTCACATGCAAAGTCATTTACCACAGTAATCACCCAGTACACAAAGCCATAAGTCTTGTATAGTTTATGGTGCCAATCGACAAGTCATCAACAACTCATTTCATTCATTCCATATACATCATACAAATTAGACAAATCACATTTATCATATCATATGCATACATTAATATAATAGCATCATCCATCACATCCGTGAAATTGACATATACAGTAAATCAAAACAACAAAAACAACAAATATCCACAAACAATAGCAATAAAAGTGCTGAACAACGACACCTTTGCGCCTGACATTCAATGGCATAAAAAACTGATGTCGGGGTCTACCTTGTCGCTATCCTACTCCCTAAGAAGGCTACCATAGCCGGACTGCTCCATGGGAAGACGGATTTTTGACAATTTCACCCCCCAACGACGTCCCCAATGGGTCAAAACCCACTCAAAAACAACAAAAAACATGCAACACAAAAACAAAGCAATAAGCATTTCCGGACACAAGTGCTTTTGCACTTAACTTCTTGGCATAGAAAATCGATGTCGGGGCTCAACTTGTCACTCTCCTACTTCCCCAAGAAGGCTACCATAGCCGGACCGCTCCACGGGAAGACGGGTTTTCGACAATTTCCCCCATTATGGCATCACCAAAAGGGTTTTTACCCACCAAAAATAGGTCCAAAAATTGGGAAACTGCTCGAGCATTCAACGGACAACATCTAAAGGCACCCTCACTTAAGTCATCTTGGGTCAAGCGACTCGTCGCTTTTCTCATGGCAGTCATTCCTTCATCGATTCGTCGCTTGAGGGGGTAGTCACACTTAAGTCATCAATCAACAAACACACACCCAATCAAGGCAATGGCATGCATTCAAAGAATCATTGACAAAGACAATCACGCTCCTGCTTGGGGCAGCAAACAAGCAATAATCACAAATTGATCAAACACTTGGCATTCGTGAATCATGAACACAAGGTTCCCCCGTGGATAAAAGGTTGTGCCCTTTGCCTATTCATGACTGATCAATGACCAAGCTCAAGTCACACCTCACCAAAATAGGTTAATACTTGAAATCAAATTCCTTAGCTCGTCAGAAGCAAGGATTCAAGAATGCATGCCCTTTCCATACTTGGGGCATCAAGAGTTGGTTAGGTTACTAAGAAACCCTAATCATTAGTGCTTTGGTTATCTATTTTTGCTCGACATTGTGCCTTGCACAACGCTTCCCAAAAAGGGGCATCTGTAGACACCAAAACAACACCAATCCGATTATGTGACTGCAAACACTGATCGCATTGACACACAAAACCCCCAGGGCAGCCCCCAGAGGTTAAACAGTGGTCTTAACCACTCACATAGCAGTTTTGGAAGGTCGGAGACCAATTTGGCACCTTTTGGGCACTCTGCCCCATATTCGTCTCCACCCAGGGACGAATACGGTACTCTTTCAGAGGATTCATGCTCGCTCCCGGGTGGGACGAATGCTAGGTTTGACCGACAAAAAGTCAAACCTCGACGCATGACAACTCGGAACCGCCACTTAACTCTCCCTTCATTGCATGGGAGTTCGAGTCCAGAATTTTGCACTTAGCTATCCCTTGATTGCATGCGAGGGCGAGTTTTCATGATACCGATTGCAAAGACATGCACAGAGGCAGTTAAGAAGCCCTTGATCAAGAAGAAGTCTTCTCTTCACAAAAAAGCATTCATGCAAAGTAACACTTTTGCATGTTAATTCAAAGAGACCCCTTGGGTCTATAAAATGGTGAGCTTCCTCACCCAAAAGATAGACAGAGAAGGAGCATTTTGAGCGACGAAGTGCTGCTAATTTACTTACTTACGATTTGTGCTTCACATCCATAATCTCTTAATAAAAAGGAGGTTATTGGGTGACTTTGGAGGCACGAATCAAGAACCAAAACCCAATTTTTTTGACCACAATATCCTACCAATTTGTCGACAACCCATCACAATAGGTTTCGGACCCATCCCAAGCGGATTGGTGTCGAAACAAAGTTTCACCCGCGGGTGGTTTGCCTTCGGGCACCCCCTGCCTTATTGCGTTTGGTGACTATTTCTTTTATAGTATTTTGCTAGTTACATGATTATGCTTCTGTCAAATTTTTAGTTTATTTGGACTCATTTTAACCATCATTATATTTATCTTTCGTTTTTCATACACAGGTGCTACTGATTCTTTGTTTGTTTCTTTGAACGTAGATTTGCAGCATTAGAGGAGCAGTGAGGAATCTACTTTTACCAACACAAGCGATGGCAACATTTTGGTTCGCCCATCTTATATGTGGGCACGCGGAAGAAGGAATTCTGAAACAAGTTGTAAAAGACCAACATTTAACGCTCCTATCCCCTCAAAAGGAAGGAGACGCATTGTAACACAAATTTGAAAAGCATATCAATAAAAGGGCCGTATTTTATATTGCTTTGATATCTTGTGTTCATGTTCTTTCTTTTTACGCATTTCTCAATAACATAGGGTTTAAGCGTTATTTTAGCTTCATTTACATTGCATTTTTTAGTCTATCCTTTTTGTTTCCAAAATCTCATGTTTTCACAGTGAAAGTGTCACGATTTTGTGACATGTTCTATTTTTTCTAGTGCAAGCCAAGAAAAGGTTGAGAAAGTGAGAAATGTCACGATTTCATGACAGAAGTGAAGATGACGTCAGCAGAGGCAGAAGTGTCATGATTTCATGACAAAAGCCATAAGATAGTGTATGGTTGCAAAGGTGTCGCGATATCGCGACATGTTGTAGTTTCACGACAGAAGCTACAGAGGAGTTGTAGAGGCAGTGAAGCCGACAAAGTTAAATTTGGGCCGACGAAGATTAGGGTTTGCAGCCGACGTAGTTTAGGGTGTGCAATCGACTAAGATCAAGGTTTTAATCTTGAAAGTGTTAGTATAAAAGGAGGGCTACTTGGAGAGTTAAGTATCGATCGGAGTGTGCGTTCGAAGTGTGGCATTCACAGATAGTGTGCAGAGAAGAAGTTCGATCACCGAGAGCAGAGTGCAAAATTTGATAGCAATATACAGAGTGCATTCTATCAAATCTTCTAAGTGAGAGAGATCGCAAGGAATCAGAGTGCATGAAGACAGTGCTGTTGTGTTTTGCGCAAAGAGAGCAGAGGGCGTAGTGAGGGCAAGAGGCAAAGACGAAAGAGGACATTTGTGCTAGACCGAAGGACTGTGTTTAGTGCAAATTCGAGGACCAGCTTTGGAGGTGATAGAGTTGAGGACAGAGGTCTCCAACCAGAGAAGGGAAGACAGGTGTCTTCTATGGATAGAGTTCCATTTGCTAAGGGCAATAGAGGCAGAGGTCTTCTAGAGGATCACCAGCCAGAACAGAGCTAGGGGATTGGTGTCTCCTTTGGGTTGGTGCCCATAAACATTGTAATCGGGAAAGATATTCCCAGAATTTGAATTGATAATTTTTAGTGAAAGCTTTTGTGGATGTAGCCCAACCATTTTGGGTGAACCACGTTAAAAATGGGTCTTCAATATGTGATGCTTTCTGTCTTGATTAATGTTGTATTGATGCCACTGCTATCTAGAGTTAAAATTATTAATTGGTTAAGTCTTATACTGTTCACCCCCCCTCTCAGTATAAGCTTGTGTTCTTCAATTGGTATCAGAGCGGGTTTCTCCAAAAAGAGCCTAACAGCTTGGAGAAGGATCTATCAGAGGAACATACAGATTCAAAAAGAGATAAAGAGGTTGAGTTCGATCTCAAAGGTGAATTCTTCTTGGCTTTAAGAAAGCTTGAGAAATTTAGGGAAGAGAATTATGTTCTCAAGCATCAATGTCAGGAAGAAGAGATAGCAAGATCAGAATTGTCTCAAAAGGTTATAGATTTCAAAATTCTAGCTGAAGAAGGAAAGAATATTGAATAGGTTCTGACAGAGGCTTTAAAAGGAAAGGAAGCTGATTGCGAGAAACTAGAAGAAGAGGTTATGACTCTTAGAGTGAAGTTGGAACAGTTGGCTCTCAGACAGAATACTCCGTGTGAAAAGCAAGAGAAGGATGGTTTCACCATTCATGAAATAGGGTCTTCGAGCAAGATCAATCTTCATCCTGAAGAGCGGTGGATTCCAATTGGTCACAAGAAGAACAATCATCCAAGGCATCAAAACAGGTTACATAATACTTTCCATGGCTATTGTTTATCCTACAAGAATTTTGGTCACAAAGCTATGCATTGCAATAAATCCTTGAATAGCCATAGTAAGGAAAATGTTAACTCTTTTGCTCCTCTTATGAATAAAAATGTCATGTGTTACAAATGCAAGAATTTTGGGCATATAGCAAGGATGTGCAGTTTAAATAGATCTAGCCTTGAGTTCACTAAAAAGAGAAATGAGATCAAATCTAAGTCAATGATAGTTCAAACTGCTTTTCATGCTCAAGACAAAGTAGAAAAATGGTATCTTGATAGTGGCTGTTCAAAACATATGACTGGTGAAAAGGAAAAGTTTTTGGTCTTAAAAGAAACAAATAGAGGAACAATTAGTTTTGGAGATAACAGGTCAACTAAAATCTGTGGTAAAGGAACTCTTAGTTTGGATGGGAAATCCAAAATAGAAAATGTGCTTTATGTAGAAGGCCTAAGACATAATCTTCTAAGCGTGAGTCAACTTTGCGATCAAGGGCACATAGTATCTTTCTTTTTAGATAGATGTGAGATAAGTAAAGAAAAAAATGGAAAACTCATTGCGAGTGCTACAAGGACTCCAAACAATCTTTACATGCTAAGTGAGATAAAAAGGGAAAAATGTTTTCTAACTCAAGAAGATGAGAGTTGGCTATGGCATAAAATACTGGGGCATTTGAGCTTTGATAATCTTGTCAATATTAGTAACAAGGAAGCAGTAAGAGACTTGCCCAAAATAAAAAGGCCCCATAACATCGTTTGCGGTCCTTGTCAACATGGAAAACAGACCAGAACCAGTTTCAAATCAAAAGGGTATACTTCTTCAAAACCATTGGATCTTATTCATACTGATTTATGTGGCCCCACCAGAACTCAGAGCATTCAGGGAGAAAGCTACTTCATGCTGTTTATAGATGATTATTCTAGAATGACTTGGGTTACTTTTCTCAAAGAAAAATCTAAAGCGTTTGAAAAATTTAAAGCTTTCAAAGAAATGATTGAAAATGAGACTGACAAGAGAATCAAATGCTTAAGATCAGATAGAGGAGGAGAGTTCACTTCAAATGAATTTGTGGAATACTATGAGCAACACGGAATCAAAAGAGAATATTCAACAGCAAGAACTCCTCAACAAAATGGAGTAGTTGAAAGGAAAAATAGAACTATTGAAAATATGGCCAGAGCTATGTTAAATGAGTCAAAAATTTCAGATGGTTTTTGGAAAGAGGCAGTCAGTACAATAGTCTACATTATCACCAGGGCCCAACTTAGAGTCAATCATCATAAAACTCCTTATGAGTTGTGGAAAGGAAGACCAACTACAGTAAAATACTTCAAAGTGTTTGGGAGTAAGTGCTTCATCAAAAGGGAAGATCAGAATTTGGGTAAGTTTGATCCTAGGTGTGATGAAGGAATCTTTCTTGGATATTCCAGCAGGAGCAAGGCCTATAGATGCTTCAACAAAAGAACGCATACAATCATAGAGAGCATAAATGTAATAGTTGATGAAAAGACAGGGATAAGAGAACCAGTCAAGGAACTCAGTGATGAAATTTGTCAAGAAGAATTCAGAGAGGTTTCAGATGAAGAAGAGGAAAGACAACAACTGCTTCCCAAAACTCCTTCACGATATGTTCAGAAACATCATCCCAAATATTTGATCATTGGTGATCCAAACAACAGGAAAACAAGAAGAAGAGTCATTCCTTCACACGATTCTACAAATGTTTCATTATTATCTCAGATTGAGCCAAAAAATTTTAGTGAAGCATGTGCAGATAAATTTTGGGTAAAAGCGATGGATGAAGAGCTAAATCAAATAGAGAAAAGTGAAACCTGGGATTTGGTTCCAAGACCTAAGGACAAGAATGTCATTGGCACAAAATGGATATTCAGAAATAAACTCAATGAGGATGGAAAGATTGTCAGAAACAAAGCTAGGCTAGTCTGCAAAGGTTATGCTCAAGTAGAAGGCGTTGATTTCGAAGAGACGTTCGCTCCTGTTGCTCGTCTTGAAGCTATCAGAATGTTTTTGGCCCTTTCAAGCTTCAAATATTTCAAGGTATATCAAATGGATGTAAAGTCAGCTTTTCTAAATGGGGTGTTGGTAGAAGAAGTCTACATCGAACAACCAGAAGGAGTGTCTCTCTCGAACAGTCAGACTATGTGTGTAAACTGAAAAAGGCCTTGTATGGGTTAAAGCAAGCACCGAGGGCTTGGTACTCAAGACTTGACAGTTATCTTCATGAGCAAGGCTTCAAGAAAGGCGTGGCAGATAGCAACCTGTATATTAAGAATGAAGATGATGATATGCTGATTATGGTTGTCTATGTTGATGATATTATTTTTGGGGGAAATAATACTCAGATGTGCAAAGTTTTTGCTAACACCATGCAGAAGGAATTTGAGATGTCTATGATTGGAGAGCTGTCATTCTTTTTAGGTCTTCAGATTGCTCAATCAAAAGACGGTGTATTTCTCTCTCAAGGGAAGTATATCAAAGAAATGTTGAAGAAATTTGGGATGATGGATAGCAAACCAATATGTACTCCAATGATTACAGGGTGCAAGATGAGTAAAGATGATGAATCTCCAGCGGCAGATCAGAGGTTGTACAGATCAATGATTGGCAGCTTATTATATGTTACGACTACCAGACCAGATATCATGCAGGCAGTTGGGTTAGTAGCAAGATTTCAGGCAGCTCCAAAAGATTCTCATGTTATAGCAGTTAAAAGGATATTCAGATATCTGAAGGGGACTATGGACTTTGGGCTTTGGTATCCCAAAGGTGATGATTTCACCCTCATAGCTTATACAGATGCAGATTGGGTAGGCAATATTAATGACAGAAAAAGCACTAGTGGTGGAGCATTCTTTCTAGGAAAGAGTTTGGTTTCTTGGTTAAGTAAGAAACAACCTTTAGTTTCCTTATCTACAGTAGAGGCTGAATACATAGCAGCAATGGTTGGGTGTACACAGGTTTTATGGATGAAAACCACCTTGGAGGATTTCAAAGTCAGGCATGAACAACCCATCTCCATATTTTGTGATAATACAAGTGCCATAAGTATTTCCAAAAATCCGGTAATGCACTCAAGGACAAAGCATATTTCCATCAAGTATCACTTTCTAAGGGAGAAAGTGCAAGACAAGCAGGTCAAGCTAGAGTATGTGCCTACTAAAGAACAGATTGCAGATATCTTCACCAAACCTCTTCCAAGAGATACGTTTGAGTATCTAAGGGAGAAATTGGGAGTTGTACTCTCACCCTAGAATTAATCACCTCATCAGGAGGTGGGGGAGGGACTAAGCTAAGAGGCTCATTCTTAGTCCCGAGCCCCAAAGGTGGCCCTTTGCCATTGATGACAAAGGGGGAGAGATATGAGTAAGGGGGAGAGCTTCAAGTGAAGAGGAAAGCTTCAAGTCAGGGGGAGAAAAACTTCAAAAGACGTTGGTCAGTTGTTAGCACAGTTTGTTTCAGTTTTGGCTCTTAAGAAGCGTTTTCAGTAAAGGTTTGCCATCAATGACAAAGGGGGAGATTGTTGGCAATTTTGGGTACTTTGGGTACATTGCATTTGCTCAAGTGTATAAGTTGTCATTGATGTCAAGAAGCTCTTGAAGGAATTTGATTTGATGTCAAATAATTTGTTTTGATGAAGGTTACGACATGACAGTTTCAAAGGTCTCTGGCAAACCCCAAGCTGACAGGTTCGAAAGAAAAGTGTAAGTTGGAAAAGTAAGTTAGAAAAGTTTCCTCTTCTCTTGGATTTTTGGAAAAGTGTCACGATATCGCGACATGTCGCATTTTCGCGACTTAGGCAGGAGAGAGAAAGCTTTTTGGAAAAGTGTCACGATATCGCGACATGTCGTAGTTTCGTGACTCAAAGAGGAGAGAGAATGCACGAAGTCAGAAATGTCATGATTTCGTGACATATTGCAAAGAAGATTGTACGGATGAAAAAGTGTCACGATTTCGTGACATGTTGCAGGAGAGGGAGTCCGAAAGAAAAAGTGTCACGATTTCGCGACATGTTGCAGGAGAGGGAGTCCGAAAGAAAAAGTGTCACGATTTCGTGACATAATGCAAAAGAGAGTCCAAAAGAAAAAGTGTCATGATTTCATGACATAATGCTGAAAAGAGAGTCCGTAGTGTGAATTGTCGCGATTTCGCGACAAGTTCGAAGAGAGAGAAAGTAGCAAGACAAAGTGTCATGATTTTGCGACATGCTGTAGAACTCGAAGTGAGAACTATCATGATTTCGTGACATGCAGCAAAGGGAAGAGTCAAAAATGAGAACTGTCATGATTTCATGACAGGCTGCAAAGAAATCGTACGGATGTAGAAAGTGTCATGATTTTACGACAGGTTGAGATGGCAGCATTCAGTTGGAGAAAGTGTCACGATTTCATGACAAAAATAGGAAGCAAGTCTTCAACAGAAGAAGCGTCACGATTTCGCGATGAATTCAAGAAGGAAGAGCTCGAAGGCGAAAGCGTCATGATTTCGTGACATGTTCCAGTTTCGCGGGCGTAAGGCAGAGAAAAGCATAAGGCAGCGAAAGTGTCACGATTTCGCGACATGTTCCATTTTCGCTAGTGCAAGCCGAGAAAAGGTTGAGAAAGCGAGAAATGTCACGATTTCATGATAGAAGTGAAGATGACGTCAGCAGAGGTAGAAGTGTCACGATTTCACGACAAAAGCCATAAGATAGTGTACGGTTGCAAAGGTGTCGCGATATCGCGACATGTTGTAGTTTCATGGCAGAAGCTACAGAGGAGTTGTAGAGGCAGTGAAGCCGACAAAGTTAAATTTGGGCCGACGAAGATTAGGGTTTGCAGCCGACGTAGTTTAGGGTGTGCAACCGACTAAGATCAAGGTTTTAATCTTGAAAGTGTTAGTATAAAAGGAGGGCTGCTTGGAGAGTTAAGCATCGATTGGAGTGTGCGTTCGAAGTGCGGCGTTCACAGACAGTGCGCAGAGAAGAAGTTCGATCACCGAGAGCAGAGTGCAAAATTTGATAGCAATATACAGAGTGCATTCTATCGAATCTTCTAAGTGAGAGAGATCACAAGAAATCAGAGTGCGCGAAGACAATGCTGCTATGTTTTGCACAAAGAGAGTAGAGGGTGTAGTGAGCACAACAGAGATCTCTTTAAAATAGACATGTTACCATGTATGAGCATATTCCACTGTGTTGAACATTTTCAATCCCTAAGTCAAAGTTATCATTGATGTCACCATTGATGCCACTATATGAATTCATCATTAATACCAAATATTTTAGAAATAAATAAAGGGGACAAATATGGTTATTTGATATCTAAGGAGAAGGCCAAAGTTCAAGTAAAATAGTGCAAAAGACAGATGTTAAAAAGGAGTTATAATATTTATTTTATAAAATATTTAAATTCTGGATGAATTTAAATATTATTAATAAATATTAAAAGCTAATTTATCAAAGGTTAAATATTATAATGGTTATTATAATATTAGAAGTGCCATGGTGGAAACCCAAAATAAAATATTTGTAATTTTCATTGCAATATTTTATATTGCAAAAGTTGGTTTATAAAGTCTAAAAGTATTTTAATAAACCCAAAGGTTGGGTTTAAAGGTTTAAGACCAAAGAATATTATAAAAAATCCAAACATTGGATTTAAATATTTAAACAAGGCATTCAAAGTTTTATTTTTGTCGACGTCATAAAAGCCAAAGGGAAGCATCAAAAGTTTTGAATTATTGGAGATGCATATAAATACCATGCCCAATTTTTATTTTCGATTATCCTTGCTCGAATTGGGAAGAGAAACCATACAAATTAAATGCAAAGCTCATGAGATAAATGTGCAAAATTTATGTTTGACTTGATGGTGAAAGGAAACAAAACCAAGCACGTTGATTAGTTGGAATCCAACAAGGCACCTTGGCCTAGTGGCAAGTGGGCTGCAAGCTTACGTTTTGGTGTGCATGGTGGATAGTGTTCGAATCCTCATGGAAGCATTTTGGTGGACATGTTGAAGGCACAAACCATTAAGGTGCATCCATTTTGTAAGGCAAGGAAGAGGTGTTGAAGCACGTGGTGATTCTTTCTTCCCAACAAGCTTATAGCTCGTGTGGTGGTTTAAGTTGTGGGCAAAGACCTTGTGTGGGCTGCGTTGAGAGTTCGAAACTCTCTAAAAGCAAAGGTAACATTTTTATGTTTTATTTTATTAATGCCTAAGTTGGAGGTATAAGGTATTTGGTGGTTGAAGTTTGAAAGGGTTGCATTGTGATAAAGGTTGGTAGTTGAGAAATACCATTAGGATTTATAAGGAGAATTCTATTTTTATTTTTAAAGTCTTAAAATTTGCTATTGTGGAATACTGAAAGGTTAAGATTTTGTGGGTTGTATGCTATTTTTAATAAAGAGTTTTTTTATTATTGTGAGTGTTAGTGTAACTATGTTAGTTATCACATTATAGGCTAGATTGGTTATATTGTTATAACTACGGCTATTTGGCGCCTAGGTGGTTTTGTAACCTACGGGCTATTCTTAGGCTACTATGTACTATTTATTTGATCAATTCAATGGCAACTATGTTCGACATTATTACATGGTATCAGATATCTCTACCTCTAGCCTAATATTTGAGGCTCATAGATGATTGACTGGGTGTGTTACCCGAGGTAGGGTTGGACCTACATCTTGAGCTTGTTTCTTGAGATCGATTGATCTGGGCAGACTCAACTTACTGAGGATGCAAACACTGGATGCGACGTGGAAACCTAGCTGACCAACAAAAATATGGCCAGTAGACCATACATAGACACAACTGGGGGATAGATAAACATCAAGACACAATGAGGGCACAACAAGCATCACAGCCGAAGCTTCTCACGTGAGAAGCCCCACTGCCCTCTCAGACAACGTCTCCATGAGAGGAGACACCATAGAATGTGAGGATAGGTAATATTAAACACCCTCATGGCATCCAACCCCACAAATGTGGGATAAAAGAAAAAAACTAATTTTTTTTCATCATCCTCCTTCACAAGGCATCAAAACAACACCTGGATCCAAATTTTTCCTATCAATCTGCAATAGTGAAATCTATTTTTTTGCCATAGCTAGACTTCCAGAGTAATTACATTCATTTTGGTAGATTACTTTTTTTTTAGCTTCCTAGATCTCCTTTGGCATACGATTTCTATTCCCATAGGACGTCACCATTCGTAGCATAGGCCTGGTTTGTAGGTTATGGTTTGTGATATGGTTGCAGGTACAAGACGTGGGATCTGTAGAAGATCGAAGCATAGGATCGAATGGTAGACACCCTCTATTACTGTAGGTCATCTAAGTTTGGGCTCTATAGCAAAGGCACTACTACAGTAGGTCAAGTGGTGCCACCAGAGTGGCATCGCTGCACAAGGAACATCTGCCAAAGATATCCTCAAATAAAGGGTAATCCCCTTTAAGACGTAGCTGAGGTAGTAGCTCGACTGGTCTTTGGCCGAGATCTAGCCTGATCGAGGTCAGGGGAAGGAATCCCTCCAACCCCACCCCTCCCCATGCCTAAGGTAAAGTTTTTTTGAATTTTTTTCTTTAATATTTTTTTTTTATATTTTCTTAATTTAATTAAAATTTTAATTTTCTTTAAAAAAAAAAAATTAAATACATCCACACTATTTGAATTATATTTTTTTAGAAAGAAATTATTTAATTAAAATTTGAAAAATTTCTTTGAAAAAAAAATTTGGAAGAAATTATTTAAAACTTACCTAGGGTGTAATTTTTTTTTTTGCAAAATCAAAAAGGGGGGGCAATTTTTTAAAAAATCTGCAAAATTTTCAGGGGGGAAGTGAGAAAATTTTAAGCATTTTGGCATAATGTAAGAGGTGCATTTTTTGCAGTGTCCGATACCTTAGGTTCATTTTTTTTATGTATGTTGCAATTTTACTTTACATTTTGCACTACTTCATTAAAAATAAAATCAATCTCCCTTAAGTCCCCAAAAATAATTGAACTCATCTGTGCAATTTTGCACTGCAACATTTGGTATTTGTGATACCTCTGGCCAGCACTTACAAGTAATGCTGTCATGATTGGGCTATTGTATCTGCTGCCTAATATAGCTGCCAAAATGACATCTGAGCTTGTTATCTATCAATTGTTGGGGAGATAAGTTTGCCATTTTGCTATTTTTTACTCCATTTCACTACCCTAATTGTTCTTGTGTCTAGGCATAAATCCTTATGAATGTTATGACGTCCAAAGTGTTTAGGGGAAGTTACACCCCACACATGAGGATTGACAACTTTCTATGGTAGGTGCCATCAATGAGATGATTCCCTTTCAGTACCACCTAAGTTCCATGTATTGTATGATCTCTAAAAATTACCTATAGTCTCCCTCATGTAAGGGCGGGTAAGTTATTCTAATTTTTTCAAAATACCTATAGTCTTCCTCACATAAGGGCAGGTATTTTGTACGGTATAATGACTTGGAAAAAGGTATATCGAAAGAGGAGACCATTTGGTGTTATAAGAAACCCTCATAATATCTATAAAGTTAATGACTAATGCTCATCAATTGTTGAAAGGTTCTAATTACACACCATGGAAAAAAATATGAAGGCTATCCTAGTCATGGATGACTTATGGGATGTTGTTTCTAGAGTAACCATAAGACCTTCACCAGTTGCTAGATCAACAACAACCATAACTCCATTTACTGCTCAGATAGACTTTGACAAGAAAGACAACAAGGCAAAAGTTCTCATCTTGCATGTTGTTTCAAATGAAGTTCAAATCCATATTGCTGACTGTGCACATAGTAAAGAGGCACGGGATGCCCTTAAAACTATATATGAGGGAAAGCATGACTCCACTATTATTTTCCTTAAATCTCAATTACATAGTCTAAGAATGAAGCAGGGAGAGACAGTTGAACTCTTTCTATGCAGAGTGTCTGAGTTGAAAGAAAAATTGAATTCTTTGAGAAAACCTATTGATGACAAGCTCCTTACCTAAGTTGTATTGAGAGCTTTACCTGATTCTTATAGGGTGTTGATCACCTCACTGTAGATGTTACAAAGGAAAGTTACCTTTGTTGAGTTGGTCAATCTACTTCAATAATAGGAGGCATGCCAAATTTAGAGATATGAGTATTCTAATACAACCCTATACACCAATAGGAAGGGTTCTAAAAAGGGTAATTTTTAGAAATGAGAAAATTCTCAAAAATATTCAAAAGGGAAACAACCTCAAAAAATAAAGAGATATTGCAAAATCTGTGACAAAGACAATCATGATACAAACAGATGTTGGCACAAGAATAAGCAACCTAAACAGAAAGGCTAGAACAAACCACAAAATAAGAACAAGAAACCCAAGGTGAATGTTACTATTGAATAATCTGACTCAGATTTTGAGTGGGCACACAAGGTGCTCATGACTACCATAGTATCCAAGCAGAAGGATCTTGTATGGTCTATCAATTTTGGTGCTAGTAAGCACATGACTGGTGATAAATCATGGTTTGAATCATTTGAGGCTAAAGAGGGTAAACCTGTTACTATTACTGATGAAAAAACCTACAAGGTTCATGGAGAAGGTACAATTTTAGTCACTCTTCCTTATGGCAAGTTTTAGATTAACAAAGTCCTCTATGTTCCAGGATTGGCGAACAATTTGTTGTTAGTCACACAAATTATGGATAAGGATATGGTTGTAAACATTCGTGTTGAGGATGGCAAGAAGTGTTGTTCTATTACCATGAGGGGTAAGAACATTGTAATAGCTTCATATAAGCAAGGCTTATTTGCCTTAGATTCTATCTCTACTCCCCATATTTCCATGATAGTATCTACCAAGGAGGCAACTTCCCTATGGCACAAGAGATATAGGCATCTTAGTTTTGGCTACTTAATTGAGCTAAGTAAGTATGAGATGGTAAATGGTCTTCCTTCCCTTTATTCCATATTGCCAGTGTGCTCTAATTGCTTGGAAAGAAAGCAATATAGAGTACCTTTTGAGAAGAGCTCTACAAGAGCAAATAAACCTTTGGAGTTGATTCACACCGATATTAAAGTCCTTTCACACCAATCAGTTGTGGGGGAAGAGGTATTTTCAATTGTTTGTGGATGACTACTCACGAAAGATGTGGGTGTTCTTTCTTAATATGAAATTTGAAGCCTTTAGTTTCTTTCAACAATTCAAGAAATTTGTTGAGGAGTCAAGGATTTCTATAAAGACCCTCTACTCAGATCGAGGGGGGAGTTTACCTCTAAAGATTTTTCTACATTCTTGAATGCACATGGAATCACAAGAAAGTTAACTACTGCTTATACTCCTCAGCAAAATGGAGTTGTTGAAAGGAGGAATCGTTCTATCATGGAAATGGTTTGTTATATGCTCACATAAGCTAGTATTGGGTAACAATATTAGGCATAAGTTGTAACCACAATAGTATATCTATTGAATAGGGCACCAAAATAGGCCCTACATGGAATGAATCCACAAGAAGCATGGAGTGGTTGAAAACCCTCCATATCTCATCTGTGCATTTTGGATGTAAAGCTTTCATGCACATACCAAAAGAGAAAAGGAAGAAGCTATATGAGAAGACATTGAAGTGTATTTTTATTGGCTATGATGAGCACTCTAAGGGTTATCATTTGATAGAAACTTTGACCAAGAATATTCATGTCAGTAGAGATGTTGTTTTTGATGAGGTTTTCACATCACAAAGCACATATGATGTATACCTAGATCTTGTGGAATCTAAAGTTGAGAAGTCCCCTTCATTACTAAATATTGGAGGTACTTCTACTTCTTCATATTATTCACCACCATAGAAGAAGAATCCAAAATGGTATACAAGTACAATAAGAGACTCTAAGTTATCCACTCCACCAAATTTGACTTTCAATAGACCTTGTACTTGCAACATGGCTCGACAGGAGAGAGTAGCAACTGAGACTACTAAGGTTGATGATATTTGTCAATCTTTTGAGGAAATTTTTGTAGATCCAGAGAGAGAAATAGAGAATATGGATATAGATGATGACATGGTGTTTATGTATTCAATGAATGAACATGAACCTACTTCTGTGCAATATGTCCTTAGTGAGCCACAGTGGAAGGCTGCTATGGATGTTGAGTATAAGTCTCTAAAAAAGAATAAAAATTGGAAGCTTGTCAATATGCAACATGAAAAGAAGCCCATTGGTTGCAAATGGGTGTACAAAGTCAAGTAAAATGCATATGGGACAATTGATAAGCATAAGGTCCATATTGTTGCAAAGGGCTATGCGCAAAAGGAAGGCATTGACTATGAAAAAACTTTTGCACCTACTGCTCGGATGACCACCATTCGAGTTATTTGTGCTATGGTAGCACAATATGGGTGGAAATTTCACCAGATGGATGTAAAGAGTGCTTTTCTGAATGGTGATATCCAAGAGAAAGTCTACATGACTCAACCTAAAGGATTTGAAGTGGAAGGCCAAGAGTAGAAAGTGTGCAAGTTGGTCAAATTCTTATATGGTTTAAAACAAGCTCCTCAATCTCGGTATATAAAAATAGATAATCACCTCCTACAGCATGGATTTAAGATATATCCGTTAGATACAAGCCTCTATTTCAAGAAATAAAGTTATGGGATAGTGTTGCTTGTAATCTATGTTGATGATCTACTCATTATAGGGAGTTTATAAACTATGATCTCTACTGTCAAAAGAGACTTGTGTAAATATTTTGAGATGATAGATCTCAAAATTCTCCATTATTGTCTTGGTCTGGAAGTGAGCCAGAAGGAGCACTACATCAAAGTGTCTCAGAAAAATATGCCAAGACACTATTAGAAAAATAGTGCATGACTAATTGCAAGTCGATGGCAACTTCGATGGAATCAAGACTTTAGTTATTGCGATATGATGATTCACCTCAGGTAGATGGTACTCTCTATCAAAATCTGATTGGGAGTCTCATATATCTAACTAATAATAGGCCAAATATTGTATTTGCTATCCACTATATTTTGAGGTTCATGCAAGAACCTAAGACTACTCCCTGGAAAGTAGCAAAATGTGTTCTTCACTATGTCCCTTGAACAATGGAATATGACCTAGAATACAAGAGGAATGATAAATTCTTCTTGCAAGGATACACAGACTCTGACTATGCCAAGTCATATGATGATCATAAATCAATGTTAGGATATATATTTCATCTTGGCACAACAAGAAGCAATAGGGGGTTGTTATCTCATCTATAGAGGTAAAGTATCATTCCACATGTGAAGCTATGTGCAAAGTGATATGGTTGTCACATTTTAACAAGTATGGGTCATCCATAAAAATATCCAATGCACTTGTTCTATGAAAACCAGGGTATTTTGAGCCTTGTTAAGAATCTAGTGCATCATGAGAAAACCAAGCACATTGACACACAATGTGACTTCATTCGAGACGAAGTTCTAAGGTATCGAATTCAGCTTCAGTACATCTCCATCGATGCTCAAGTTGTAGATATTTTCACTAAGGCACTTGGATGTGTCAAATTTGAATTGTTTCGTAGTTCTTTATGTATTGCAAAATAATGAAGAACACAAGCTTATACTGAGAGGGGGGGTGAACAGTATAAGACCTCTTTTTACTTTTTCCTTTATACTTCAAAATAGTAAAGCAATATATCCAAAGCAATATCAAAACAATGCACAAGATCATCCACAAAGTGACACCAATTTTAACGTGGTTCACCCAGAAAGCTTGGGCTACGTCCACAAAACTTTTCTCTAAAAGTTATCTCAAAGTTCTTTGGGAAACCTTCCCAATTACAATGTTTATGAGCCTCGGCCCAAAGGAGATACCTTCCCCCAATCTGAATTTATGAGCCTCTACTCAAAGGAGATACCTTCCCCTAGCTCTACTCTGGCTGGTGATCCTCTAGAAGACCTCTGCCTCCGTTGCCCTTAGCAAATGGAACTCTATCCACAGAAGACACCTATCTTCCCTGCTCTAGTTGGAGACCTTTGTCCTCAACTCTATCACCTCCAAAGCTGGTCCTCGAATTTGCACTAAACACAGTCCTTCGGTCTAGCACAAATGTCCTCGGGTTCTTCTCATAGAACCAATGCACCTCTGTCCTCAAGTTCTCTGATAGAACTATCAAACTCAGCTTCACAAGTCCTCTGCTAGGACCTGTCCAAATCTGCTCACAAGTCCCCAATGGAACCTATCCAAAACCTGCTCACAAGTCCCCACCGGAACCTATCCAAATCTGCTTACAAGTCCCCAACGAAACCTGTCCAAAACCTGCTCACAAGTTCATCAAGAAAAACTTGCTTGGCATGAACCCACAAAGAGAATTGTTAGAGACCCAATGTGATTCATCAACCTCATAGAAGCATAAAGAGAATTGTTAGAGACTCAATATGTTCTATACTTAACTCCCAATCTCAATCTCAAATCTCATAGAAACATAAAGAGAATTTTTAGAGACTCAATATGTTCTATACTTAACTCCCAATATCAATCTCAACTCAATCTCAAATCTCAAAAGAATAAGATAGATGTAGTATGCTTTTCTCAAGAACATGAAACACAACCCAACAATTGCCAAACATGCAATATCTCATATAACAATGATACTCATGTTCTTTCCACAACCAATATCTTTTCTCAACCAATTAGGGCTTCAACAACAATGCTCATAGACAAGGTTTAAACCAACACCATTCAACTCAACATTAACCTTGAAGCATTCACCCAATCATCACAAGAAAAGGAAACAAGTAGAAATCCTTTTCCCTCCAAAGATATTTGAACAAAATAGCCACCAACACAATATCACCAAATGCAAAGAATAACTTGCTCAAATCAACTCAATGGAGTAAGCCCAATATCATGAATCAAGTAAAGCAATAACTTGATCAAACAACCTCTATGGAAGCAACTCATCCATTAATATCAAAACAGCCAACTAAGGGTTTCACCAACTCAATGCAAGTAGCAAGACTTACAAACATAAACCCTAGTGCACAAAGCTTCCACTATCTCAAACCAAAAATTATGCATTCACCAAAAATCTCATCAAGGATAACAATGCCTAAGTAGTCTTCAACAAACCAGAAAATAGGATTTACAACCAACCAAAGGAAACCTAGTTGAATACCTTTTCACTTCAATCTTATTTCAGGAAAACATACACCAATCATACTCATAAGAAGAATGTGCCCATACCTTATTGAAGATGAAGAAGATCTCACAAATTTATCATAACCATAACCACCTTTTGAAAATCTGCCACACTCAACACACTTTGAAAAAGAGTACAACAATATTCACTTTTGAACCTCTTTACAAAAAGAAATATCTCTTTCTATATACACCTTATTTCTCCTTCTAAATGAGTTAGTCAAATAGCCCTCGAAATAAGCTTTCTAGTGATATATAATATGATATACTTTTATAAGGAAAAACACCAGAAATATCTCCTTTTCTAATCATGCATCAAGCTCCTCTCAAATAATATCCAACACCATGGGATATTTAATTTATTCCTTAAACAATATTGAAAATCATAGAACAAAGACCTTCCTCCAAAATATAGTTGACATCAAAATAAAATTCTAAGCATTTAAATCATGTCAACACCATACACCCTTTTCTCTCCATTACATTTTAATAAAACCAAAAGGATAATATTAATTTTGCTAACCTTATACCTCCCAAACCAACTTTGGAAATACCATAGACAAAAAATATGTTTTACTCACTACCTTTCCGCATAAATTGCATTTCATGAGCATACCTCTTACACCCCTAAAAAGGGAATTCGACGTGATTTGATCCACCGTCTCCTCTAGCCAAGTTGCTTGGCTAAACCGCGTGGGCTATCCATGCCCACGTGAGGAAGGGAGAGGGGCCTCCCTCTTATCTCCGAACAAGTCTCCTCCTTGGCACGAAAACCGAACGTTGTTCCCCCCTTTGACCGTAATGCAATCAATGAATGTCCGTCGTGCACAACACGAACTGCTTCCTCCTTTTACTCGCACAAAAATTGAGGCGCATGCATTAATCAAAACTCCATTGGTTCTTATCACCGCGTGCACCTCCTCCTTGGCACCACGACCAATCCCGTCACACCTTTGACCATGTAAAGCTTGTCTTCCTCCTTCACTGGCGCAGGGGCTTCGATGTCGAAAATGAAATGCACCGCGGATTAAAATCGACTTCTCAGCACCAACATTAATGAAATCATTTGCCTCATTTAATATGCACTTTGATGCATTTCCAAACACGTCGGCCCTTTAAACATGATTTTCGTCGATGGAAAATATTTTAATTTAAATTTTAAATAAATAAAATTTAAACTAAATATTTAAAATTAAATATCTCCATCACCGGGGCACCTTTTTCAACGAAACAAAAAGCCAACTTGGGTTTTAAGAAAAACCCATTTCAAATCTGTTGTCCATGGTTTTAAATAAAACCTTTTATTTTTTCTGCCTTGGTTTTCACAAAAACCCTTCCTTGAACTTAGATCCTTTTGACATCAAATCAAATTCCTTCAAAAGCTTCTTGACATCAATGACAACATCTACACTTGAGCAAAGGCAATGTACCCAAGGTACCCAAAATTGCCAACAATCTCCCCCTTTGTCATTGATGGCAAACCTTTACTGAAAAACACTTCTCAAGAGCCAAAACTGAAACCAACGGTGCCCACAACTGAGAATCTTCCTTTGAAGTTTTGCTCCCCCTGACTTGAAGCTTTCCTCTTCACTTTGAAGCTCTCCCCTCTTTTCTCTTATCTCTCCCCCTTTGTCATCAATGGCAAAGGGCCACCTTTGGGGCTCGGGACTAAGAATGAGCCTCTTAGCTTAGTCCCTCCCCCACCTCCTGTTGAGGTGATTAATTCTTGGGTGGGAGTAAAACTCCCATTAGGCACTGATCATCATCAGCGTCTATAACTTCCTTGTCGGGCCTTCTCTTGAACTCTTTGTCCATATTCTTGTTCTTGTTCTTGTTCTCATCCCTGTTCTTGTCCATGCCTTGATCCTTGGACCTAATCATGCCACTGTTCCTATTCCTGTATCCTGGAATTTCAGCTCTACACTGTCTAGCTATGTGACCTTCATTGTTGCACTTGTAACAAGTAACAATGTTATTTCTTTGAGGCATACCTGTTCTTTGAATCCACCTATTCTGACCAAACCTATTTTGGCCAAACCTATTCTTGTTATTTGCCTTGCAATAAACTGCCTTGTGCCCAAACTGTTGACAAGAGTAGCAATACCCTTGAAAGTAACTAGCACTTCTGAAACTGTCATTTACCTTCTTCACTTGAGCCATGCAATGTGAAGCCATGTGACCAAACCTCGTGACAAGCAAAACATCTCGCCTTGAAACTTTCCTTTATTTGACCTCTTAGGCT
Organism: Wollemia nobilis; assembly: GCA_028583015.1. Classification (NCBI taxonomy): domain Eukaryota; kingdom Viridiplantae; phylum Streptophyta; class Pinopsida; order Araucariales; family Araucariaceae; genus Wollemia; species Wollemia nobilis. The sequence continues at coordinate 12,976,787 of JAQPPZ010002539.1, read as the reverse complement.
CTAAAAATTCTTCTTCTCATTCTCGAATTCTGTTTTCTGTTTCTGCATCTATCATTCATGGACTCATGATCTGAAATACTTTCCTCATCAGAACTCTCTTCCTTTTGGAGTCTCTTACTAGACTCTCCAACTTGTTCCTTGTGTGGCTTAACAAAACCAAGGCCTGTTTTATCTGTTGTCTTTCTTTGACCTTTGATGAGTGACTTAACCTTTTTGGAGCTATCTTGAAACCTGTGAAGCTTATCCTTGTACTCTTTAGTTTCCTCTTTCAAAGAAGCCATTTTCTGTTCTAACTCACTATACTCAAGAACCTTAGACTCTAACTCATCCTTGAGTTCTTGTGTCTTAGCCATAGAGAAGTCAAGACTTTCTATAAGATCATCTCTCTCCATACAACATTCATCTAACTTATCCTTGAGTCTAGCATTCTTCTTTCTTTCCTTTTTCAAAGCACTAAGAGCACTAATAAGTTCACCTTTAAGATCTACTTCCCTTCCTCTATTTATTTGCTTTTTGAATCATCAAAGCCTTTTTCAGATTTCTTATCACTAGAGGTGCTACCCTTTTCAAAAACCATACATGCATCTTCCTTATCATTTTCTGAAGCATCCTCATACATACTAGAAACCAAATCATTATTTGTGCAATCATCCTCAAGGTGACCAAAATTTCCACATCTAAGACATTTCATGATAATGAATCTATGTTTTGGTTCTTCCTCTTTTTCTGATATGAACAACATCTCATTTTCATTATCACTTGAAGAACTTTCACTATCACTACTAGAACACTTACTTGCTTTGTCTAGGTAGAAACTCTTCTTGTGCTTGTGAGAATACCTCTTTCCTTGATTGTTGTGCTCATATTTGCTTTTCCTGTGATGCTTGTGCTTTTTAGAATCCTTGCTCATAGAATCTTGTTTATCTTCATCACTTTCATTCTTGGGAACAGTACAATTAGTAGCATAATGACCAAACTTTCCACAATTGAAACATCTTATATTTTTCATACTTTTGTGTTTTCTAGAGAACTTGCCTTTCTTGCTGAAATATGCCTCTTCATCACTAGAAGACTCATCACTATCTTGAAGTTGTTTACCCTTGGAATAATCCATTGTGTTCTTTACTAGCTTTTCCTTCAAGTTGTTAAACTTTTTCGAAGGAACCCGCTCTGATACCAATTGAAGAACACAAGCTTATACTGAGAGGGGGGGTGAACAGTATAAGACCTCTTTTTACTTTTTCCTTTATACTTCAAAATAGTAAAGCAATATATCCAAAGCAATATCAAAACAATGCACAAGATCATCCACAAAGTGACACCAATTTTAACGTGGTTCACCCAAAAAGCCTGGGCTACGTCCACAAAACTTTTCTCTAAAAGTTATCTCAAAGTTCTTTGGGAAACCTTCCCAATTACAATGTTTATGAGCCTCGGCCCAAAGGAGATACCTTCCCCCAATCTGAATTTATGAGCCTCTGCTCAAAGGAGATACCTTCCCCTAGCTCTGCTCTGGTCGGTGATCCTCTAGAAGACCTCTCGCCTCCGCTGCCCTTAGCAAATGGAACTCTATCCACAGAAGACACCTGTCTTCCCTGCTCTGGCTGGAGACCTCTGTCCTCAACTCTATCACCTCCAAAGTTGGTCCTCGAATTTGCACTAAACACAGTCCTTCGGTCTAGCACAAATGTCCTCGGGTTCTTCTCATAGAACCAATGCACCTCTGTCCTCAAGTTCTCTCGATAGAACTATCAAACTCAGCTTCACAAGTCCTCTGCTAGGACCTGTCCAAATCTGCTCACAAGTCCCCAATGGAACCTATCCAAAACCCGCTCACAAGTCCCCATCGAACCTCGTCCAAATCTGCTTACAAGTCCCCAACGGAACCTGTCCAAAACCTGCTCACAAGTTCATCAAGAAAAACTTGCTTGGCATGAACCCACAAAGAGAATTGTTAGAGACCCAATGTGATTCATCAACCTCATAGAAGCATAAAGAGAATTGTTAGAGACTCAATATGTTCTATACTTAACTCCCAATCTCAATCTCAAATCTCATAGAAACATAAAGAGAATTGTTAGAGACTCAATATGTTCTATACTTAACTCCCAATATCAATCTCAACTCAATCTCAAATCTCAAAAGAATAAGATAGATGTAGTATGCTTTTCTCAAGAACATGAAACACAACCCAACAATTGCCAACCATGCAATATCTCATATAACAATGATACTCATGTTCTTTCCACCCAACAACCAATTTGGGTTTCAACAACAATGCTCATCAAACAAGGTTTAGTCAACCAACACCATTCAACTCAACATCAACCTTGAAGCATTCACCCAACCACTCTCTAGAAAAGGAAACCAGTAAAAATCCTTTTCCCTCCAATGATATTTGAACAAAATCAACCACCATCAAAATATCACCAAATGCAAAGAAAATTTCTTGGTTGATCCTGCTCTACAGCGCTCTTCTCATGTCCCCAATTCCAATACTCTTCCAATCATATATAAGAAGAATGTGCCCATACCTTTTTGAAGATGAAGAAGATCTCCTAACCATACCCTTTGGAAATCTGCCATACTCAACACACTTTGAAAAAAGAGCACAACAATCTTCACTTTGAACCTCTTTACAAAAAGAAATATCTCTTTCTATATACACCTTATTTCTCCTTCTAAATGAGTTAGTCAAATAGCCCTCGAAATAAGCTTTCTAGTGATATATAATATGATATACTTTTATAAGGAAAAACACCAGAAATCTCTCCTTTTCTAATCATGCATCAAGCTCCTCTCAAATAATATCCAACACCATGGGATATTTAATTTTATTCTTTAAACAATATTGAAAGTCATAGAACAAAGACCTTCCTCCAAAATATAATTGACATAAAAAATTCTAAGCATTTAAATCATGTCAACACCATACACCCTTTTCTCTCCATTACATTTAAATAAAACCAAAAGGATAATATTAATTTTGCTAACCTTATACCTCCCAAACCAACTTTGGAAATACCATAGACAAAAAATATGTTTTACTCACTACCTTTCCACATAAATTGCATTTCATGAGCATACCTCTTACACCCCTAAAAAGGGGATTCGGCATGATTTGATCCGCCGTCTCCTCTAGCCAAGTTGCTTGGCTAAACCACGTGGGCTATCCACGCCCACGTGAGGAAGGGAGAGGGGCCTCCCTCTTATCTCCGAACAAGTCTCTTCCTTGGCGCAAAAACCGAACCTTGTTCCCTCTTTGACCGTAATGCAATCAATGAACGCAACACAACTCCTCCTTTTACTCTCACAAAAATTGAGGCGCATGCATTAATCAAAACTCCATTGGTTCTTATCACCACGTGCGCCTCCTCCTTGGCACCACGACCAATCCCGTCACACCTTTGACCATGCAATGCTTGTCTTCCTCCTTCGCTGGCGCAGGGGCTTCGATGTCGAAATCGAAAATGCACCGCGGATTAATATCGAATTCTTAGCACCAAACATTAATGAATTTATTTGCCTCATTTAATATGCACTTTGATGCATTTCCAAACACGTCGGCCCTTTTAACATGAATTTCGTCGGTGGAAAATATTTTAATTTAAATTTTAAATAAATAAAATTTAAACTAAATATTTAAAATTAAATATCTCCATCACCGGGGCACCTTTTTCAACGAAACGAAAAGCCAACTTGGGTTTTAAGAAAAACCCATTTCAAATCTGTTGTCCATGGTTTTAAATAAAACCTTTTATTTTGTCTGCCTTGGTTTTCACAAAAACCCTTCCTTGAACTTAGATCCTTTTGACATCAAATCAAATTCCTTCAAAAGCTTCTTGACATCAATGACAACATCTACACTTGAGCAAAGGCAATGTACCCAAGGTACCCAAAATTGCCAACAATCTCCCCCTTTGTCATTGATGGCAAACCTTTACTGAAAAACACTTCTCAAGAGCCAAAACTGAAACCAACTGTGCCCACAACTGAGAATCTTCCTTTGAAGTTTTGCTCCCCCTGACTTGAAGCTTTCCCTTCTTCACTTTGAAGCTCTCCCCCTTACTCATATCTCTCCCCCTTTGTCATCAATGGCAAAGGGCCACCTTTGGGGCTCGGGACTAAGAATGAGCCTCTTAGCTTAGTCCCTCCCCCACCTCCCGATGAGGTGATTAATTCTTGGGTGGGAGTAAAACTCCCATTAGGCACTCGATCATCATCGGCGTCTATAACTTCCTTGTCGGGCCTTCTCTTGAACTCTTTGTCCATATTCCTATTCCTTCACTTTCTTGTTCTTGTCTCACCTATTCTTGTCCATGCCTTGATCCTTGGACCTGATCATGCCACTATTCTTGTTCTTGTATTCTGGAATTTCAGCTCTACACTGTCTAGCTATGTGACCTTCATTGTTGCACTTATAACAAGTAACAATGTTATTTCTTTGAGGCATACCTGTTCTTTGAATCCACCTAGCTTCTGACCAAACCTGTTTTGGCCAAACTGCTTCTCGTTATTTGCCTTGCAATAAACTACCTTGTGCCCAAACTGTTGACAAGAGTAGCAATACCCTTGAAAGTAACTAGCACTTCTAAAACTGTCATTTACCTCCTTCACTTGAGCCATGCAATGTGAAGCCATGTGACCAAACCTGTGACAAGCAAAACATCTGCCTTGAAACTTTCCTTTATTTGACCTCTTAGGTTCTGAAAACTTCTTCTCATTCTGAATTCTGTTTTCTTTTTGTGCTCTTCTTCAAGGCTCTGTCAATCTTTCTTAACTTCTTCTTTTGGAGTCTCTTACTAGATTCCCCAAATTGTTCCTTGCGTGGCTTAAAAAAACCAAGGCCTATTTTATCCGTTGCCTTTCTTTGACCTTTGATGAGGGACTTAACCTTTTTGGAGCTATCTTGAAACCTGTAAAGCTTATCCTTGTACTCTTTAGTTTCCTCTTTCAAAGAAGCCATTTTCTGTTCTAACTCACTATACTCAAGAACCTTAGACTCTAACTCATCCTTGAGTTCTTGTGTCTTAGCTATAGAGAAGTCAAGACTTTCTATAAGATCATCTCTCTCCATACAACATTCATCTAACTTATCCTTGAGTCTAGCATTCTTCTTTCTTTCCTTTTTCAAAGCACTAAGAGCACTAATAAGTTCACCTTCAAGATCCTTTTCTATTTGTTTGCTTTTTGAATCATCAAAGCCTTTTTCAGATTTCTTATCACTAGAGGTGCTACCCTTTTCAAAAACCATACATGCATCTTCCTTATCGTTTTTTGAAGCATCCTCATACATACTAGAAACCAAATCATTATTTGTGCAATCATCCTCAAGGTGACCAAAATTTCCACATCTAAGACATTTCATGATAATGAATCTATGTTTCGGTTCTTCCTCTTTTTCTGATATGAACAACATCTCATTTTCATTATCACTTGAAGAACTTTCACTATCACTACTAGAACACTTACTTGCTTTGTCTAGGTAGAAACTCTTCTTGTGCTTGTGAGAATACCTCTTTCCTTGATTGTTGTGCTCATCTTTGCTTTTCCTGTGATGCTTGTGCTTTTCAGAATCCTTGCTCATAGAATCCTGTTTATCTTCATCACTTTCATTCTTGGGAATAGTACAATTAGTAGCATAATGACCAAACTTTCCACAATTGAAACATCTTATATTTTTCATACTTTTGTGTTTTCTAGAGAACTTGCCTTTCTTGCTGAAATATGCCTCTTCATCACTAGAAGACTCATCACTATCTTGAAGTTGTTTACCCTTGGAATAATCCATTGTGTTCTTTACTAGCTTTTCCTTCAAGCTGTTAAAATTTTTCGAAGGAACCCGCTCTGATACCAATTGAAGAACACAAGCTTATACTGAGAGGGGGGTGAACAAGTATAAGACCTCTTTTTACTTTTTCCTTTATACTTCAAAATAGTAAAGCAATATATCCAAAGCAATATCAAAACAATGCACAAGATCATCCACAAAGTGACACCAATTTTAACGTGGTTCACCTAGAAAGCCTGGGCTACGTCCACAAAAATTTTCTCTAAAAGTTATCTCAAAGTTCTTTGGGAAACCTTCCCAATTACAATGTTTATGAGCCTCGGCCCAAAGGAGATACCTTCCCCCAATCTGAATTTATGAGCCTCTGCTCAAAGGAGATACCTTCCCCTAGCTCTACTCTGGTTGGTGATCCTCTAGAAGACCTCTGCCTCCGTTGCCCTTAGCAAATGGAACTCTATCCACAGAAGACACTTGTCTTCCCTGCTCTGGCTGGAGACCTCTGTCCTCAACTCTATCACCTCCAAAGCTGGTCCTCGAATTTGCACTAAACACAGTCCTTCGGTCTAGCACAAATGTCCTCGGGTTCTTCTCATAGAACCAATGCACCTCTGTCCTCAAGTTCTCTCGATAGAACTATCAAACTCAGCTTCACAAGTCCTCTCGCTAGGACCTGTCCAAATCTGCTCACAAGTCCCCAACGGAACCTGTCCAAAACCTCGCTCACAAGTCCCCACCGGAACCTGTCCAAATCTTCTTACAAGTCCCCAACGGAACTCGTCCAAAACCTCGCTCACAAGTTCATCAAGAAAAACTTGCTTGGCATGAACCCACAAAGAGAATTGTTAGAGACCCAATGTGATTCATCAACCTCATAGAAGCATAAAGAGAATTGTTAGAGACTCAATATGTTCTATACTTAACTCCCAATCTCAATCTCAAATCTCATAGAAACATAAAGAGAATTGTTAGAGACTCAATATGTTCTATACTTAACTCCCAATATCAATCTCAACTCAATCTCAAATCTCAAAAGAATAAGATAGATGTAGTATGCTTTTCTCAAGAACATGAAACACAACCCAACAATTGCCAACCATGCAATATCTCATATAACAATGATACTCATGTTCTTTCCACCAAACAATTTGATTTCAACAACAATGCTCATCAAAAAAGTTTTAGTCAACCAACACCATTCAACTCAACATCAACCTTGAAGCATTCACCCAACCACTTCGAAAAGGAAACCACAAAAAATCCTTTTCCCTCCAATGATATTTCAACAAAATCAACCACCAACACAATTCCCAATAAATTCTTACTCTCCAAATATCATAAGGAGAATGTGCCCATACCTTTTTGAAGTGAAGAAACCCCTTTGGAAATCTGCCACACTCAACACACTTTGAAAAAGAGCACAACAATCTTCACTTTTGAACCTCTTTACAAAAAGAAATATCTCTTTCTATATACACCTTATTTCTCCTTCTAAATGAGTTAGTCAAATAGCCCTCGAAATAAGCTTTCTAGTGATATATAATATGATATACTTTTATAAGGAAAAACACCAAAAATCTCTCTTTTTCTAATCATGCATCAAGCTCCTCTCAAATAATATCCAACACCATGGGATATTTAATTTATTCCTTAAACAATATTGAAAATCATAGAACAAAGACCTTCCTCCAAAATATAGTTGACATCAAAATAAAATTCTAAGCATTTAAATCATGTCAACACCATACACCCTTTTCTCTCCATTACATTTTAATAAAACCAAAAGGATAATATTAATTTTGCTAACCTTATACCTCCCAAACCAACTTTGGAAATACCATAGACAATGAAAAATATGTTTTACTCACTACCTTTCCGCATAAATTGCATTTCATGAGCATACCTCTTACACCCCTAAAAAGGGGATTCGGCGTGATTTGATCCGCCGTCTCCTCTAGCCAAGTTGCTTGGCTAAACCGCATGGGCTATCCACGCCCACGTGAGGAAGGGAGAGGGGCCTCCCTCTTATCTCCGAACAAGTCTCTTCCTTGGCACGAAAATCGAACCTTGTTCCCCCTTTGACCACAATGCAATCAATGAACGTCTTCCTCCTTTTACTCTCACAAAAATTGAGGTGCATGCATTAATCAAAACTCCATTGGTTCTTATCACCGCGTGCGCCTCCTCCTTGGCACCACGACCAATCCCGTCACCCCTTTGACCACGCCATGCTTGTCTTCCTCCTTCGCTGGCGCAGGGGCTTCGATGTCGAAAATGAAAATGCACAGGGATTAATATCGAATTCTTAGCACAAACATTAATGAATTTATTTGCCTCATTTTATATGCACTTTGATGCATTTCCAAACACGTCGGCCCTTTTTAACATGATTTTCGTCGGTGGAAAATATTTTAATTTAAATTTTAAATAATTAAAATTTAAACTAAATATTTAAAATTAAATATCTCCATCATCGGGGCACCTTTTTCAACGAAACGAAAAGCCAACTTGGGTTTTAAGAAAAACCCATTTCAAATCTGTTGTCCATGGTTTTAAATAAAACCTTTTATTTTGTCTCGCCTTGGTTTTCACAAAAACCCTTCCTTGAACTTAGATCCTTTTGACATCAAATCAAATTCCTTCAAAAGCTTCTTGACATCAATGACAACATATACACTTGAGCAAAGGCAATGTACCCAAGGTACCCAAAATTGCCAACAAATAATGTAATAAAGGGGGGATGTTAGCGTAACTATTTTAGTTATTACATTATAGGCTATATTGGTTATATTGTTACAGTTATTACATTATTACAGTGAGGATATTGTTTATTGTTTACGTTGGAGTGATATGGTGTAAATGTGATATTATTTTTGTGATATAAAAATTATCCTCTAACCCTTATTGCATTTGTCAAAGAAGTAATTGTGAGTGTGGCAGATTTGTAAGGGCAACTTCTCTTCAAGAAAATATATGGAAAAAATTCTTCTTTGTTGAGTTAAGTGATTGGCTTGATTGAAAATTAAGTTTGGAGAGAAAAATATTTGATTAGGGTTTCCTTTTTGAAAGTACGTTGAGTTAATGCTTAAAGGTTTTTTGGATTGAAAGTAGTGATTAAACCTTGTTTGATAAGAATTGTTTTTTAGACAATTGGTAATAAACGTAGTTAGAACTCTTCTTTTTCATCCAATGGAGTGATCTATTTGTATTCTTCATCTAAACTAGGGGAGTTAATATGTTTTACGCCGTAATCTAATTCATCATCAATTGTCCATTCATAAGGGGAACCTCAATACTCTTACTCATTGTCATATGGAAGAGTATGCAAACCTTCACCTTCTTCATAGGATTGGGTGAAATTGCAATATACCCTTTGATATATCATATTTATGGGTAAATAATCCTCCAAAGAATGGGCATGATTAGGATTAGTGTAAGGATCATGTGCCAGCTCATCCCTATGGTTTAGATCCAAGCACTCTAAATTATGTGTGAGGATGTTGAGAGGCATAGGCTTGTTGTTTCCTAAGATATATTTATCATATGGCATTTGATATTGTGGCTGGCAAGGAATGTGAGTACCTTGTTTGTACAACCCCAAACCATAGCCATGCCAATGGCAACGATGGAGATATCACATGGTAAATTTGAGATTGGACATATAATTGATATCCTCTAAAAATGGTTCTTCATCCTGCTCTTGTTGAGGACATGGTTACATGCCATATTCAATACCCTCATATATGAAGTCCATTTGATTGGGAGGTATGCCTAGGCGTCCAATGGTACCTATGGAAAAATGAGGTCATCCCATATTCTGTACTATCTCAATGGTTGGAGTTGTAATATTCCTTACTAGGTATTCTCCTAATCCAATAGTAGCCATATGGATTGTGACTTATGATGGTGAGGATGGAGGATATGAAAGCTATAATTGAGATAAATTAATGCTTACCTCATGAGGTGGTTCCTTGTATGCTAGACTAGGAATTTCTTCTATGGAAATAGTAGATATTATTGAAGGGATATCATCAATAGACCTCTTCGACATGTTCCTATATGGAGGATTTGACAATTATGAGGGTATATCTAAAGGTGCCAATGATGAGGATGGTATAGAAGAAGATAGTAATAGATCAAAAGAAGGCGATAATGAAGGATTCAAACTTTGAAAGGATAAATTTGGTTGGAAGTCCAAATTAGTTGATGGTAAGGTCAACTCGAGGATATGTTGCACCAAGTTCTAGTATTTGAAGGGCTCAAGGTCTACAGAGATAACATGTACTTACCCTTTGTGAGTGTACTTCAAACATTGGTGAGCTATGGATAGTACACACTTCATGTCCCTAATCTAGGGTCTGCCCAACAAGATATTATAGGCCATTGCACCCTCCAAGATGTGACACAATCTTGGTATAGTTTTGCATCCCATATGAATAGGTAAGACTATAGTGCCAACTATTGAGCACAAAGCATCATTTAATGCTCAAAGGGTATATGTGGATGCAACAATATGGGATGTTGGAAGACCTAGATGTTGAAGAGTAGCCATGGTGATGATATTGCTTTAAGAACTAGTATCAATTAGAACTCTTTTGTAAGGTGTTCCATTTACACACATAATAATATGTAAGGGAGAATCAAACACATCATTTAAAATTAGTTTGAGTTAATGTTAAATATGGTTGAAGAAAAATTGTGTCAGGGCATCACCCTCCTTTAGTCACTGTAGCCTCCTTCTCACTCTAGCTTGTTGGCAATTTGAGTTATTTTGTGTTGTCATTGATGTCACATGGATCATTGATATCACATGGATCACATTGAGTTTTGGTGGAAAAAGCACTTCATAAATAATAATTTATGATATTTTGGAGAGCATGGATATATATAGGGTTTTGTGGCACAAGAGGCATATAATATTTAATTTTTAAATATTATATTAAGGGTTTTTATTAAAATCATTGGAAATGTTTTTTTATTTAAACCAACGGAAAGGGTTTTCATTAAAACCATTGGAAAGGGTTTTTTATTAAAACCACAATGCTAAGACTTCTCAAATTAATTATGGATGAAAATGTTTTTCAATAAAATCTAGGTGCAAAAAATTTCATGGCAAATTTCAAAAGAATGAAGGAGATATCCCAATTCAAAGTTAAGAGGTGAATTATTAAAATTTTATTTAATAATTCTATGTTGTAAAGTTGAATTACATTATCCACCGATGTACAAATGTTAGGGTAAAAAATCAAATTTTGTCGACGTCATTCGAAGGCATTGAAAGGTGTATAAATTAAATAAAACTTTGGTTATTTCTTGGGTGTTGAAAATGAGAAGAGATAGCGCATGAGAGAGAGTCATCGAAGGGAAGTAGTGTAGAGGAAAAATGAAGAAGTGTTGAGTTCAAGGACAAAGAAAAATATGAGATCCACTGGAACTGACGTCACACTGGACATCGTAGCACAGTTGGTAGGGCATCATCTTTAAACAGGAGAGGTCTATGTTCGAATCTTGCCAGGGGCAATAGTTTTAGTGAATGTTTGATTTTGTTCTGACAGCTGAGCACAAAGTTTTAAAGGAAGCAATTGGGATATAGTGCCAAAATGGGTTGGTGCCCATGTGGTAAGTGCTTCATAGCGCTAGCAAGGAGTAACAAAGTTTGAATCCCACGAAGGTGTGAAGGCACATTGATTTTTGGTAAGACATTGACAATTTTTAAGGTGTGAGGGACATTGAATTTTGGCAAGGCATTTTGGCAAAGATGATTTTGGAGGTTACGAAGGTAGAAAATTTTGAATAAAGGTATTTATCTCTAGCACATGGTAATATTTGTTATTACCAAAGTTTTGGTGCATTAAAATTATTTTTGTGATAACTAGGGAGTCATAAGGTGCTTAGGGAAATAAATGCTTGTTGTATGTGTTAATGTGATTAGGGAGATATAAGGTGTTGAAATAAATATTTACGTTTGTTGTATATATAGTTATAAAGTGTGAAAACAAATAAATAAAATCATAGATGCTTGTTGTTTATGTTAATGGAATTAGGGAGTCATAAGGTTGAAAAGTGTTGAATTTGTTATATGTTCTAGTGCATTATTTAATTATGAAATTAAAATAGGAACTTGAGACCTAGTTAATTGCTACCTTGAGTTAGAAGACATGCACATAATTTAGGGTTTGAAGTTGAAGACAAATTGCTTTATTGTATGCCTTGGCTATTGAGAGGAAGTGGATGGATTAGAAAATCAATTTTATGGATAAAATTGATGCTTGAGTTCATAATTGCTTTAGTGGAGTTCATTGAGAATATTGCCATTATTGAGGAGTTTTTTGCTATTACTTTGAGGAGATTGTTGTTGGTTTCTTGTTAAGTCCATTGCCTCTATTTGAGACCATTGAGGAGATCATTTGCTAGTCACTTGTGGATACATTTATCTTTCATTTGAGGAGATAATTTTTGGCTATTTGAAAGCTCTTTGCTTAGGGAGTTGTACTTGTTTCTTGAGAGCTTATTGATATTGCATGAGGAAGATATTATTGAGAATCTATTGCTATCACTTGTGGAGATTGTACTTGGTTGATTGAAATCCTCATTGTTATTGCTTGTAGAGGTTTTCATTAGAGAGCTCATTTGCCATACATTTGAGAGTATATTTTTTAGCATTGTTGTCATCCATTTGAGAGAGTATTTGTCATACATTGTTGAGATCATTGTGGATCATTGTTGTCATCAATTTAAGAGTACATTGCCATTAATTATTGAGTTTATCATTGAGACTTGCTTTTGTTGATTTGTGATTGGGATTTGAGTGTTACTTGAGAGTGATTAGTTGAGCATTTGAGAAGGCTTTTGGGACAAAATTTCTAGATAGATTTGAGACAGTTTTTGTCCATGATTGGTTGAGCTTTTGAGAAGGTATTTGGGACAAATTTTTTGGAAATATTTGAGACAATTTTTGTGCATGATTGGTTGAGCCTTTGAGAAGGATTTTGGGATAAAATTTCTAGATAGATTTGAGAAAGTTTTTGTGCATGATTGGTTGAGCCTTTGAGAAGGCTTTTGGGATAGATTTGTGGACAGATCTAGGACAACATTTGAGTAGGATTGTTTGAGCCTTTTTTGAAGGCCTTGAGTATAGATTTAGTACAACATTTGAGAAGGATTGTTTAACCCTTGTGAAAAGGCATTGAGGCAGATTTATGAGTAGTGAAAGAGATAGAATAAAAATAGAAAAATATATCAACACCAATTGCCTAGCTGATTGGATCAGTGCAGTACCTAGCTGATCATATCAGTGGAGAGCCCACCTAAGCAGATCAAGATTGCCTAGATGAGAATATCAATGGATTGCCTAGCTGAGTAGATTAGTGGATTAACTACCTGAGTAGATTAGGATAGCCTAGCTGAGCAGATCAATGGATTGCCTAACTAAGAAGATCAGTGGATTTCCTAGCTGAGTAGATCATTGGAGAGCCTAGCTAAGTAGATCAGTGGAGCCCACTTGAGCAGATCAGGACTGCCTAGCTTTGAACATATCAAAGTAATCATTTGTATTGGGATAAGGATCCCTATTTCTTTATGAAATATTATAAGGATATTATCTTGTGGACAACCCCACATTGGTGAAACCACATTAAATCTTGTGTCTCAATTGTGTGTGGTGATTTGTGCATTTTCTTACTATTGATATCTATGTTATTACTGCACACTACTATACTTAGATATTGCAATTGAGGACACTAATCGATATTGGTTGTTTGGAAAGAAAGTAAAAATTGGGTGCTATATTGTTCACCCCCCTCTTAGTATAAGCTTGTGTTCTTCAATTGGTATCAGAGTGGGTTCCTTCATAAAGGCTAATAGCTTGAGGGCAGATTCTACAAGAACACATATGGCTTCATAGAATGGATCATCTACAAGTAAGGCTCCACTATTTGATGGTAACAATTATTATTTTTGGAGCATGAGAATGAATAACTACTTGTTATCACAAGGATATGAGGTATGCCAGATGGTTGCAAAAGAGTATAAGGTTGAAGGTGATCCCAAGACAGATAAGATTATCAAGAAATTGGTTGAGATAAATGTAAAGGCAATGAATTGTATTATGAGTGGCCTACGTGAGATAGATTTTGCAAAGGTCATGGTATGTAATTCATCTAATTAAATGTGGACCAAGTTGTGGAATACCTATGAAGAAGATTCCAAGGTAAAGTTGGAAAAACTACAAACTCATAGAAGAATATTTGAGGAATTGAAAATGGAAGATTCTGAAGATATTGCAAAGTTTTTACTTTGATTTTATGAGATTGCTAACACCATGAGAGGCCTAGGATTTGAGATGAAAGAATTAGATGTTACTCAAAAGGTTTTGAGATCACTTCCCATGAAGTATGATGCAAAGGTTTCAATGATAGAAGAAACAATGAATATCGATAATCTAACAATGGAAGAAATACAAGGAACTCTCACAACTTATGAGATGAGGATAGATAAGCATCAAGCTCCAATAAAAGAAATTACATTCAAGGTTTCAGAGAAAAAGAAAGGGAAAGATCCAAAGATAGATAGAGATTCAGATAATGATGAGGAATCTAACTTCATCAAAAGGAAAAAGGTCTCAAGAAATTATAGGGATATGAAGAAAGTCAAATGCTAAAAGTGTGGTGATTATGGTCACTATGCAACCAAGTGTCCACATGAAGAAAATTGTGATGATGAAAAACATGGTCACAGAATAAAAGAAGAAGAAAAGCATAAGCATGACAAAGAGGACAGTACAAGCAAAGCAAGCATGAGAATAAGAAGAGTTTTTGTAAGAATAAGAAAACCTTCTACATTGAAGAAGCAAGTGATGGTTCAGTTCATAGCAATGAAGACCAGTCAGATGAAGAAGAATGTACATTCTTTGGAATAAGTGAAGAAAGTTAAGAACACCTATTCTTGGGTATTGAAATTAAAGAAGAGGATATATCTATCGAAGAATGACATGAAGAGCTTGCTATAGCCATTGAGTAAAAAAATAAGTACAAGAAGGGTATAAGAATACTAAAATGCTACATATGCAGAGACTTTGGGCATTTAGATGATTATTGCACGTACTACAACAATTGCAATAAGAAAAGTTTATTTTTGGAAAAATAAAGTAGCAGTTCCAGTAATAGTTCTAGCAGCAGTTCTAGTGACAATTCTAGTAGCAGTGATGATGAAGAGGAATCCACAAAATAAGAAAATAAAATCAAGATATTGAAAAGGAAAATCAAAAGGCTTGAAAATAAGGTTCATGAAAATGAAAGGGTCAAAATAATGCTTAATCGACACACTCAAGATTTGGAAAAAGAGCTTCAAGAAACAAAAGAGTTTGGCATCACTAATTCTGAGCAATTGAAGAAGAAGAAAGAAATATGTAATCAGTTAGAAGAAGATCAGAAATGTTTGGGGACCTACATAAATGAGTTAGCATGATTTCAAAGGAATTCAAAAACTTTGGATAACTTTTTGGATTTACAGTGAGATCCATTTATAAAGACAAGGCTTGGTTATGAAGAAGGGAAATAAAAAATAAACACACAAGGACCTCTATTTGTATCAAGAGGTTTTGTTTCAAAAATCTATAATGAAGAATTGGTTCCAAAATAAAAGGAAGCAGCAGAAATGGCTACTTGCATTTCAGAGGCTATAGAGATGTGTGCCAATTTGCTATTTGACACAAATGAATAAAAAGAAGAGGAAGGTTCCAAAGCGCCAAAGGTCTCATATTTCAGGTTCGGGGAATCACACTCAAAAGGAAAGGAAGTTATAAAATATGAAAGCAAGAAAGCACCTAATATTCATGAATAAAGTTCCAAAGTTCCTATGGCTCCAAACATCCAGTTTGAATCTTGTTTTGAGATAGGTGAATCAAGTTCAAAAGGCAAAGAAATTCTTGAACAGGAAAGCAAGGAAGAAGTTAAGGAAGAGGATTTAGATACTACAAATAATGATAAAGGATAAAACACACAAGTCAAAGATGATCACAAGGATAATTTTCAAGAAAGATATGAGGAACCAAGGCATGAAAAAAGGGCTTTTCAAGGACATTGTTTTTTTTGTAATGGATTTGGACACAAGGCTATACACTGTAGGGTCTATGGATCAAAGAAGTTTGGTTTTGCTAGAAGGAACTTCAAAGGAAGAAGGTATGGTTTTTAGGGACATTGTTTCTTATGCAACAGGATTGTTCATAGAGGTTCTCAATGCAAATAAAATGAGCAACATGGTTTTGGTTTTAGATCTACACAATTCAGAGGTCATGGTCATAAGTATTATGAAAATAGGACTTCACAATACAGGGTTCAGGAAAGGAATGGATATGGAAATGATTTTAATAAAGAATTAAAGATATGGGCACCATCCAAAGGCTACAATATCAAGTGTTTTAATTGCAATAACTTTGGACATATTGCAAAATGGTGTAGGACTCAATTACAAACAGGTTCAAGACAATAAGATCAAGTAACTCATCAAGAAAAGGATATCAAGAAGATATGGAAGGAATTTGACAAAGGAAAGGAACAATGTAATATGGGAGTAAATGTACTTCCACCCAAAAATTAATCACCTCAAGAGAGAATGTGGTGGGGGGGTAAGCTTAAAAGTCATATATTTTAGCCCCATAGGTGTCCCTTTTGCCATTTATGTCAAAGGGGGAGAGCATTTAGTTAGGGGGAGCAGCCTCCAAAGAGAGCATTAAGATAGGGGGAGCAACCTCCATAGAGTATTGAGTCAGGGGGAGTATATTTGATTCTCAGAGATGTTTTTTATAGTTATTTTGGTGATTTACATTAGAGGTGTTGTCATCAATGACAAAGGGGGAGATTATTGACAATTTGAGTTATTTTGTATTGTCATTGATGTCACATGGATCATTGATGTCACATGGATCACATTGAGTTTTGGTGGCAAAATCACTTCATAAATAATAATTTATGATATTTTGGAGAGCATGGATATATACAGGGTTTTTTGGCACAAGAGGCATATACTATTTAATTTTTAAATATTATATTAAGGGTTTTTATTAAAATCGACAAAAATGTTTTTTTATTTAAACCAACGGAAAGGGTTTTCATTAAAACCATTGGAAAGGGTTTTTCATTAAAACCACTATGCTAAGACTTATCCAAATAATTATGGATGAAAAGGTTTTTCAATAAAACCTAGGTGCAAAAAGTTTCATGGCAAAATTCAAAAGAATGAAGGAGATATCCCAATTCAAAGTTAAGAGGTGAATTATTAAATTTTTATTTAATAATTCTAAGGTCTAAAGTTGAATTACATTACCCAGTGTTGTAGGTGAGTTGGAGAGGAGAGGGCAATCCTCCAAGGGAGGTCCCAGGTTCGAATCTCCACCCTACCAAAAATTTGAATTGGGTACCCAAAATCCAATTGATAATGTTGGTACGGGTAGGGTCAGGTGCGACCCCCGGGTGACTTTGACGGTGTAGAACCCCCTGTTCATGGTATCTTAGACCAAGGCGGCACCACAAGGGGTTTTTTGCTTAAAAAAAAAGCTGAATTACATTATCTACCGACATGCAAAGGTTAGGGTGAAAAATCAAAATTTTTTGACGTCATTCGAAGGCATTGAAAGGCATATAAATTAAAGAAAAACTTTGGTTATTTTGTGGGTGTTGAAAAAGAGAAGATATAGCACATGAGAGAGAGTCGTCGAAGGGAAGCAACGTAGAGGTAAAATGAAGAAGTGTTGAATTTGAGGGCGAAGACAAATTTAATAGCTGCTAGAATTGATGTCACACTAGATAGCATAGCGTAGTTGGTAGGGAATCATCTTTGCATAGGAGAGGTTTGTGTTCGAATCCTGCTAGGGGAAAAAGTTTTTGTGAAAGGTTGATTTTGTTTTGATAGCCGAGCATAGAGTTTTAAAGGAATCGATTAGGAGATAGTCCCAATGTGGGTTGGCACCCATGTGGTAAGCGATTCATAGCACTAGCAAGGAGGAACATAGTTTGACACCCATGAATGTGTGAAGGCACATCGATTTTTGGTAAGGCATTGATGATTTCTAAGGTGTGAAGGCGCATTGAATTTTGGCAAGGCATTTTGGCAAAGACGGTTTCAAAGGTTACGAACACAACAAATTTTGAATAAAGGTATTTATCTCCAACGCATGGTAATATTTGTTATTACCAATGTTTTTGTGCATTAAAATTATTTCTTTGATAACTAGGGAGTCATAAGGTGCTTAGGGAAATAAATGCTTGTTGTATGTGTTAATGTGATTAGGGAGATATAAGGTGTTGAAATAAATATTTGTGTTTGTTGTATATGGAGTTATAAGGTGTGAAAACAAATAAATAAAAGCATAGGTGCTTGCTATTTATGTTAATGAAATTAGGGAGTCATAAGGTTGAAAAGTGTTGAACTTGTTATATGTTCTAGTGCATGATTTAATTATGAAATTAAACTAGGAACTTGAGACCTAGTTAATTTCTACCTTGAGTTAGAAGACATGCACATGAGTTAGGGTTTGAATTTGAAGACAAATTGCTTGATTATGTGCCTTGGCTATTGAGAGGAAGTGGATGGATTAGAAAATTAATTTTATGGATAAAATTGATGCTTGAGTTCATAATTTCATTAATGGAGTTAATTGAGAGTATTGCCATTATTGAGGAGGTTGTTGCTATTGCTTTGAGGAGATTTTTGTTGGTTGCTTGTTCAGTCCATTGCCTCTATTTGAGACCATTGAGAAGATAATTTGCTAGTCACTTGTGGATACATTTGTCTTTCATTTGAGGAGATCATTGTTGGCTATTTGAGAGCTCTTTGCTTGAGGGAGTTGTACTTGTTTCTTGAGAGCTTATTGACATTGTATGAGGAAGATATTATTGAGAACCTATTGCTATCACTTGTGGATATTGTCCTTGGTTGGTTGAAATTCTCATTGTTATTGCTTTGAGAGGTTTTCATTAGAGAGCTCATTTGCCATACATTTGAGAGTATATTGTTGAGCATTGTTGTCGTCCATTTGAAAGAGTATTTGTCATATATTGTTGATATCATTATGGATCATTGTTGTCATCCATTGAAGAGTACATTGCCATTCATTATTGAGTTTATCATTTATCATTACCTTCGTTGATTTGTGTTTGGGATTTGAATGCTACTTGAGAGTGATTAGGTTAGCCTTTGAGAAGGCTTTTGGAACAAAATTTTAGGATAGATTTGAGATAGTTTTTGTGCATGATTGGTTGAGCCTTTGAGAAGGCATTTGGGATAGAATTTTTGGACATATTTGAGATACATTTTGTGCATGATTGGTTGACCCTTTGAGAAGGTTTTTGGGATAGAAACTTTTTATGGATTTGAGACAGATTTTGTGCATGATTGGTTGAGCTTTTGAGAAGGCTTTTGGGATAGATTTGTGGATAGATCTGGGATAGCATTTGATCAATATTGTTTGAGCCTTTTGTAAAGGTCTTGAGTACAAATTTGGGACAACATTTGAGCAGGATTGTTTTAGCCTTGTGAAAAGGCATTGAGGTAGATTTATGAGTAGTGAAAGAGATAGAATAAAAATAGAAAAACATATGAACACCAGTTGCCTAGCTGATCAGATCATTGGAGAGCCCACATGAGTAGATCAGGATTACCTAGCTGAGCAGATCAGTGGATTGCCTAGCTGAGTAGATAAGTGGATTGCCTACCTAAGAAAATTAGGATAGCCTACCTAAGCAGATCAGTGGATTGCCTAACTAAGCAGATCAGTGGATTGCCTAGCTAAGTAGATCATTGGAGAGCCTAGCTGAGCAAATAAGTGGAGCTCACATAAGTAGATCAGGATAACCTAGCTTAGAGTAGATCAAAGTAATCATTTGTATTGGGATAAGGATCCCTATTTATTTGCAAAATATTATAAGGAGATTATCTTGTGGACTACCCCACATTGGGGGAATCACATTAAATATTGTGTCTCAATTGTGTGTGGTGATTTGTGCATTTGCTTACTATTGTTATCTATGTTATTAATGCACACTGCTATACTTAGATATTGCAATTGAGGACACTAATTGATATCGGTTTGGAAAGAAAGTAAAAAGTGGGTGCTATACTGTTCACCCCCCTCTCAGTATAAGCTTGTGTTCTTCATAGATCCTCTTCCTATGTAATCCTCAAAAATTCTAATTTCCCTTTCTAGAGCCGCAATTTTTCCTTGTAAATTCATATTGAAGGGATCAAGTTCCAATATCTTTCTATTCATATCCAAATTCTGATGAAGAGATCTCATCTTTCTGATTTTACCCCATGCCAAAATTTTACCCCATCCTCTTAGAAATTTTACCCCTCTTTTTATAGCTACATCCCACCAAGAAATCCATCCTTTCTCAAAGGGTCTAGTCTCAAGATTCTAGACACATCTGATAAACTCTCTACAATCCTAGAATTCTATATGAGACACGTTCAATTTAAAAGGCATTTTTTTTCCACCATCAAAACATCAACATGAATACAAGAGTGAATGAGGGCATGATCAAAACCAGTTTCTCCAAGATCCACATCAACTGATCTTGTTCCTCTACCAACATAAGTGAATAGATTGTCAACATACAACTTGTCCAATCTAGAAAACAACCTATCCATTTTTGCTCTCTTATTGGACCATGTAAACCAACTTCCTTACTCCAAGTGTTTTTATTTGATGTTAGCATCAAAAACCTAAAGAGTGGCCTTAATTATAGACCAAGAATATTTTTTAGATCCAACAACACAATTGCCCAAGCCACCCTACCTGTCACCTTCCCATTCAACCATGTTGAAGTGACCCCCAAGAATCCAACATGCATCAAGAACATTTGTATCCATCCAATCCTACAAAATTACCCTATCCCTAGTCAAATTAGGTCCATACACTAAAAAGATACCAACAACCTACTCGGCCATAGAAAAAATTACCTAGATAATACGAAATTTTGGATCTTCATCCCAATTGACTAAAAGAGAAGCAAGCCATTATCTAACAGCAAAAAAAATTCCTCTAGAGCCCCATAGATGAGAAGAAATCCACCAAGATTCTTTCCAAGAATTACTTAAACAATTTTAAAGCTCAAAACCAGAGATCTTGACTTCTTGAAGGCACACCACATCAACAAAAATAGCTTTGAGATAACTTCTAACCAAATTCCTATGAGTAGGGAGTGTCATACCCCTAACATTCCATGAAACTATGTCAAACTTCATTGATTAACCAAGGATTTGAGGACCTGGAACCTATTGCTTCCACTATCAGCACTATCACTACCTCCCTGCACAATAGCCACAATAAGAGTATTTTGTTGCAGAGTCCTAGAATCCTCCCCTTCAATGGGTATGCCCAAAATCATCTCTCCTTCTGAAGCACCACCTTGCATAGGAAAGTTATTCCCTTCTAAAGCCCAACCTTTCTTTGACTTATTTTATTTGAAAGAGGAACTCCTTAACTCTCTTATCTTTTAAATAATTTTCCATTCCTATTGATCATAAGTAGGGCCCACACCCTGCAAGTGTTCCCATTTATCTGGAGCCATGGATGCCTTATCATTTCCTTCTTGTTATACTAAATTAGAAGTCTCTTCTACTTCATTTTTTTTCTTGACATTCTTTGATTATTTATTTTTACAAAGTGGGAAATCCCTAATCATATGATCCAAGGACTAACATCCAAAGTAAGCATTAGGTAATTTAATATAACACACCTCTTATAATATTGGATCATCCAGAGTGAGAATCTTTAAATTCTTGGGCAACTTGCATTGCATATCTACCTCAATACACACCCACGAGCTGAATTTGAGAGACATTTTTTTTGAAGGGTCTTGTAGAATCCTTCAAAAACTTGGATACATTGATCACAACATGCATTTAAGCTCTATTTTTATGGTGAAAAATTTGATCCATAAAGGATAATGGGCCTAAGAACCATTTTTTGCATCAAAATTAGGCTGGCATGTCTGAACACATGCTATGGATCCCGTAATATTCCAAGTTCCAAATTGCAAAATATGTCTAGCAACATCTGCTCTTTCAAAAAGAACCCAAAAATACCACCCTCCTAATCCCTAGTAAGATTTAACATGCAACCCTTTCGCTTCCCAATTGAGATGAATCCATTTCTAAAAAATTGCTTCATCTGGAACCCTTTTAAGAAAGAATAAAATAATGCCTTTAGACTCAAAATCCCTCTTAGAATTCTTGTAATCTACATAGTATTCATCATTGAATGTAAAATTGTTATCCTCATTAGCCATTTTCGAATCCAAGCAATCCATTTTGAGTTCTAAATCCTCTTCCTATTCCCCTTCATTGGAATACATAGGCACCCCATTGATGTCACCCTGATCTTCACATATGTGATAGTCTGTTGCATTGAAACCCTTGATAGTAACATCACTAGGTTGGTTGTATTTTTTAAGCATTGATGTAAAAGAAGTTTTCTTTTTAAAAATAGATTGCATGCCCTCTTCTTTGCTAGGTTTTAAATCATCAATAATTTCACCTTTTGTGCCATGCTCATGCAGTAGATCATATGCCTATGATGGTTTTGAAACAACCATAGAGTCATCATGACTGATCATAGACATATTTTTTTGAATATTGAGCATGGGCTCTATCTTCTTTATTGGTTAGCTTGGTTTCAAGCCTTATTTTTCTTTGGCTTCCACTACAATCTTTATCGATTTTAACAAATAGGATTTCGTATCTCCTTCACCATCCTTCAAATTTCCCTCATTAGGCATCAAATCATAAAATAAAATATTCTCAAATACGACAAACTCATGAATCAACCTACATAGGTCTTCATGCAATCTATATTTGGATATTCTACACTCATTTGTATTCTTATCCCCCTGTCTATCGATAACAAAGCCATCACCATCATGAATAACACAAGGTTATACTAAGAGGGGGGGTGAAATGTATAAGATCACTTTTTACTTTCTTTCCAAACCAATATCAATCAATTTCCTTAATTGCAACAACAAAATATAGCAGTGTGCATTAATAATTCATATAGCAGTAGTAAGTAAGAGCACAAGTCACCACACAATTGAGACACAATAATTTACGTGGTTCACCCAATGTGGGCTACTCCACGGAGAAAATATTTTACTAAAACTTTATCAATAAATCTCTTTTGGGAATCACTCCCAATTACAATGTTTATGTATATGTGTCCAAAGGAGAACTCTTTCACCTTTTACTCTGGCTATGTGATCTTCTAGAAGACTATGTCTCTCTACTACACTGAATGGTGGACCTCTCTCCACTTGAAGACTCCTCACTCAGATCTGTATTCAACTGTATTGGCTGTTGGATCTCTATCCACTGAGACTTTGTCCTCTATACTTTGTCACCTCCAAAGCTCTATCAATAGGCTCACTAAGAACCTAATCAATAGACTCACACAGAACCTGCTTAACAAGCTCACACAGAACTTGTCTAATATTGAATAACAAGATCACACAGAAACTATCCAATACTGAATAACAAGCTCACACAGAACCTGTCCAATGCTAAATAACAAGCTCATATAGAACCTATCCAATGATGAATAACAATATCACACAACACCTGTCCAATACTACTCCAAAAAGCTCACTAAGAACTAGTCCAAATCTGCTCTAGCAAGCTCACCAAGAACTTGCCCAAATCTGCTCTAGCAATATCACCAAAATCTCACCCAAATTTGCTCTAGAAAGCTCACTAAGAACTTGCCCAAAACTATCCACAAGTCTATCCTAACATTGTCCTCAAATTTGTCCCAAAGGCCTTCTCAAAGGCTCAATCAATCATACTCAAGTAGTACTTAAAATGAACTCAACAATGAATGGAAATCTCAACTCAAATAAACTTCATAGAAGCATAAATATAATTGTTAGAGACTCAATATGTTCTAATATCACTCTTAACTCAAATCAATCTAAAATCAACTCAAATCAACTCATAGAAGCATAAAGAGAATTTTTAGAGACTCAATATGTTCTAATCTCACTCTCAACTCAAATCAACCTCAACTCAATTCAAGTCAACCTCAACTCAACTCAAGTCTTATAGAACCATAAAGAGAATTGTTAGAGACTCAATATGTTCTAACCTCAATCTCAACTCAACATAGAATGATGGAATAGTTTGTTTCATAGAACTTGAACAATCAATTCACACATAACTTGACTAGGCTCAATCAACTCAACCCAACCAATCATCACAAGGGACAATTCTCTCTCACACAACCCTAGTCCAAGTATGTATCAACCAACTCAAATGTTTCCAATAATTATCAATGACAAATATCACATAACAATGATACTCATGTTCTTTTCTAACTCAAGTTCTTTCACAACCAATGGGCTTCAACCACTAGGCTTATAACACAAGGTTTAAACACAACTCTCAATTTAGAAAATATTGATGCATTCAACCAACCACTTTCAAAAAGGAAACCACAAACAATCATTTTCCCTCCAATGATATTTCAGAAATCAACCACCATAAACAATCAATAGGAGAATGTGCCCATAGCTTTTATGAAGTGAAGAAACCCCTTTAAAAATCTACCACACTCAACACACTTTGAAACAAAACAACATTCAATTTGAAACCCTTTACAAAAATAGAAATATCTCTCTACATACACCTTATCTATACTTCTAAATTAGTTAGTCAAATAGCCCTCGAAATAAGATTTCCAATAATATATAATATGATATACTTTTATAAAAGGAAAATACCAGAAATATCTTCTTTTCTAAAAGTGATTTTAAACTTGCCTTCCAATAAAAAATCAAATCAACCCTCATCACCTTATTCCTCCAACATTAGGCAATAATAAAAAAATTATTAATAAAAATGTTACTTACCTCTTAGAGGGAATCGAACCCTCCTCTATGCCCAAACAATCCTCAACCGTGGTGCAAAAGACCATGCGAGCTACACGCGAGCATAGGACAAAGAGCGTAGAATGTGCTTTTGTCCTTCTCCCGTTGCTCACATAAAAAAAAATGTGGGCCAATTATCTTGCTCGAAAATCTAACCCATGGGAATCGAACCTCATCTCTTTCGCAAGAAAAAATATTTTCATTCCCCTCACTTGTCATTGGACCACGCTACCACACGAAGATTTCAACACTTTTCGTCTTATCTCCTTTGCATTCGATTCCAAGGCTTTTGAAATAAAAGCCTTTGCATTTATATGCAACTTCCATTTAATTTTGCAAATGTCGGTGGTGCTTTTAAATTAATTAATTTTTTATGATGACGTCGGTGCTGAGGTAATTTTAATTTTAAAATTTAAAATTAAATTTAAAATATTAAAATTTAAACCAAATATTCAAAATTGTATATCTCCATCTCCGGGGCACATTTTTTGACAAAACGAAAAGCCAACCTGGGTTTTAAGAAAAAACCATTTCAAATCTACCATCCATGGTTTTAAATAAAACCTTTTATTTTACCTACCTTGGTTTTCAAAAAAACCCTGTATATATCCATGTTCTCTGAAATATAAATGCTTTGGTCATAAAAACTCAATGTTACCTTGTGACATTAATGTGACATCAATGACAACATAAAACAACTCAAATTACCAAAAATATCCCCATTTTTCATTTATGGTAACACCTCTAAAGAAAAA
Source organism: Wollemia nobilis (assembly GCA_028583015.1). Lineage (NCBI taxonomy): Eukaryota > Viridiplantae > Streptophyta > Pinopsida > Araucariales > Araucariaceae > Wollemia > Wollemia nobilis. The sequence continues at coordinate 12,951,330 of JAQPPZ010002539.1, read as the reverse complement.
ACCACAATCATTGCAAAAACCATCTCTGAGAATCAAAGTTACTCCCCGTGACTCAATAATCTATTTGGAGGTTGCTCCCCCTAACTCAATGATCTCTTTGGAGGTTGCTTTCCCTAGCTCAATACTCTCTTTGGAGGCTGCTCCCCCTAACTCAATTCTCTCCCCCTTACTCAAATCTCTCCACCTTTGATATCAATGGCAAAAGGGACACCTATGGGGCTAAAATATATGACTCTTAAGCATAGCCCCCTCACCACATTCTCTCTTGAGGTGATTAATTTTGGGGTGGGAGTACTTTTACTCCCATATTACATTTATTATTTCCTCTATCAACTTCCTTCCATATTTTTTTGATATCCTTCTCTTGATGAATTACTTGATCTTCTTGTCTAGAACCTGTTTGACCTTCTTTCCTTGAACCTGTTTGACCTTCTTGCCTTGGTTTCTCATCCTTTTATTTACCATTATCCCTATGATCATCTTCAACTTGTTCATTCCATCCTTGAACCTTATTTGTAGCATCTAAATCTTCTTCCTTAATTTCTTCCTTGCTTTTCTCTTCAAGAGTTTCTTTTCATTTTGAACTTGATTCACCTATCCCAAAACAAGATCCAAACTGAATATTTGGACCCATATGAACTTTGGAATTTTCCTCACAAATATTAGGTGCTTCTTTGCTTTCATGTTTTAGAACTTCCTTTCCTTTTGAGTGTGATTCCCCAAACCTGAAATATGGGACCTTTGGTGCTTTGGAATATTCCTCTTCTTTCTCTTCATTTGTGTCAAGTAGCAACTTGGCATCCATCTCTATAGCCTTTGAAATACATGTTTCCTTCTTAGTACAAATATTTTTGATGATTACACAATGACACTGAGAGGGGGGGGTGAATCAGTGTAGCTATTAATTTTTATATCTACAGTATTTAATATGAAATAAAGAGAACTTGAAAACTGAAAAACAACTTGAACAAGAGAGCACACCACAACACTCAATATACCGAGGTTCACCAATTTGGCTACTCCTCAAAAATGACTGCTTGGACTCCAATCCAAATCCAGTCTTTGCAAAATCAATTTTACAAATACTTTACCAGCACCAACTGGAAGGAGCACCAACCCCTGTAATTTTCTGCTGCAAAAGATGGAGCATCAACTCCTAGTACCAAGCACCAACTTGGACTGCAATTCTGATCAATTTAGAATGACATAAAAAAGTCTTCACTTCATGCACGACCCTGACTGGTCTGCAATTAACCCAACTCTACACACTTTCATGGCTCTGCTTATTTTTCTCTTGATTCTTTTCTAACCCTCATTTTACAGCAATTTCTCTCTAACAGTAGCAACATCTTCTCTGTACGATTATTCTTTTATAACCTTTCAATCCTGCATGCAATCGAATCAATCGTGACATCTTTTCACCTTGCTTCCCTCTCTTCCAGCATGTCGCGAAATCGCGACAGTTTACCTTTCACTTTCTTTCTCCTTGGATATGTCACGAAATCGCGACAATTTGGCGTGCACTTTCTCTCTCCTACTTTTTGTCGTGAAATCGCGACACATTTTCTCTCTCCTCAACGAAAACTCGACATGTCACGAAATCGTGACATTTTCGGCTGTGCCTTCTCTCTCCTCGACCATGTCACGAAATCGCGACAGAAAACATGTCGCGATATCGCGACAGTTTTCTTCCTTGTCTCTTTTTTCCAGTTTCTGAATCTGGGTCACCTCTGTTTTCCTTGAAACTTTTTGCACTTGATCTGACTGACCTCTGAACTGCATCAACTGCATCAATCTGACTGTGTTGACAACAATGACAATACTTTTGCAATTCTTTTTCTGCACCTTGCTCAACAATCTCCCCCTTTGGAATTGTTGGCAACACACTACAACCTTGCTTAATTTCTTCTCCCCCTTTGCCAATAATACCAAAGGGCTGCTGTAGACTCCCCCTGAGTCTATGCACAACATTCTCAGACTTAAAAAGTTTGAATGCTCCCCCTGAGAATGTGTTTCCCATAGCTAGTCAGTGCTTGGGTGGTGTGACTACTCCCAACTTCTTCCGAAGGTATTCAAATACTTTCTTTGGCAAAGGTTTTGTGAATATATCAGCTACTTGCTCTGTAGTTGGAACAAAATCCAATTTAACCTCTCCTTCTGCAACTTTATCCTTCAAAAAATGATATCGGATTGCAATATGTTTGGTTCTTGAATGCATTACTTGGATTCTTGGATATGTTGATAGCACTAGTGTTATCACATTTAATTGAAATTGGCTCTTTGAAATGAATACCAAGATCTTTCAATGTTTGTCTCATCCATAATATCTGAGTACGACATGTTGTTGCTGCAATGTATTCTGCCTCTGCAGTGGATAGAGATACTGATTCTTGTTTCTTGATGTGCCATGCTACTAGCTTGTCACCAAGATAAAATGCTCCTCCACTTGTGCTCTTTCTGTCATCAATACATCCTGCCCAATCTGCATCAGAATATGCAATCAAAGTGAAATCTTTACCTTTTGGGTACCACAACCCATAATCCATAGTGCCCTTGAGATATCTAAAGATCCTCTTTACAGCTGTTACATGAGTTTCTTTGGGACTGGCCTGAAATCTTGCAACCATACATACTGCTTGTAATATATCTGGTCTAGTGGCTGTTAAATACAGCAGGCTTCCAATCATAGACCTGTACATTGTTTGATCTACATCTGGGGATTTATCATCCTTGCTCAACTTGCAGCCTGTTGTCATAGGAGTGCTGACCGGTTTACTATCTTCCATTGTGAACTTTTTCAGCATTTCTTTTACATATTTAACTTGAGAAATAAAAATGCCTTTTTCATTTTGATTGACCTGCAGTCCTAAGAAATAAGAAAGTTCACCAATCATTGACATCTCAAATTCTTTTTTCATTTTAATTGATATGTCTTTGCAATATTCATCCATGCTGCTGCCAAATATTATGTCATCTACATAAAAAACAAGAACAATAAGATGACCCTTCTCTGTTTTGACATATAAGTTGCTATCCACCAAAAATTTCTTAAACCCTTGTTTAATTAGATAATTATCCAGCCTTGCATACCATGCTTTGGGTGCCTGTTTTAATCCATATAAAGCTTTCTTTAACCTGCAAACAAAATCTGGATTTTCACCAAGTTGGAAGCCATCTGGTTGTTCAATGTAAACCTCTTCTTCCAGTTTTCCATTCAAAAATGCTGATTTTACATCCATTTGATATACTTTGAAGTTTTTATGAACTGCTAATGCCGTAAACATTCTGATTGCCTCTAGTCAGCTACCGGTGCAAAAGTTTCTTCAAAATCAATGCCTTCAACCTGAGCATAGCCTTTACATACCAATCTTGCCTTATTTCTGACAACCTGCCCATCTTCATTCAATTTATTTTTAAAAACCCATTTAGTGCCAATTATGTTTTTATTTGTTTGTTTAGGTACTAATTCCCAGGTATTGTTTTTCTCTATCTGATCTAGTTCTTCATTGATTGCCTTCATCCAACTTTCATCAGTGCTTGCTTCAACAACATTTTTAGGTTCAATACTAGATAACAGAGAATAGTTCCTCACTACTTGTTCTTCTTGTTTGAATACCATCCGTGGGATCCCCAATAATCTGTTCACTTGGATGATTTTTTTGCCGGTTGCTGTTTTAAATTTTCTGTTTTCTTCTTCTTCGATTCGGTTTTACACCATCCGGATCAATTTTCTGATTCTTCTCTGTTTTTTTTCATCATCACCTTCAATGACTTCTTCATACATAGGGTAGTTTTCTTGATAAGTAGTTTCTTGTTCTCTACCTTCATCAACTTTCACATCAGCACTTTCAAAAATTTTCTTCAACCTCTTGTTGTAACATGTGTATGCCTTGCTTTTTGTTGAGTAACCGAGAAAGATACGTTCATCAGCTCTATCTTCAAATTTACCGATGTTATCTTCAGTCCGTTTTATGTAGCACTTGCTGCCAAATACTTTGAAATGTCTTGTTGTTGCATTTCTGCCACAACTCATAAGCTGTTTTGCTTTCATGTGGTCTCAACATGCACCTGTTTTGAATGTAAACTGCAGTATGAACTGCCTCTTTCCAAAATCTGTCAGCTATTTTGTTTTCTCGCGACATTGTCCTTGCCATTTCCTGCACTTGTTCTATTCTTCCTTTCTACAACACCATTCTGCTGAGGTGTCCTAGTCGCTGAAAACTTGTCTTCTTATCCCATTTTTTTGACGATGATTCTGCAAATTCTTCGGAGATAAACTCTCCTCCCCTGTCCGATCTTAGGCATTTAATTCTTTTTCTCGATTGATTCTCAACAAGATTTTTGAAGGTTTTAAACATCTCAAAGGCTTCCGACTTGAGTTTCAGAAATAGTACCCATGTCATTCTTGAGTAGTCATCTCTACACAACATAAAATATTTGTGTCCATTTATGCTTTCAGTTCTCATGGGTCCACATAGATCAGTGTGAATTAGTTCTAATGGCTTGCTAGTGAAGTATTATTTTGCTTTGAAAGTGGCTCTGGTTTGTTTTCCCTTTTGGCATGACTCACAGATGCTATTTACAGGTTTGCCAAGTTTGGTATATCTCTAACTGCTCTTTTTGAACTGATTTTTGCCAGATTTTCAAAACTAATATGCCCAAGCCTCTTGTGCCATAGCCAGTTTTCATCTTCCTATCCCATCAAGCATGTTCCTTCTACAATTTCTGAAAGTGTATACATATTTCCTGAAGTTCTCAGTCTAGTGGCTATTAACTTTCCATTTTTTGTCTTTCTTACTTCACAGCCCTCCTTCTTGAAGATTACATCATGACCTCTGTCACATATTTGACTTACACTTAACAAGTTATGCTTCAGGCCAATTACAAACAAGACTTCTTTTGATTTTATATTGCCATCACTGATCTTGACTGATCCCTTTCCAAAAATCTTTGCTCCATCATTATTTCCAAATTTCACAGAACCACCTTCATAATTCTGTAAATTCTCAAACTTTTGCTTGTCACCTGTCATGTGACTGGAACAACCACTGTCAAGTATCCAAGGTGCTGATTTGTTCTAAGCTTTAAAAGCGATCTGGACAATCAAAGATTCCTTTTCTTTCCATTCCGGTTTGATAGCAGATTTTGCTACTTGTTTTGCCTTTGTCCTTTCATTAGCATGTGCCTATTTTTCAAGAAATTTCTGGTTTTGTTTCAACCCACTTGGCTGAGATTTTCGACCACGATAATTATTTGATGCAAAAGTGCTTCTGAGCTTTCTAGCAATATGTCCAAAATTATGACAATTATAACATTCAACTGCATAATTCATTAAAGGAGAAAAAACATTTCTGCTTGGTAAAATTCCTTTGAGATACATTATGCCTGCAATCTGAAATCTTATGGCCATAAGCATTGCATTTAAAACAATAACTAGAAAATGCATGATTAAACCTGGGTGCCGGTATTTGCCAGTTTGAAGTAGGAGCCATGACTCTTCTCCTCCTCAGATGTGTGACTTTTGTGAATCCATCTTTGTCAGTATTCGTCTTGAATCTGGAATTATTGTTTTCTTTTGCATTATTTTGTTTTTCTGGTTCAACCCTGATCTTTTCTTCTTTCTTTGTGGGTTCTATATTCAAGTTCTTTGAATCCTTTGAAGATTCTCCTTCATCAAATCCTAAACCAAATTTGATGCTAGAAGGCCTTTGGTTATTTAACATTTTATCCAGCTTTACAGTACTTTCTTCAAACTTATGAAAATAGTTCAATTTTCTATTCATCTCCTCTAACTGCATCCTTAACTTAACAATGTCTTCCTCTAGCTTGCTTGCATTCAACTGTCTTTACAGTTAATTGTTCATCAAGAACTTCAGACATTTTCTTGAATTCCTCTGTCTGTATTTTTAGATTGTTTATTATGTCTGTGGCATTCTCTAATTTCTTTGAAATTTTTTTATTCTTCTTCCTTTCTGCACTCAACTCTTCAAGTGCAGCAACCAATTCTCCTTCCAAATACACTTCAGCTTCATCCTTGGAATTTTCATCACCTTCCTGATTTTCCTCTGTTCTTTCTTCTTCAAGTGCCATGAACAGAGCTTCACCTCCTTCTTCTTCAGACTCCTCATTTGTGCTTTCTTCAGAACTGCCGACATTCTTGGTTATGAAGCTTTTCTTCTTGAAGTTGTTCTTTCTGAAATTTTGTTTCTTCTTCCAGTCACATTTTTCTTGGTGTGAACCTTCACAATTTTTGGTTCTCTCCTGCATTGGACATTTGGCTGCAAAATGACCGACTCCTCCACAATTGAAGCATTTAAAAGGTAGCTTCCATCTATATTTTCCTTTTCCTTTTGTGAGTTTTCGAACAAAATTGGCTTCTGTTTCATCCAGTGTTCCTTCATCCTCAGATTCATGTTCAGCTTTTACATTCTTGTGTGCTTTAAAAGCCGCTTCTCTGTCTGTAGACTTGGTTTGTCCTATTCTCATTTCATATGCTGTCAGGGAACCATGCAACTCATCCATGCTGAAGTTGTTTAGATCTTTTGCCTCTTCTATTGCAGAGACTTTGGAGTTAAATATTTTGTGAAGTTTTCTGAGAACCTTTTTCACAACAACTGCATCATCAATTTCTTCACCGAGTCCTCTGATTGCATTAATAATTCCGTTGACTCTTAGAATATAAGTCTCTATGTTTTCATCTTCATTCATTTGCAGTGCTTCGAACTGTGCTCGATGAGTTTGTAGTTTTGCTTCCTTAATCTTACTGCCTCCTTCATGGATGCTCTTCAGTTTATCCCACATGTCTTTTGCTGATTTACAACTCATGACTCTTATCAGTTCACTGTCAACAAGCCCACACATTATGGCATTCTTAGCTTTGGAGTTTTTTTCAAATTTCTTTTTCTCTGCAGATGTCTGTTGGAGGAGTAGTGGGTGCTTGTGTATCCACTATCTACGGAATCCCAAATATCGTATCCCAATGCACTCAGATATGTTTGCATTCTGAGTTTCCAGAAGGTGTAATTTGTTCCATCAAATAAGGGAGCTTTATTGGATGAAAATCCTTCACCACCTGCCATTGTTTCTTCCAAGATCTCCTTAGCTGATTAAGCTTGTACAAGGAACCTTGCTCTGATACCAATTGATGATTACACAATGACACTGAGAGGGGGGGTGAATCAGTGTAGCTATTAATTTTTATATCTATAGCATTTAATATGAAATAAAGAGAACTTGACAACTAAAAAACAACTTGAACAAGAGAGCACACCACAACACTCAATATATCGAGGTTCACCAATTTGGCTACTCCTCAAAAATGACTGCTTGGACTCCAATCCAAATCCAGTCTTTGCAAAATCAATTTTACAAATACTTTACCAGCACCAACTGGAAGGAGCACCAACCCCTGTAATTTTTTGCTGCAACAGATGGAGCACCAACTCCTAGTACCAAGCACCAACTTGGACTGCAATTCTAATCAATTTAGAATGACATAAAAATGTCTTCACTTCATGCACGACCCTGACTGGTCTGCAATTAACCCAACTCTACACACTTTCATGACTCTGCTTATTTTTCTCTTGATTCTTTTCTAACCCTCCTTTTACAGCAATTTCTCTCTAATAGCAGCAACATCTTCTCTATACGATTATTCTTTTATAACCTTTCAATCCTGCATGCAATCGAATCACATACTCTGACTGTTCGAATCCATGCAATACGGCTATTCGGTTCCATGCACTTCGACTGTTCGAAACCCTGCAATACATCTTTTGAAACCATGCAGTACGATAATTTTGTTTCATGCACTTTGACTATTCAATTTCTTCGAATACGGCTTTTCGAATGCTTTTTCAAAATTCCATATGTGATTCTTTGAAAGCTTTTCGATTCTTCATGTTCGGCTTTTCTGTATGCTTCAAATATGTCTGTTAGAATGCCTGCAAATATGACCTTTCGAATGCTTTTATTATCCTTCATATTCGGCTTTTCGAATGCATTTCAATTATGCATGTTTGGCTGTTGCATTGCATGTCCAACACCTGTCAACATTTAACTGTCTGTCTGACTTCAGTTACTTTTTATGTGACAGACTGCATGATGCTTTTCTGCCATGTGTCACCTTTCATGTTGCTTCGACATTTTCCTGCCAGACTGTTACCTGTCACGATATCGCGACACTTTTAACTTATGCTGACGTCACCCTGAAGGTTGTCACGAAATCGCGACCATTTTGGCCTTGAAAGCTTTTCCCCCGCTCATGTCGTGAAATCGTGACACTTTGAACTTTTGCTGACGTCATCCTCAATGCTGTCGTGAAATCGCGACCATTTTGGCTTTGACAGCTTTCCTTCTGTTCATGTCGCGATATCGCGACACTTAGAACTTTTGCTGACATCATCCTTAAGCATGTAAATCGTGACCGTTTTGGCTCTTGCAAGCTTTCCCTGCATCTTGTTGCGATATCGTGACACTTTCAACATTTGCTGACGTCATCCTTAAGCATGTCATGAAATCATGACGCTTCCGGCTTCCAGCAGCTTTCCTTTCATCCTGTCGTGAAATCACGACACTTTTCAACTTTGCTGACGTCATCATCCTTCTTGTCGTGAAATCACGATGTTTCTGACTCTTGCTGACGTCATCACCCTGCTTGTCATGAAATCATGACACTTTCGGCTTTCGTATACTCTTCTTTTCCAGCAGCAGCGAAAAAGGAACATGTCGCGAAATCGCGACACTATGCTTCATGCAATGGCAAAATTTTTACATCTTTGTGCCTTGTGTTTTCACCTTGCCTCTTTTCATGAAATTTTGACTTGTAATATCATTGCTGCATCTTTCAGTTCTACACTTTTGACTAGTAGCGAAATCGCTACACTTTAGTTTCCCTTTGTTTCAGCATGTAGCGCCATCACTACACCTTAGTTCCTCTTTGTTTCAACATGTAGCGAAATCGCTACATCTTCTTGTTTGTGTCTTTTTACTTGTAGCGAAATCGCTACACCTTTGTGCCATGAATTTTCATCATGCAACGATATCGCTACACCTTTGTTTCCATTCATTTCAACATGTAGCGATATCGCTACACCTTTGTTGCTGAGCATTCTCTCTCCTCTTTGGATCGTGAAAACCCGACGTGTCGCGATATCGTGACACTTTTTGTTGCTAGCTCCTTTTCTCCATTTATGTCGTGAAATCATGACATCTTTTCACCTTGCTTCCCTCTCTTCCAGCATGTCGTGAAATCGCGACAGTTTACCTTTCACTTTCTTTCTCCTCGGATATGTCACGAAATCGCGAAAATTTGGCGTGCACTTTCTCTCTCCTACTTTTTGTCACGAAATCGCGACACATTTTATCTCTCCTCAACGAAAACTCGACATGTCACGAAATCATGACATTTTCGGCTGCGCCTTCTCTCTCCTCGACCATGTCGCGAAACATGTCGCGATATTGCGACAGTTTTCTTCCTTGTCTCTTTTTGCCAGTTTCTGAATCTGGGTCACCTCTGTTTTCCTTGAAACTTTCTGCACTTGATCTGACTGACCTCTGAACTGCATCAACTACATCAATCTGACTGTGTTGACAACAATGACAATACTTTTGCAATTCTTTTTCTGCACCTTGCTCAACAATTTTGACCTTTTGAGTCATGTGATGTATCAAACTTCTCATGTAGGGAACATCTCAATTCTTTTATATTCTCCTTAACCTCTTTTAGTTGCTCATGGATAACATTGAAGTATTCCTTTAGATAAACTAAGACATTATCCTCTTGTTTAATTTCTTCTATTTGGATTTAATGTTCTTCTTCTACTTCTCTTATTCCATAGAAAAACCCTTCGTCATATTCACTATCACTAAGATCATTATAATATTCTATAGCAAACAAAATCTCAAGATTTTTTTCACCATGCATGTTTTCTTGATGTGTCATCTCATCTTCACTATCACTGAAACCATTGCAATATACTAATATATGATCTCTTTGACCACATACAAAACATGTTTCTCTTTCTCCTTCTATTCCTAGGAATAGATGTTATTCCTTTTCATTATTTGATTTATCTCTATCACTATGATCTGAGCTATCACTTGCTTCTACAATGTAGTAATATTTCTTTGCCTTACAAAAAATTTTCTTCTTCTCATACCTGTTTTGCTTGAATCTGTCATCTTTGTCATGCTTATGCTTTCCATATTCTTTTATTCGTTGACCCTATTTTTCATCATCATTTTTTTATTCATGTGGATACTTGTATGCATAGTGATCAAGATCACCACATGTGTAGCATCTAACTTTCCTTATATACCTAAAATTCCTTGAGTCCTTATTCCTGTTGATGAAGTTAGCTTCCTCATAATTTTCTATAGCTCTATCTATTTCTGAAACTTTACCTTTCTCTTTCTATAAATCCTTGAATGAAATCTCTTTTATTTGATACCGATGCTTACTTACCCTCATCTCATAAGTTGTGAGAGTAACTTGCAATTCTTCCATTGTTAGCTTGTTGATATCCATTGTCTCTTCTATTGCTGAAACCTTAGAATCATATTTCATGGGAAGTGATCTCAAAACCTTTTGAGTAGCTTATAATTCTTTCATATCAAAACCTAGGCCTCTCATGGTGTTAGTAATTTCATCAACTCAAAGTAAAAAAATTGCAATATCTTCAGAATCTTCCATTTTCAATTCCTCAAATATTTTTCTATGAGTTTGTAGTTTTGCCAAATTTACCTTGGAATCTCCTTCATAAGTATTCCACAACTTGATCCATATCTCATTAGCTAAAGTACATACCATGACCTTTACAAAATATGTCTCACGAATCCTACTCAAGATAAAATTCATTGCTCTTGCATTTATCTCAACCAATTTCCTAGTAGTCTTATCTTTCTCGGGATCACCTTCAACCCTATACTCTTTTTCAACCATCTGCCATAACTCATATCCTTGTGATATAAATTAGTTCTTCATTATCATGCTCCAAAAAGCATAATTGTTACCATCAAAAAATGGAGCCTTATTTGAAGATAATCCATTCTGTGAATCCATAGAATCTACCCTCAAGCTGTTAACCTTTTCGAAGGAAATTTCTTTGATACCAATTGAAGAACACAAGCTTATACTAAGAGGGGGGGGCAAATAGTATAAGACCACTTTTTACTTTCTTTTCAAACCAATATCAATTAATGTCTTTAATTACAATAACCAAATATAGTAGTGTACATTAATAACTCAGATAGCAGTAGTAAGCAAGAGCACAAGTCACCACACAATTGAGACACAAGAATTTATGTGGTTCACCCAATGTGGGCTACTCCATAGAGAAAATATTTTACTAAAACTTTCTCAATAAATATCTTTGGGAATCACTCCCAATTACAATGTTTATGGATATTTGTACAAAGGAGAACTCTTTCCCCTTTTGCTCTAGCTATGTGATCTTCTAGAAGACTTTGTCTCTCTGATGCATTGAATGGTGGACCTCTATCCACTTGAAGACTCCTCACTCAGATTTATATTCAACTATGTTGGTTGTTGGATCTCTATCCACTAAAACTTTGTCCTCTATACTCTGTCACCTCCAAAGCTTTGTCAATAGGCTCACTAAGAATCTGCTCAATAGGCTCACATAGAACCTTCTTAACAAGATCACACACAACTTATCCAATGCTAAATAACAAGCTCACACAAAACCTGTCCAATGTTGAATAACAAGCTCACACAGAACTTGTCCAATGCTGAATAACAAGCTCACACAGAACCTATCCAATGCTGAATAACAAGCTCACATAGAACCTATCCAATGTTGAATAACAAGCTCACATAGAACTTGTCCAATGTTGAATAACAAGCTCACACAAAACCTGTCCAATGCTGCTCCAACAAGCTCACTAAGAACTTGTCCAAATATGCTCTAGCAAGCTCACCAAGAACTTACCTAAATCTTCTATAGCAAGCTCACCAATAACTTTCCCAAATCTACTCTAGCAAGCTCACCAAGAACTTGCCCAAAACTATCCATAAGTCTGTCCCAACACTATCCCAAAGGCCTTCTCAAAGGGTCAATCAATCATGCTCAAGTAGTACTCAAAATGAACTCAACAATGAATGGCAATCTCAACTCAAATCAAGTTTATAGAAGCATAAAGAGAATTGTTAGAGAATCAATATGTTCTAATCTCACTCTCAACTCAAATCAATCTAAACTCAACTCAAATAAACTCATAGAAGCATAAAGAGAATTGTTAGAGACTCAATATGTTCTAATCTCACTCTCAACTCAAATCAACCTCAACTCAATTCAAGTCAACCTCAACTCAAATAAAGTCTTATAGAACCATAAAGAGAATTTTTAGAGACTCAATATGTTCTAACCTCATTCTCAACTCAACATAGAATGATGGAATAGTTTATTTCATAGAACTTGAACAATCACTTCACACATCACTTGACTAGGCTCAATCAACTCAACTCAACCAATCATCACAAGAAAAAATTCTCTCTCACACAACCCTAGTCCAAGTATGTATCAACCACATAAAATGTTTCCAACAATGCTCAACCATAAATCTCACATAACAATGACACTCATGTTCTTTTCTAACTCATGTTCTTTCACAACCAATGGGCTTCAACCACTAGGCTTATAACACAAGGTTTAAACACAACTCTCAAGTCAAAAAACCTTGATGCATTCAACCAACCACTTTCAAAAATGAAGCCACAAACAATCCTTTTCCTTCCAATGATATTTCAAAAATTAACCACCATAAAAAATCAATAGGATAATGTGCCCATACCTTTTATGAAGTGAAGAAACCCCTTTGGAAATCTGCCACACTCAACACACTTTGAAACAAAACAACATTCACTTTGAAACCCTTTACAAAAATAGAAATATCTCTCTACATACACCTTATTTATCCTTCTAAATTAGTTAGTCAAATAGCCCTCGAAATAATATTTCCAACGATATATAATATGATATAATTTTATAAAAGGAAAATACCAAAAATATCTTATTTTCTAAAAGTGCTTTTAAACTTGCCTTCCAATAAAAAATCAAATCAACCCTCATCACCTTATTCCTCCAACATTAGCCAAAAATAAAAAAATTATTAATAAAAATGTTACTTGCCTCTTAGAGGGAATAAAACCCTCGTCTTTGCCCAAAAAACCCTCAACCGCGACGCAAAAGACCACGCGAGCTAAGTGCTTGCATAGGACAAAGAGCACCGAATGCGCTTTTTTCCTTCTCCCCTTGCTCACATCAAAAAAAATATGGGCCAATTCTCTTGCTTGAAACTCTAACTCATGGGAATCGAACCTCATCTCTTTAACAAGAAAAAACCTTTGCACTCCCCTCGCTCATCGTCGAACCATGCTACCACACGAAGATTTTGGCATTTTTCATCTTATCTCCTCTACATTCGATTCCAAGGCTTTTGAAATAAAAGCCTTTGCATTTATATGCAACTTCCCTTTAATTTTGCAAATGTCGATGGTGCTTTTAAATTAATTTCTTTTTGATGATGACGTCGACACTGAGGTAATTTTAATTTTAAAAATTAAAATTAAATTTTAAATATTAAAATTAAAACCAAATATTCAAAATTGAATATCTCCATATGTAGGGCACCTTTTTTGACGAAACGAAAAGCCAACCTAGGTTTTAAGAAAAACCCATTCCAAATCTTCCATCCATAGTTTTAAATAAAACCTTTTATTTTACTTGCCTTGGTTTTCACAAAAACCCTGTGTATATATCCATGCTCTCTAAAATATGAATGCTTTGGTCACCAAAACTCAATGTTACCTTGTGACATTAATGTTACATCAATGAAAACATTATACAACTCAAATTTCCAACACATAATCTGCAATAGGGCTTGCGTTGGATCCCATACAGGATCCACACCCAAACCCTCTTCCTCTCCCACATGGATTTTCCCTCCCTTGCATGCTCCTATTTCCCTCTATCACTCCTATGTTACTCTTTTCACCAGGGTTGGGGTTTCTATTCTAGTGGTTTACAAACCAAAGGGCTTAATTTTAACCTTGTGCAAATTTGATTTTTCATAGCTCACTTCAAAAATTGAAGGTCCAAACCGATTGATTTTGGATGCGATGATGTGGATTGATTTAGAAAAAGTATCCTTATGGTGATTTACCATCCTATTGCATTGCATAGATAACCAATAATGGCAACCACCAGGTTTCTAAAGCAAATCACTAGATACAAGGTTCACTTGAGGTGATGATGATCCAATTTGATGATTGGGATATTTATTTTTGTGATTATTTTTTGAATCGTAGGCGAGCAGTTATGCACTGCCAACCGTAGGCAGATGGTTATGCATCACCAAACACATGTGCATATTATATATTCTTATTAATGTAAAAGTGCATTTTTCACCATGAATTATGACTATGAAAAGGCATGAAGGGGCAAGGTGGATTCATTTGTGCATTTGAAATTTTTTTGAGTGGTTGAGAGAGACTGAGTTATGGAGGTGGCAGGTGAGATGAGTGAAGCAGTTGGTGGGGTGGAGGTTGGTAGCTATATTAAATTTTGAGTTGGTGTGTAGGTGGTGGAGGTAGTATTTTGAGGCTCTTCCCTTTTATTTAGGTTTTTATTGTTTTTGTTGTGTTTCTTTGCATTTTATTTTTGAAAACTAAGAGGGGATGGTAATTTTTTTTTTTTTTGATAACTAAGAGGATATGGTAAACTTTTTCATTTTCTTGATAACTAAGAGGGGATGGTAAAATTTTTTTTTTTTTTTTGGATAATGAAAAAAAGGGGGAGGTGAAAGTTTTTGTTTTTTGGAAATGATAAAATGAATAATGAATTTTTTATTTTTTTTAATGCGTGAAGGGAAATGTTTTTTTTTTTTGCCATTTTGAGAATAATGAAAAATAAATGTTTTTGTTTTTAGTATTTTTTAAATTCAAATATTGCATAAATATTTTTTGTATTCTTATATTTTTGAAATGAAAAGAATGCATAAAAATGTTTTTGTGTTTTTTTGTTTTTGAAATGAAAAGAATGCATAATTTTTTTTTTTGTTTTTATGTTTTTGAAATGAAAAGAATGCATAAAAATGTTTTTTTGTTTTTATATTTTTGAAATGAAAAGAACGCATAAAAATATTTTTGTGTTTTTATGTTTTTGAAATGAAAAGAATGCATATAATGTTTTTGTGTTTTATGTTGTTTTTTAAAATGACATAATGCACTGATTTGGATTTGTGTTATGCTTTGTGTAGGTGAACTTTATTGAGGCTCAACATCAATGGTCACATATAATCTATCGGGTGTGGAAGGCACTAACTGCTAATTATTAGAAGTGGATGGAGGTAGTGAGATTGGATGGATGTGGGTGGGTGGAGGTTTTTAGATCAAATAAGTCCTTATCTACTTTGGTGGAGAGGTGGTACCCTAATAGGGGATAATTTTAGCTTTTGACAGGGAGGTTAGTATTACCTTGGAGGATGTTTACTACATCTTTTGTGTTCCTATAGAGGGTTTACCAATTTGGGATAGCCATAATAAGGAGCATGAGTTAAGATCTATATGGTGATGAATAGGATGATGTGGATGTGAGAAAGGATGGCATTCAGTATTTGCAATTGTACCAAAAGATGAAGCTAGGAGTGCTTCCTACTTTTGTGATGTATACCTTAGGCAACATGTTGTTGCCTAATAGCATGGGATCTAGGTTCCTTTCGAACTAGGTGAGACTTGTGCTTTGATATGATTTATGATCCCTAAGTGTATGTTTGGGCTTCTGCTCTAATTTACTATTTATATGTGTATTTGTATGATATAAAGAGGTGGAAGTGAAAGGGACTTGGCTATAGCTTGCTCCTCCAAATTTGGGTATGGAAGCACATCAATATAGCACAACAAGAGGGTCTACCTTATGAGTGATATCACTTGAACCCTTGTGCTCTTCATTTGTGGACCAAAAATAAGGCTCTATCGAGTTGCCCTAGCCATAGTGATCAGGAGTATCAAGATATGCTTATAACATTGACTAGTGGTAGCATAATTTGGTGACCATGGTACGACCTCGCTTGGGATGGTGATGTGGCAAAAATTCTTCAAACTAGGTAGGGCAGGTGGGTGATTTGGTGGCATGGGCATGAGAGGGATTTCATTCAGTTCTCTCAAGTGAAATGATAGTTTGTCTTGGTTCAAGGATTCCTTGATGCTCTAGTTGTATATAGATGTTGGGGTGATGAGCTTAGTCTCCCTGTTACTATTGATCCTTGGAATTTGGATAATGGTTGTGATGATGAGGAAATGAATGTCCCATATGCAAATGATGTTGGGACTATAACTAATTATAATGCATGTTTTACCTTGCAACCTCCATGGGTGCCTAGTCATGATATTGATGATGTAATTAGTGGTGATGACTAGGATGTTAGTGAGAAAACTTCTCAATGAAAAAAACATAATAAAGGTAATGGAAATAAGAGGTGACATAGGGTAGGTGTATATCAGCCTATAGAGATTATATTTGGAGGTGGTATATATGGGGATGGTGATGGTGATGTTGGATATATTGATGGTGGTGGTGGTGATGGAGTGTAGGATCGACCTCCTTGCCAAACTAAGGAGGATTGGGGTATCCTTTAGGCTGAGTAGGATAGCTTGGGCAAGGATTGATATCACCTTGAATAGATAATATTTTCTCGTGATGTAGATATTACAAGTTTATGGAGTTCATTGGTAGCTCAGGATGTCAAGATATCTCTGTTACAAAGTGATATGGATGGGCTATGAAGTGCATCTAGTGGAGGTGGTGATGGATCTAAGGTTGAAGCTCTCTATGCTAAGATAGCACAGTGAGAGGTGCATTAGAACTAGTATTTTTCTATTTCTTGATCACATGTTAGGTACATTGATATTCCTGAGGAAACCTTTGCTTGGAATCATATATCTCTACCAGTGTAGCCTTCTTCATCAGTTTCTAGGTTGAGTAGGTGGAGTGATTCAAGACCTAGTAGTTCTCACTCTAGTGCTCCTAGTTTCTGTGCTCCCTTTGGTTCACAAGGTTTAGCTTAGGGTATTCCTATGGGTCATAGTGGTGCTATCTAGGGTTTCTTATTACCTCTTTTTTGAAGTTTTTATTTTTTCTTATGAGCCTTATTACTCTGATGTATATAGCCTTTTGGGAAATCTTTGTACTCTTGTAGTTCATATGTACATATACATGGCTTTTATTTGGATCATTTGTATTGAAATTTTTGTTTTTGAAGTAGGGAAAAATGGTGCACCTAATTATGAGAAAAAATATATGTATCTATCCTTTATAGCGTATGAGCATCAAACGGAAGCATGCATGTGAAATGGAAGCAAAAACCAAACAACAAGATATGAAATGAAACAAGTATCCTTATTATTAATTTGGTGGATAGGATCCAAGGTTACATAGTAGTCCCATTGAGGGCTCAAATTTGATACAATTTTTACAAATTTTGGGTGCCCAAGGATAAAATCCTCCAAGAAATTCGGGTGCACATCCAGTGCCTTTCCTCGTACTCACAATTGAGGTGGGTGGGCCAAAGTTGATGCTGCTTGTATATTTAATCTCTGATTTCTGATCTTCCTTCTCAATGCCTTCTAGGAACCTTCACCTGCACACAAGGAAGCAAAAATGGTCAAATAGCAAGGGCATGTGAAGGAAAACATGCAATCCCCACAGGCATAAAATGGCATATATATTAAAAATATATCAAATCAACTCATAATTACTTGAAAATTTATGGGGATGTTAAATAAGAGGTTTTGAGGGGATTTTTGAGTGGTATTTTCACCCAATTGTGAAAGTACACTCTCCCTTAGGATTTGGGGTTCCAAATCCCCTCTTGCAAAGAAGTTAAACAAACAACTTCTCCAAGGTCTCCGCTATATTAGCATTTGCATATGTATATTAGTAATCTCAAATAAAGATATTCAATTTAAATTCTTGGAACACCTTAGTGATTGCAAGTAACTATAAACAAGGGGCAATGTTGGTTTATTTTACCATGAAACTTTAGTGATTGTTCATTGAACCAAAATAAAGCAAATGTGAGTTGGCCCTCATATGACCACGATGTAGTGCCTTAATTCATTTTATCTTGAGGGTTTTAAGGTAGATTTTATCTTGTTTATTAAATCCAAATATGGATTCTTATCATGAAGATGAAGATAGCTTTCAATGTGATCGATAAATTATCCCTCTTTGGTGAAATTGGTTTTCACAAAGAAGCAATAATTTATGGCCTTAAAGTAAGGGCTTTAAATGTCACCTCAACTTATCCCTCTTAAATGAAATCAAATTTTCAAAAATATGAACAATTAAGTGCTTTGAATCAATGACCTTCAATGTGATGCTCAAATTACCCCTCTTTCGTAAAATCAGAATTTTTATGAAGAGAGGGCAATTTTAGGCTCCAAAAATGGAAATTTGTAAAATGCCATAAAACATAAAACCTTCAATGAAATTGGAATTTTCATGAAGGGAATGTCATCATAGGCTCATGAATGAAACATGAAACTGAAAAATGAAATTCGGTCCAAAAATGAAAATTTTCTATTTTCGGAATTTTCAAAATCTGTAATAAAACAACTTCGATGAATTTTTAAAAATACTAAACAACTCCGAAAATGAAATTTTAAAGTGCGTATTGGAAGTATGAAGTATAACCTATGCAATGGTGAAATTATTTTTGGATTTTGATATTTTTTAAATGTTTATTTTAATGCCTAAAAATTAAAAAAAATTAAAATTTTTGGAAAATAAAATGTAGAAAAAGTTGAAAATGAAGTGCAGACAAATAAAACACATGATACATTCAGTTTGATGCTATCCTATTTCGACAAAACCGAAGATGTGAGGTTTTCATGCATGCAACCTAGCCTATTGGACTTGCAAAACAAGCACAATCCGGATAAGCTAAGTGTTGGCTTCTAGGGTTTAAAATAAATTTCAGGTTCAAGCATTCACATGAAGCAACCAAGCAAACTTGCATTAACTCCATCTACAAACTCGAAATCTGAAAAAGGAAAAAAATAGACATTAAATCCATAGCATGCAAAGAGAATCTCCTTCTTTCTTGCCCACAGGATGCAAATTTCTGAAACTCTTGCATTAAAAATGTGTCATTTTACAATAGTAGAATTTGGCCTCCAAAAGGGTTCAGCCACGGAAGGAAAAATAGCTCCAAAAGGAACAAATCCAAAAAAAAATCTGCAATATTGCATTTCCAAAACCATTTTCCAACCCCATGTGTGTATTTGAATGGGTCTTATATAATTTCTTAACTCCCCTCTCCAACGCTAATGGCTCCCTCTACTTCTCCTTTCCATAACGCTCGTAACACTTGCGTATGATAACAAGCTCTCTTTTATGACAATATTTCATACACGTTTCCACTAAGACCTTACAATAAATATTCTTTATTCTCGCACATGACAGATTAATTGATAAGGTCTTCTAAACTTCCTTGTATACCACCATTTATAATAGACCTCGCTTTGTGTACTTTCATGCCATATTTTGTATTTTTTGGATTTTTTGTAAAATGTATCTTTTAATACTTCAAAAACATGTTATACCTAAAAATGAAACGTTGGGCCTGTCATAATACCCACTGCCTTGTCAGGTATCCCTTCACTACTCTGACGCTGGCTACCCACGTGGCATGGCCTTTCTACTATCCATTTTCATGCTAAAAAAATTCGTCCCATATCGCTCGAATGCTTGCGATACATAGATATCTGACTATTCACTATTTCATCTGGGTCGTCGGATTCTATTTCATCTGGGTCATCGAATTCTATCCTCGAGGGCTCCTGCTACACACCATTTTTGATCATCATTCTACCTTTGTTGCAGTCCATCATAACCTCCCTTGTTGACTTCGAAAACACTCTCCTTTCTTCCATCGACATGCCAACACTACATTAAATCCCACCTTCGTGTTCATCACATTCTCATGACAAAACGTCGTCAGTGCTATCTAACCATCCCGAACCTATCTTCTTCATGGTGTCTCGGATTTCCATCACCCTTCAATTTGATCTAGTCATCATAAGGTTCGGTCATCAGATTTTTCCCATGTGGATATGTCATCCCCATCAACAATCAAAATTTTACCTTTTTCATTTGAATCATGGGGTTCACCTTTAAAATTTTTATTGTATTTCATTGGGAATATACCAGAAACACTCGACGTTGTCATTATACTATTGAATATCCTTTTATTCGATGAGCCCATGGTTGCATTTTTTCCACATCACACTGCTTCCTCTCCACGATGACTTCTGATGTCGATAATCTATTCACAACTCACCTCTTAGCATCTGATGCTGAGATCTCCACTGTCGATATGTAAAACTATCGCTTGCTCTGTCACGTCCAACTTGCCCTTGATGTCAATTACTTAGTCCACAACCTGGTATGGTTACATATTTTCTGCCCGCTACCACAAAATCCATGTTTTGTCTATTAATGCATGGTCGTTGTGTCACTACCATCGAATGATGCAGGCAATTTGCCATCAAAATTATAGCTCCCCAACACAATCCGTGTTGTTCTGTTTTGTTTTAAAATACTTCCTATTAGGAGTGTTTCGCATGCCCGAATCCTCGATTTGTGTCGTCCAACTATCCACGATGTCGGGTTGAGATCTATCCTTATACACCAAGCCATCCTACAAAAATACATGGTCAGGCCTTGCTTGCAAGTCTTCGACTTTGACACCTGTGCTGCTGTGTCCACATATGGTTCATCTCTAAAATCGTGTTATCTACGTGTCCACTAACTCCATTTAGGGTCCATTTCTTTCCCATTTGGTCTCGAAATCACATCCCATCCTGTGCTGTAATGATCGAAGAACTTCTGTTGTACCCATCCTGAATGAGGCCATTCTTGGAATGAAAATCGATATCGACCTTCCATCGTAGTTCACAGCATAAAAAACTTTTATTTTTAATCTCCAGTGAATTAGTCTCAAATAATCTGAGCCATATCCGCTTTGATTTGGTAAGTTTTCGAAACTATCCCGTGTCTAGGCCTTTCTTCATTGCTGTGTTGGACATCCGGTAGTACAAATCTGCTTGTTAGCCTTATCCACCATCAGTTACTCCCTCTGAACATACGTTACATCTATCGCATCATTCGACTGTACCTGTTCACCGTTTATCTCACCGTAGACCCTTTGTCGTCATTGCCACCTAGACTTCTTCATCAACGGTGTGGCCCAAAATCGCTGAACTCTATCTTGATCCGCTGTGTCCAATGAAGGCAATCCATGTAACCCTGCCAGATCTCAAACCAAGCCTGCAAAAATCAAAGAGAGGCGATTCATTAAAACAACCAATATTAACTTTATTGATGGCTTCATTACATAAATATCACTAAACCTAAGCTACACTCATTTAACATAAGCCCATTCGACATAAGCATGAAACCAAAACAAAGGTAAGACTAAAGACAAAAGGGAAATTTCAAAACTAAATCACCTTTCATTTATCAATTTTTTTATTTTTTATTTTATTATTATTATTATTAACTTTATTATTACTATATATAAAATATATAGTAATGATCTTATTTTATTTTATATTATTATTTATTTTTTAATGTTTTATTATTTTAAACATCTCAGTAAAAGCAGGCACAAAACTTGACAATAAAAATTGCTAACACAACATAACGATAAAAATCGTCGATAAGATATTGATGATAAAAATCGTCAACGACAAAATGACGACAAAAAGTCATCGACAAAAATTGACGGTAAAAGTTGTCAACGAAAAATTGACGACAAAAGTCGTCGACAATAATTTAACAATAAAAGGTTGTCGACAAGAATTTGACGATAAAAAATTGTCGACAACAATTTGACGATAAAAAATCATCGACAAGAAATTGACAACAATATGACGATAAAAAATCATCGACAAGAAATTGACAA
The DNA here is from genome assembly GCA_028583015.1 of Wollemia nobilis. Classification (NCBI taxonomy): domain Eukaryota; kingdom Viridiplantae; phylum Streptophyta; class Pinopsida; order Araucariales; family Araucariaceae; genus Wollemia; species Wollemia nobilis. Next base: position 12,929,343 of record JAQPPZ010002539.1, on the reverse strand, counting down.
CAATTTGACGATAAAAAATCATCGACAAGAAATTGACAACAATTTGACGATAAAAAATCGTCGACAAGAATTTGCAAACCCAAAACAAAGTGAAGAATTAGACACTAAAAACGAAATGCAAAGACCCAGATACCAAAATGAAAAGGTGGGTCCCCAATTTTGGGGTACGTTGTGGAACAACCACAACAAATGGCGACTCTGCTGGGAAATGCTCCTGAGCATTTCGGTGAGAACCCAACCTGAAAACACACAAACTCAAATACAAGCATCAACAAATATCCAAAGAATGCAAATAGATCAAAAATACATGAAGCATCAGAATCGTTAAGCATCAGCTCGATGTGTGCAGTGTGCTTCATTCCCTATCATTTGAAACTCATTCAACTTTCCATTGTCAGTTTTACCTGAATGCATATGCGAGGTTATGAATGATTTGTTTCAGGATTTAATGTATGGCAAATATGCTAGAGATATAACAACCTACTTTGCAAAGGTTCAAACTTTCTAGTATCATGAACAAGCATATTAAAACTGTCAAACCCTCTTAGGATCAAATATGTGTACTGGGTTCATTTACCAGATCCCAAAGTTGGTTATGTGTCACTATCATCTTGAACCAGTGCATGTGTAGGTGGGATCAGAGCTTTGGGGAATAGGATTCCCAACCTAAGCGAGATGGGAATTTAACCCTATCCTTACTACTCTGATCTGGAGTTCATTACCTCATCTTGAACAAAATGATTTAACCTGTTATGAATGAAACTGTCAGGCTAGCCTGTCCGTTTGAGCAATCAATGGTATTTCTTTTAAGCAAGACATGTTGCCACGCATGAGCATACTCCATCGCCGATCAGGCGTCTATAGCCCCGATGGAGATCAACCCCATAATCCAAGATTTGGCTTTACTTTTGATTTCTTGAACCTTGGGGATGACTACCCATCCTTGCAAGGGACATGTAGTACGATCCTTCCAATCCAATATTAATGATGAAATGAAAGTAGAATGAAAAATATTTGCTTTGGAATTTCAAGTTCTTGAGTGGGGGCAAAATAGAAGCTTTGGGGAATTGGATTCTCAACCTAAGCGAGATGAGAATTAGACCCTATCCTTACTACTCCATGAAGGTCAAATCAGAGCTTTGGGGAGTTGGATCCTCAACCTAAATTCGATGGGGATTTAACCCTATCCTTACTACTCCGATTTTAGGCTTTAAACACTATGGGAGTGGTAAAAACCACTGTTTTAAGGATTATGTTGCATGATAGGACAGACACGAAATACTCCTTTCGCCTCACCTTTTCTTCCAAGTATGGTTTTGACCATTTTGCTCAAGATCCTCTTTAATATGTGTAGAACGTGCTTGGTTCAAGATAGTTCGGGCATCAGTTCCCAACCTTAGGATCCTTTTAATATATGTTATGTAATAACCCTAAGAGGATTCGACACCTTTTCAATGATTGTATTTGAAATGTAGATGCAACTGAGATGAAATGTATATGCAATGTGGAATGTAACATGAGATATGGATGAATGCATTGCTCTTTTTGAAATGCGGATGGAGTATACCACCTACTTTGCCATAATTTGTAAAACTGACAACTTCATGCATCACAAGTTCCAAACGATATTCTTTAATGTGTTTGCGATACTCGTGGAGCTTTCTGCAATACAATTCCGATGTTTCATATTCTCTTAGTCTTAGTCAACATTCATAAGGACATAAGTCGACATCTCGCTTTTTTTTTTTTTTTCAAGACAAACCAAAAGTGTCCAAAGGACCAACACACAAAACTTAAAACCAAAATGAGATCCAACCCAAAACCAAAACATGAAAACCAAAAGTATATACAAATGTACAATATAATACAAGATGGTGCAAAGTTTGGATTATCATTTTCCCGGATCCCAAACCTGATTTGAGCATTCCAACAGACATATAATGTGATACACATGCCAAATGTGGAAGGAATCAAACAAAAACAAGACTAGACCAAACAATGCAACCAACTTCAACTTTCCTCTCTCACCCCACCAATTAGATTTAGTTCCATTAGTATTCTCATAGGTGAGATTCAAATTACCAAATTGATTAGACAATGGTTGATTTTCAATTCTTTCTTGTCTATTCTTTAAGGTGTAAATTTCATAATTCCATTCATGATTTAGAACTAGGCTTTCTTTATTCAAAATGAAATTTTGTAAGCAAGAGCCTATTTCTAAAAATTTCAAAGCTAATTCATTTTCCATGTTCTTAGGCCAATCAAAATTGTGCAACAATTTACAAGCATCTAGGATATTTACTAAATGGGGATCATTAGGAGTTTTTATCCTAGGTTCAAGAATTAATTGTTGATGAATTTGATTTAGCAATTTAAGTGCATCAAGCTCCTTTTCATTCATTAAAGTAATGTTATCAAAGGTGTGGTTAGAAATTAATTCTTGTTCTTCATTCACCTTCAATGGCATTTCATCATAAATATCATTTGAATTATACAAATCTTCACCTAAATCTTGGATGTTTGGACACAAAGGTTTAGATTTTACCTTTTTCACATTTTCATTTACCAAAACTTGGTGAGGATTTGCAATTCCCTCTTTTACCTCATGGTCTTCATATTCTTCATTGATTACTTGTTCATCAAACATACCAAAATTGGGCACCCAATTGAAAACATGCCCATCCTTTTCAACCCTCAAATATTTTTGGTCAAAGTGTATGTCAAGTAACTCATCTTCATGATCAATCACTTGCGTTGCTTCTAATAGATCAACCACTTTGTCATTTAATTCCAACTCTTTGTTCACTATCCATGGTATCTCTTCATTTGAATCCTCAAAATAATCATGCAAACTTGTATCCGAATCTTCAATGAATTTATATTCAACATGATCAAATTTTGTAACCTTCTCAAATCTTGTGAATGTGAGATCTTCGTATGAAGTAGAAGTTTCAACGTCCTGCATATAAATTGGAATAGAGGCTTCATCAATAGGGGTGTGAGGCAATAACACATCTTCATATCTTCCCCAACCATTGTAAAAATTATCTTCCAAATTTGTGGGATGAAACTCCATGGTATTTGTGACATGATATTTTGATTCATTTGTCAATTCTTTTTCTTCTTTGTCCTTGGTAATAGGATCATTATAATCTTCCAAAATTTGATGAGATTTGAAACCCTCTTCCAAAACATCCTCAAATTGTACAGGAGTTGTAATATCTTCCTTTGAGTAGGCGATTATGTTGTCCTGTATATCAATTGGCACACAAGTTTCATTAGCAGTTTTGGAGTGAGTGTAGTCTTCCCACTTCTTCCAAGCATCATAATAATCATCTTCCAAAGTCAAGTGGTGACGTTCAACTACTTCTTCAACATCTTCCAATTCATCAATGTGTTTCTCATCAAATTCACCTTCACCTTCTTTAGATGGTTCAATAACTTTCAAAAGTGGGTTATTTCTTGAATTCAAATTTGTAAGGCTATCATCGTCCAAATTAGTAACCCATGATTCGATTTTATCACAATTTGGAGGGTGAAGAATTTTTTGATCATTAGTTCCAAGCTTCTCATCGAGAGTGTCTTCCAAGAACAAGTGGTGAAATTCTATCATATCTTCAAATTCATTTATTGGTTTTCTTCCAATTTCACTTTCAACCACTTCATCCAATTCTATGGTAGGTTTCGTCCTATCACATATTTCAAACATTGTTGAATTTAGAACCCCTTCATCTAAATAATCGTGTATCTCTATGAATGAGATCATCTCTGCATAATCCTCACTGGTGGATGTCGACTTAGCAATTTGCACCTCCTCTTGGACTACATCTAAGGTGGTTGTAACATTTGGACCTTCAAATTCATCCCCTTGATCATTTACCTTAGGTATCATTGGAATGGAGGGTGCTATATTTGATGGTTGGTGCAGGTTGGCATCACTAACTCCAAAAGAACAATCTCTCATGTGAACATGTTGTGCCTTTTCTTCTTCCAAAACTTGTTGTTCTACCTTTTCCAAGATCTCATAGATTGTCTCTAGAGACAGGTCATCCAAGTTTTTCTTTAAAGATGTAACAAGTCTGGGGTGTATGGCTCCCATGTATACTTGAATAGCTTCCTCTTCTGATGTGTTAAAATTTTCCCACATTTGGGAGTGCAACTCACGAAATCTTCCATTGAATTGACTCAAGGACTCATTAGGCTCATTACGTATGGAGGTAAACTGATTTTTCAACATCTCTAAGTCAACCTGATTACCAAAATGGTAAATATAGGTTGCTTCTAGTTGTATCCAAGAAGTCCTAACCTCCATGGGTAGTTGGCCATACCAAAAGAATGGTCTATCATCCAAAATGTATGCAAATAACTTACAAGCCACCTCCTCATAGAAAATTTGGAATTGACATAATGTATTCTTGTAGACATACAATTTTTGCAAATATCCTAGTGGCACCTCTTGATTAAAATGTCGTAGAAACTCCAATAACATTTTAGGAATTTGATAGGGTATCCCATGTATAGACAAACCCTTATAATGATCCTCCATCGTAGATACCATTCTTTCTCTTAGAGATGCTACTTCAGCTCTTATATCGTATGTCGTCATTAGTAAAACTCAAAATATAACTTCAAAACCAATTTGTTAGTCATGAATAAAAGAAGGAACCATGACAAAGCAATATTCTAAAAATGTAAATTAGTTTCTGATTCACCAGATCGCATATGCGCAAGTGAAGAGCATACTCCTAGTGTTGTAGGCTTTCTGATTCACAAGATCGCATTACACGCAAGTGAAGAGCATAATACCGACAACAAATACATTTTAGACAAAATAATTCCTTACAAATAAGCATGAAATGACTAGCAAATATCAAACATGTAACGTATGAATAATCATGTTAGCATCAACCAAGAGATGTATCCATTAAAATCAAATGAAAGTAATTGCATGGAGACAACCTCGTTAGTCAAGACCAAAATTTTTCAAAATCAAATCAAAACACATTATTCCTGTATGAACAATCAAAAGCGTTAGAACAATGCATAGCGATTCATGTCCTCCTTTTAACACTACAAGGTTGTATTGTTAAAAGAGGGCTAAAGATAATAATCAATAGGGCGTGAAATATTCAAAATTTAAATCTCTATAGCATTTAAATCAAACTGAAATAAACCCATTCAAGCCCTCCTTCTAGCGCCAATCTGTTGAGTGGTATTTTCACCCAATTGTGAAAGTACACTCTCCCTTAGGATTTGGGTTCCAAATCCCCTCTTGCAAAGAAGTTAAACAAACAACTTCTCCAAGGTCTCCGCTATATTAGCATTTGCATATGTGTATTAGTAATCTCAAATAAAGATATTCAATTTAAATGCTTGGAACACCTTAGTGATTGCAAGTAACTGTAAACAAGGGGCAATGTTGGTTTATTTTACCATGAAACTTTAGTGATTGTTCATTGAACCAAAATAAAGCAAATGTGAGTTGGCCCTCATATGACCACGATGTAGTGCCTTAATTCCTTTTATCTTGAGGGTTTTAAAATAGATTTTATCTTCTTTATTAAATCCAAATATGGCTTCTTATCATGAAGATGAAGATAGCTTTCAATGTGATCGATAAACTATCCCTCTTTGGTGAAATAGGTTTTCACAAAGAGGCAATAATTTATGGCCTTAAATTAAGGGCTTTAAATGTCACTTTAACTTATCCCTCTTAAATGAAATCAAATTTTCATCAAGATGAACAATTAAGTGCTTTGAAGAAATGACCTTCAATGTAATACTCAAATTACCCCTCTTTCGTAAAATTAGAATTTTTATGAAGAGAGGGCAATTTTAGGCTCCAAAAATGGAAATTTGTGAAATGCCATAAAACATAACTCCTTCAATGAAATTGGAATTTTCATGAAGGGAATGTCATCATAGGCTCATGAGTGTAAAACAAAACTGAAAAAATGAAATTCGGCCCAAAAATGGAAATTTTCTATTTTCGGATTTTTCAAAATCTGTAATAAAACAACAACTTCGATGAATTTTTAAAAATACTAAACAACTCCGAAAATGAAATTTCAAAGTGCGTATTGGAAGTATGAAGTATAACCTACGCAATGGTGAAATTATTTTTGGATTTTGAAATTTTTTAAATGTTTATTTTAATGCCTGAAAATTAAAAAAAATTAAAATTTCTGGAAAAATAAAATGCAGAAAAATGAAAATTGAAGTGCAAAAAATGAAACACATGATACATTCAGTTTGATGCTATCCTATTCCGACAAAACCGAAGATGTGAGGTTTTCATGCATGCAACCTAACCTATTGGACTTGCAAAACAAGCACAATCCGGATAAGCTAAGTGTTGGCTTCTAGGGTTTAAAATGAATTTTTCAGATTTAAACATTAGCATGAAGCAACCAAAAAACTTGCATAAACTCCATTTACAAGCCTAAAATCTGAAAAAGGGAAAAAAATAAACATTTAATCATGCATGCAAAGAGAATCTCCTTTCTTGCCCACAAGATGCAAATTTCTAAAACTCCTGCATTAAAAATGTGTCATTTTACAATAGCAGAATTTGGCCTCCAAAAGGGTTCAGCCATGGAAGGAAAAATAGCTCCAAAAGGAACAAATCCAGAAAAAAATCTGCAATCTTGCATTTCCAAAACCATTTTCCAACCCCTTGTGTCTATTTGAATGGGCCTTATATAATTTCTTAACTCCCCTCTCCAACGCTAATGGCTCCCTCTGCTTCTCCTTTCCATAACGCTCGTAACGCTTGCATATGATAACAAGCTCTCTTTTATGACAGTATTTCATACACGTTTCCACTAAGACCTTACAATAAATATTCTTTATTCTCGCACATGACAGATTAATTGATAAGGTCTTCTAAACTTCCTTGTATACCACCAGCTATAATAGACCTCGCTTTGTGTACTTTCATGCCATATTTTGTATTTTTTGGATTTTTTGTAAAATGTATCTTTTAATACTTCGAAAACATGTTATACCTAAAAATGAAATGTTGGGCCTGTCATAATACCCACTGCCTTGTCAGGTATCCCTTCACTAATCTGATGCTGGCTACCCACGTGGCATGGCCTTTCTACTATCCATTTGCATGCTCGACGACTCCGGCCCATATCGCTCGAACGCTTGCGATACATAGATATCCGACTATTTGCTATTTCATATGGGTCGTCGGATTCTATCCTCGAGGGCTCCTGCTACACACCATTTTCGATCATCATTCTACCTTTGTTGCAGTCCATCATAACCTCCCTTATTGACTTCGAAAACACTCTCCTTTCTTCCATCGACGTGCCAACACTACATTAAATCCCACCTTCGTGTTCATCACATTCTCATGAAAAAACGTCGTCAGTGCTATCTAACCATCCCAAACCTATCTTCTTCATGGTGTCTCGGATTTCCGTCACCCTTCAATTTGATCTAGTCATCATAATCTTCGGTCATCAAATTTGTCCCATGTGGATATGCCATCCACATCGACAATCAAAATTTTGCCTTTTCCATTCGAATCATGGGGTTCGCCTTCAGAATTGTTATTGTATTTCATTGGGAATATACCAGATACACTCGACGCTGTCATTATACTATTGAATATCCTTTTCTTCGATGAGCCCATGGTTGCATTTTGTACACATCACACTGCTTCCTCTCCACGGTGACTTTGATGTCGGTTATCTATTCACAACTCACCTCTTAGCATCCGATTCTGAGATCTCCACCGTCGATATGTAAAAATTTTGCCTGCTTTGCCACATCAAATTTTCCCCTGACGTCAATTACTCAGTCCACAACCTGGTATGGTTACATCTTCTCTGTCTGTTACCATGAAATCCATGTTTTGTCTATTAATGCATGGTCGTTGTGTCACTACCATCGAATGATGCAGGCAATTTGCCATCAAAATTATAGCTCCCCAAAACAATCTGTGTTGTTCTATTTTGTTTTAAAATTCTTCCTATTAGGAGTGTTTCGCATGCCCGAATCCTCGATTTGTGTCGTCCAACTATCCACGGTGTCGGGTTGAGATCTATCCTTATACACCAAGCCATCCTACAAAAATACATGGTCAAGCCTTGCTTGGAAGTCTTCTACTTTGACACCTGTGCTATTGTGTCCACATATGGTTCATCTCTAAAATCGTGTTATCTACGTGTCCACTAACTCCATTTAGGGTCCATTTCTTTCCCATTTGGTCTCGGAATCACATCCCATCCTGCGCTGTAATGATCAAAGAACTTATGTTGTACCCATCCTGAATGAGGCCATTCTTGGAATGAAAATCGATATCGACCTTCCATCGTAGTTCACAGCATAAAAAACTTTTATTTTTAATCTCCAGTGAATTAGTCTCAAATAATCTGAGCCATATCCGCTTTGATTTGGTAAGTTTCTGAAACTATCCCGTGTCTAGGCCTTTCTTCATTGTTGTGTTGGACATCCGGTAGTACAAATCTGCCTGTTAGCCTTATCCACCATCAGTTACTCCCTCTGAACATACGTTACATCTACTACATCATTCGACTGTACCTATTCATCGTTATCTCACTGTAGACCCTCTATCGTCATTGCCACCTAGACTTCTTCATCAACGGTGTGGCCCAAAATCGTTGAACTCTATCTTGATCCGTTGTGTCCAATGAAGGCAATCCATGTAACCCTGCTAGATCTCGAACCAAGCCTGCAAAAATCAAAGAGAGGCGATTCATTAAAACAACCAATATTAACTTTATTGATGGCTTCATTACATAAATATCACTAAACCTAAGCTACACTCATTTAACATAAGCCCATTCGACATAAGCATGAAACCAAAACAAAGGTAAGACTAAAGACAAAAGGGAAATTTCAAAACTAAATCACCTTTCATTTATCAATTTTTTTATTTTTTATTTTATTATTATTATTATTAACTTTATTATTACTATATATAAAATATATAGTAATGATCTTATTTTATTTTATATTATTATTTATTTTTTTAATGTTTTATTATTTTAAACATCTCAGTAAAAGCAAGCACAAAACTTGACAATAAAAATTGCTAACACAACATAACGATAAAAATCGTCGATAAGATATTGATGATAAAAATCATCAACGACAAAATGACGACAAAAAGTCATCGACAAAAATTGATGGTAAAAGTTGTCAACGAAAAATTGACGACAAAAGTCGTCGACAATAATTTAACAATAAAAGGTTGTCGACAAGAATTTGACGATAAAAAATCATCGACAACAATTTGACGATAAAAAATTATCGACAAGAAATTGACAACAATTTGACGATAAAAAATCGTCGACAAGAAATTGACAACAATTTGACGATAAAAAATCGTCGACAAGAAATTGACAACAATTTGACGATAAAAAATTGTCGACAAGAATTTGCAAACCCAAAACAAAGTGAAGAATTAGACACTAAAAATGAAACACAAACACCCGAATACCAAATGAAAAGGTGGGTCCCCAATTTTGGGGTATGTTGTGGAACAACCACAACAAGGATATAACCAAAAACAGATCTGAAATTGCATCCGTAGACCCCTTGATTTTGCGTCGCCCACCTACAACCTGTGAAGACCAATACAAGCAATTCCTGCACCTAAACATGTCAAAAACACATGAAATTTGTAAAGAATGCATAAATAAGTATTTTAAGACAACCCATGTGGTTATATTTTCAAAATGAGGTACAAATCCACCTGCATGTAACTGGGCTACCCGGATGGGCCCTACAAACCTGCAAATCCTTAAAAATGTGATATCTCGGCCAATTTAACTCCAAATTGCATGAAATTTGAACTGTCACATCATATGATAGTCTATAATAATACTAAAAAAATAGTAAGTAAATTTTTGAAGGATTTTTCCTTGTCCTGGGGGAACGGTGGTGACTGCAACTAATTGGAGGGCACCCTGGGATGGGATACCCACCAATTCTGCACATGTTTTGCTAGCAATCCCACTAGGGAATGATCCTAAATAGTATAATGGGTGTTGTCATCAAATTTGGTGAAGAAATTCACCCGGATTGAAAATTTATGCTCAAAGGACCCTCTTGAAGTCACCCGATAACCTTCGTCACTAAGGAGAGATTCTGAGGGCAAGAGAGCACAATAAAATGAGGGGAAATATTGATAGCACTCCATTGCATATCCTATAACTTCTATCTATATATGTGTGTTTTGTGTGGACATTGTATCCATTTTATGGCCCAAAGGGGCTTATGTGCAAAAAGGCATGCAAGGGCATGCGTGGCAGGAGGCGCCATTTATCAAAATGGAGGAATGCACTGGATGTGGAAGAGAATCTCCATTTTTGGCATCCATTATGAAGCATGTCATAAGGATGCAGTGCCCTCTAACCCACATGCTTCAATTGGCAGGGTAAATGGCAATTTTTGGGTGCCATTTGTCCCAAATTTGACTTTTTCTTGGTCAAACTTCTCACCGTCCCACCCTAGGATGATGGCTCACCACTATCCCAGGGTGGGACAATGGGAATTTGCCACTGTCCTAGGGTGGGATGATGGTGAATTTTGGGCCAAAACCTCCTAAAATTTGGCCAAAAGCCTCCAAAACCTCTTTCAGAGTGGCTAGAACCACTATGAGCCTTCAGAGGGCTGCCCAAGGGTCCATATGATGCCAATTTGATCATTGTTTGTGGATGCTTAATCGGGTTAACCATATTTTAGTGTCTACAGTTTTTAATGTGGACATTTATATGGATGCATATGAAATGATGTTGTCACTAAATTTTGTTTACTTTTATTTGACTATGTATGCAAATGAAATAGGGATGCTATGTTCTAATGGACACTTGTGTATGTTTTGTTTTTTTTCTTGATCAACACTATATTTATTGTTTAATCAAAGGCACTAGCCATTGATATTGATAAATGGAATGGATTATGGAATGTAATAATGAAATGAGATGAAATGATTTTTGTTTGATTAGGGATAAAATACTTAGATTTTTTTTGTAAAGACTCAAACATTCTAGTAATCTTAAACAAACTCATTTATTTATCTCCCATATCTTCATGGTGGTAAATTTGTCCTAGTGTTTTCAAATTTCTCAAGGACTAATTGTGTGTGCAATATATGTTCACTTCTCATTATGAGTAAGGGCATACTAATACATTGGTAACTTATGACAAGAAGCTAGCTCATTTGTGAGCATCCATAGGTCTGTACAAAATAAGGTCGCTAATGTGAGAAGCTTGGAACAATGTGTAAGGATACCCCATTGCCAGGCAGGTTTCATTCAACCATTATTGTAATGAGGATCACCCCATGATTTTCAAAACACTAATAATTCTAGGTATTCAAGCTCCTTTACCTTATTTTATTACATTGGATTTTTGGATTTGGGATTTTATTCAAGATTTTTGCTCATTTCTTTGTATTGGAGTAAAATAGGTTTTTATTGCTTTTGAGATACTTGCTCATTTTGAGGAATAGCAAGGGATATTTATTACTATTTATGCTTTCTCTAAATAACACAAGCTTAACTGAGAGGAAGGAGTGAACAGTACAAGATCAAATTTTACTTTTCTTTTCCAAACAATACTATCCAATGTTATCAATTGCAATATCAATAGCAGTAATCAAAGCAATGCACAAATCATCACACACATAAGAGACATAAATTGAATGTGGTTCACCCAATGTGGGTTATGTCCACAAAGAAAATTTTTCTTCTAAATTTTCTCAACAAATCTCTTGGGAATCAATTCCCTATTACAATGTTTATGGACCTTTGTCCAAAGGAGATATCAATCACCAATACTCTAGTTTGTGGATCTCTCTTCATAGGAGAACTCTATCCCATATTGCTCTAGTTTGTGTATCTCTCTCCATAGGATAACTCTATCCACTTTGATCTAGTTTTTGGATCTCTCTCCACAGGAGAACTCTAACCCCTCTGCTTTGGTCTACTCCAAAGGCTACTCTTAGGTCTATCTCAAATCTGCACCAAACCCTATCACAAGGCTAGCACAAATCTACTCCAAATTTGCTCACAAATATCTACCTCAAATATGCACCAAACCCCATCATAAAGATAGTACAAATCTGCTCTAACTCTAATCATAAATCTCTACCTCAAATATGCACCAAACCTTGTTATAAGGTTAGCACAAATCTGCTCCAAATATGCTCACAAATATTTTTCTCAACTGTACACCAAACCTCATTACAAGGCTAGCACAAATCTATTCCAAATCTACTCACAAATATCTATCTCAAATCTGTACTAAACCTCATTACAAGGCTAGCACAAATTTGATTTAAATCTACTCATAAATATATTCAAATTTGCACAAATTTGCTTCAATTCTTCCCTTAAATTTGTTCAATTTTTTCCCAATTCTTCTCACAAGACTTTCTCAAATCTGCCTCAATGATGCTTCAAATCTTCTCACAAGACTTACTCAAATCTACCTCAATGATGCTTCAAGTATTCTCACAAAACTTTCTCAAATCTACCTCAATATTGCTTCAAGTATTCTCACAAGACTTGCTCAAATCTGCCTCAATGCTACTTCAAGTCTTCTTACAAGACTTACTCAAATATACCTCAATGCTTCTTCAAGTCTTCTCACAAGACTTGCACAAATATGCCTCAATGTCACTTCAAATCTTCTCACAAGACTTGCTCAAATTTGCCTTAGTGCTGCTCACTAAACCTACTCATACATTCTATCCAAAACTACCTCAAGCCTTCTCACAAGGCTTTCTCAAAATAGAAACCAAACTTTCTCTTAATTCTACTCAAAACTTTTCAACATGTGTACAAATATTCTCTAATACATGCTCAAAATGTTTCGCAATGATGTACAAACTTGATCTCAACCCTAGCACAAGTATTCAAATTTCTTTCAATAATGAATCACAAACCATGTAGCACAACTTTTTTCACATACCCTAGCTCAAGTGTATCCAATCTCATTCAACAATGGAGTTCAAAAAATCCTGTCTCAAATATTTCCAACAATGCACATGAACTTAATCCTTATATCTCCTCATTATAACATCAAAAGATATGCCCAACTAAACACCTCAAATAAGGAGTAATGTTCTCATACATCTTAATTTGCTTTGATGAAGAAGTGTCCTCAAGAACTTGTCTCACAAACAATTAATCTTTCTTGTGCTACTTCAAGGATTAGATAGCAAAGTACTTTCTCAAAACATCCACATGAACTTTCTTCTCAAAAATATGTGCACAATGAAATATGAAAATGATGCTCTATGACCCTTATTTTTTTCTCAAAGATGAAGCATTAACACTCAAAATAAACCTCTCATATTCTCCTTTCACCATGAAGGAATCATAATAAAATATCAAGCCACTATCACACCTTATTACTCATATTCTTGCAAAATAATATTCAACACAACAAGGCAAAAATTACACACATGAAATTATCATATACACCTTATACCTCCTACTTGAAATAAAATATTTCAATGCACTTCAAACTTCTAACATGAACATTATAACATCACTTTATTTTATGCACTGCGCATAGCTCTAACAATTTGAATTAAAAAAAAAAACTCCATGCTATCCCTCCTTTTATTTCAAAAATTAAAACAAAATTATGACCTTATGACTTCCTAAGCAAGTGCATACCTTAGACCTTGGCAGATATTAATTTCATAAAAATTATGCCCACTTTGTTGTCACTGCCATGATTAGAACATGTTCCACTTACTATACCATGCCCTAGTGCTAGCCAAGCCCATCGCATGGGCTAGCCACCAACACAGAACTCAAGGCACACACACTTTGTATTATACATGATCTCCAATGTGAAACCTTCACAAACAAAAAATTTATCACACTGCCTTCATTGTGTCTTGAACTCGACACCTTCTTTCTATCACACCTTTGTGTAGGGGGTCCTATTTTTTGGGCTAGCTTCATGGATGAGTCTTTAATTCATTGTCCTCTATTTTTATTCATGAAATCTTCCTTGGAGTGTGCACCATCCTCTACTCCTTCTCTATCCCTGATAATCAAATGAGCAAGTGGATAATCCAATTTTTTTTCGTGAGAACCTTAGCCTTTGCAAAAATTAATCACCTATATATATGTTTTGGCTCTTTGAAACATGACGTCAGTGCTTGGAGAATTATTATATTTTTACCTTGTGCTTTGGCGCTTTGAAACATGATGTCGAACTTGGAGAATTATTATGTTTTTACCTTATGCTTTGGTGCCCACCTTTCAGAATTTTGATTGTTATAATATTTTAAATCTAAATAGATTTAAATATTACAAATTTCGCTTTCACCTTTGGGCCTTTTCTCAACATGAATTCTTTATCTTTTTTTGTGAATACCACCATGGAATATCAAATAATATTTTTTTTTCTTTGTAATTGCCACTATGGAGAGTGCCTTGTATTTGTTTTTATCACACAACTTCTTGCTCCCACATTGCCTCATGTACCCTTTGAATATTATTCTCACCTATCTTTCCTTTGACATCAATGACAACCAATGTTATCAACCTATGACATCAATCCTTTGACATCAATGACAACACAATATACTCAAAATATCCAACATGCTCATTTTTGGAGAAGAGCAAGGTAATTTTATAACTTTGTTTTTGGGATAATTTCTCATTTTGAGGAATAGCAAGGGATATTTTCTTTTTTTAGATGCATTTTGGGATACTTGCTCATTTGGAGTAGGAGAAAGGGATTTTTTTTTTAAGGATTAAGGGGGAGCTTGTCCTTTTGTCAACTCTTATATTTCTAGACCGTGTGCATAATTGTATGAACTAGAGAAATCTTTCACTCTATGGTAATAGCAACTCATGACTTTGTCATTCCTAGGTTGCATAATATTTTAAAATGTTTTGTTATGTGTGGTCTAGGAGTAAACTTTATTGACCAAGAATAACCTATGGAACCTAAATATTGTTCAATTTTAATGAATGTTGCTTAAGACACTAGTGGTAGCTGAGTGATTAAAAATATCATTATTTATTTTAGCATACAAGGTGCGATGGGAAGATGTAGTGGTAGTTTCCCTACAAGCTTTTTAGAATTAAAAGGTGTGTATAAAATATTCAATGGCCATATAATCATAATTTATTATGACTATAAGGTATATATCCTATCTTATGTGGACCCCTTAATCATCAAAAGATCATAAGAAAAGTTGCAAATTATTGTGGTTGATGAATTAGTAACTAATGTTTGACTTAAGGTGTCCTTGATTAAGGCAGCATAACATGGTGGACTAGCAATTATCCAAATTAACTAAATGATCTATGATATAATGAATGGTATAAAAATATAAATAACTCACACATCTGTGTGAAATATAGGTGGAATGTATGGATGGATGTATATAATACAATGCATTTTTTAGTCATGTATATGTACATATTTACAATTCACTTTAAGCATAGAATACCCTTAGGTATATGATATTTCATGGTTTAGGTTCCAATGTTCCTTGCAATTCTATATGTTTTAGGACCCAATATTTTCTTGATAATGTATGGACCTAACCAATTAGTCTTAAATTTATCTCTCAAATGTAGCAATGCATTGGTATTTTTCTAATTATATTTAATAATGAGATCTCCTACTTGGAATTCATGGAGATGGAATTTTGTGTTATAAGAATACTTGATGCAATCTTTATGTACTCATAAATATTCTAAAGCATTGATTTAAATTTTATCAAGGAGTGTGAGTTGGTCAAGATGTGCTTGTATAGTTGTGTCATCATCCATGAATTCTTGTAATACAATTCGTAAGGAAGGAATCTCATGTTCATGAGGTATGACTACTTTAGCTCCATAGACTAGTAAAAATGGAGTTGCCCTTATTGGATTTTCGGATGCTTGTATGATAAGCCCATAATGCTAAAGTGATTTGAGTATGCCAATCTATATGTTTCTCTTTAACAAGTTTCTTAAGAATGGCTATTGAGGTCTTGTTGGTTGCCTCAACTTGTCCATTTGCTTGTGGGTAATAAGGAGATGAGAAACTGTGTTGGATATTATTTTTGTTGCATAATTCTCAAACATCCTTGTTTTTAAAAGACTTTTCATTATCAAAAATGACCTTCGAGGGAATACCAAAATGATAGATAATATATCGGAGCATGAACTCCGTAATTTGAGTTCCATTTGTAGTGGTAATTTGGATCACTTCAACCCATTTTTTGAAGTATTATGTGGTATTGATGATGCATTTGTGTTGTATCTATGAGGTAAATGAAATTTTACCAATCAAATCTAGGCCCCATTGTGAAAAGTGCCAAATGCTTTGAATGGTCTGCAACGCCTATGATGGCACATGGGTCAAATTGGCATGTTGTTGACATTTTTTACATTTCTTCACGTATTGGCAACAATCATTTTCCATGGTGGGCCAATAATAACTCATGCAGAAAATACTCTTGGCAATAGACATTCCACTAAAGTGGCCACCACAAGTACCATCATGGGCTTTGTATATGGCTCTTTGTACCTCTACAGGATGTAGAAATTAAAGTAATATTCTATCATAACCATGTTTATACAACACATCCTCCAAGAGAGTGTAATAAGCTAATTCTTATTTGAGCGTTCTCTTTGTATTTCGTATAAAATCTAATGGGAGGGTCCCAACTTGAGAAATTCCTTTATTTAACCAAGGCAATATTTGTAGGGTTCTATGTGTATGAAACAAACACTCTTTTCACCTTCAAATTTTGCTCATGAGATTGTAGATTTGGACATTGTTGTGATAATTAGCAGTTGGACTTCTCTATTTTTTTCTTTGGAATTAATGATCCTATAGAAGCCATCGCATCCATAAATCTATTAGTCAAATGAGACAATTTTTCAATCTTGTACCAGTCAAATTTTGATAGCAATTCCATTGCTATTTCATGTTATTGTTTCAAGATTGGTTCTCTACACTGGTAAGTTCCTTTCACTCAGAAAATGATAATTTGATAATTACTAAATATGATTATGCACTTAATGCCCATAGCCAATGCTGATTGAAGTCCCAATATTAACACTTTGTACTTTATGTTGTTATTTGTGCATGGAAATTCAATTTTGAATGGTAGAGTAATTAGTATTCCTTTAGGTGTATAAAACATGACTCCAACACTTTGTCCTTTTTTGCACTTTGACCCATTAAAAAATAGAGTGATGTCAACATCATCCTTAATAGGGACTTGTTCTTCTTGTTCAATGACATAAAAGACCAGATCACCTAGAAGATCGATAAAAAGGGGTTGATCATTTAGAAGTGGAGCTTTTGCAAGTTGATCGGTTAGCACATAATCTTTGATGTATTTTTGGCTAATGAATTGGAGATTGAATTATGTTAAGAGCATTATCCATTTCATGGTATGGGTGTTGTTGTATGCACGAGTCATCATATAACATAGAGGATTTTATCTAGCTATGACATAGGTA
Source organism: Wollemia nobilis (assembly GCA_028583015.1). Classification (NCBI taxonomy): domain Eukaryota; kingdom Viridiplantae; phylum Streptophyta; class Pinopsida; order Araucariales; family Araucariaceae; genus Wollemia; species Wollemia nobilis. The sequence goes on along the minus strand of JAQPPZ010002539.1, from coordinate 12,911,863 downwards.
GTGTTACTTAGCATATAGTATTGAAGTTTCTTAGTGGTAAAAACCATTGCTAAGCACAAATTCTCAACATAAGCATATCTTGTCTCATAAACCACCAATATTTGCCTAATGTAATAGATTTCTTGCTCTCTCTGATTTTTTTTCTTTTGCACAAGCATTTTTCCTAATGCAAAATCTATTGTAGAGATGTAAATATTAAAAGGTGTTCCTATATGAGGTGATGTTAGCACTAGTGGTGAATCCAAGTATTGCTTTATCATAAAATACTCTTTTACAGTAGATGATTGAATGGCCTACATTTGTCTAAGAGTTGTGCAATAAATCGATGAATGGATTGAATTTCCTTGCAATTTGTGAAACTCTTTAATATTTATTATATGGGGCATCTCAATGTGGCCTTGACCTTATCGAGATCCACTTCAATGCCTTGCTTGGAGATAATGAATCCTAGAAGCTTTCTTTATGTGACTCTGAATACACACTTATTAGGGTTTAAAATCACCTTGTTTTCAAGTAAATGATAAAAGACCTTTCTAGTACATCTATGTTCTCAAGATGTGTTTTGGATTATCTATTTGTAGACACCTAAAATGTATCATGTGCAGGGGACTACTCATATGGGCATCCGAATAGATCATATGAATGATCTTGGACCATTCCAAGATAGATTAGTGGTTTAACCACTCAATTTAGGTAGATTTTTCCTAATCAGATTTATCCATGGATGGCATCCATAGCTAAGGTCTTAACTGTAGCTAACACTCATGGCTAACAGAGCTAGTTGTACCTCAAACCCGCAGCTAGTCTTGTAACTATCAAGAATCTCGAGGCAAGCAAAAAAATAGTTGCAATAGTCATGGTAATGGATTTCAAGTGGTTTCGAGCAAAGAATTTTCTAGATCCTTTTTCCCAACTATTTCAACTTCCTGGTTCTTGATCTTGGCTTCCTAAGTAAGCTAATATTAGGAATTGAGAGTGATATAAGACCCCCCCTACAAATTGGGGAGCAAAGAGAGAAGAGAGTTTGGATTATATGCAATGAAGCTCTACCAAAATGGATAGTGAAGTGACAACCCCTTGAGGAGAGTCAAATTTTTGGCCAATTGTGGAGTGATAAGCATGAATTCATCAATAAAGCTTCCAAAGGACTGAGGAGCATCAATAAAAAATTTAAGCCAATTGAATGTGAATCTTATCAAATTTAATGTCAATCCATAAAATAACATAGAGGCAACCATTGATCATCAATTACATGGAGGAAATTAGAGATCCAAGCCTTTGTTATAATAGAAATGATACTTTCATGTCAGTCGCAGTTGTCATTCGTAGCTAACAGTTTCAGCTACACTTCAAACCCACGGTGAGGGTTTGACATCTAATTTCATTTTTTTTAGCATAGGATTTCATTTTCAAGCATGTATTTAGGTAGATATAACATATATTAGTTATACTTTATGCATTTTTATAGTTAAATTTAGGAATTAGAGGTATATTTGCTTCCATTTCCTTGCATTTGTCAATTTAGACTAGTTTCATTGAATTTGATGTATTTCAAGTTTTAATGGTTAATTAGGCTACCTAATTGCTATATTTATTGCTTTAATTACAAGATTTATAATAATATATATATTTCATGCATATATTTACTAGGTTACATACTTTCTTGCTATATTTTCATCATTTATGCAATTGTCTATCAAGAGCCTCACCAAGAGAGGCCTCCTTTGATAGTAACCCCTTTTTATGTTGTTTCTTAAATATAGGTTTATAGGATCTAAGCATTTAAAGGTATTCTTGGTAGCATATTCCTCCAACCAAGTGAGAAGAAGGCTATATTTGGCCTTAAGTAGTTCATGTCTATCATGAATAGCCTACGAATTATACCATCCCCATTGAGGGGCATCATAATTGTATCAATTGTATCATGAATTTGGTATCCCTAAGAGGGACTAAATTGTAATAGATTTGTATTAAGTTAATATAAATAAATTTCTCTTTTCTTGTCAAATTCATTATTATCTTGATGGCGATCACGGTGGGACTTTGTAAATTACATTGTAGATGACTATTTTTTTATGTTTTTTTTGTAGATCTTAGTCATAGTTAACAGCCATGGTGAATAGTCTCAGCCATGCTTGACAGCCATGGCGATTAGTAGAGTAGAAAATTAGACAGTAAGCAGGCTATCTCTCCATAAAACTAGGATTCCAAGTAACTTTGATCCTCTATTTTTCTTTTCTTGAATGTTTTTACTGGTCATTAGATAATTAACTCATTTAGAGAAATAGTAAAAAGAAAAATAATTCATGAAAATTTCATACTATCTGTCAGTCATGGTTGATAGCCGTAGCTAGAACTATTAGCTATGCCTATCAATCATAGCTAAGTTATTGCACTACGACTTTGTTCTATTATTAGCATTGTTACCTACAGTTCTATCCCATGACTAACAGGTCATGACTATTTGTAGAGATTACTTATTGGGGCCAATTAGAGGGTAGTTTCATTAATTAATTGCATTCTCTAAACACCATTTAGATAATTAGATGTTTCTTTCTTAAAATTAAAATATATTTATCATTAGACATGTAGGAAAGAGCATTGTATGCATGGTTTTGCATTTTTCTTTTCATGCAAAGCTAAAATGAACACACACACACACACACACACACACACACACACACACACACACACACACACACACACACACACACACACACACACACACACACACACACCATGCAAAATTTAAACACTCGTGAGTTAAAACATATTTATCATTAGACATGTAGGAAAGAGCATGTATGCATGGTGTTGCATTTTTCTTTTCATGCAAAGCTAAAATGAACACACACACAAACACACACCATGCAAAATTTAAACACTCGTGAGTTGGAATTCATATTCAACCACTAGTAGAGTTCAATGATGGTGGTATTCATTTCCACCCGTTGGATAAAATCCTACAAACCTTGTTCTATTGGCCAATACCAACTCTAATATTTGTCCTAACCATGCAAAATAGCTTGTATTCCTCTTTAGAGAGGTGTATCATTGTTCATGGGGTGTTGGGTGAGAATCGATAGGACATATAATCCCTGCCTAGGTGTGGATTTCATCTCCAAATTTTATGGGGTTTACGTGACCATGAATTTCATTGTTAGTTGTTGAGTTGTGAGCATATAGATGAAAACCTTAAACTATTTGAGCATTAAATCAAAAATTTCAAACACGATGAGAATAGTAAAGATTTTCAACACATTTGAAACACATAAAACTAGTTTAGGGATCATAATTTTTTTTTAAAAGAGATAATCATCCTTGTTTGCTTTGTTTGGTTAAAAATATACATATGATATAATACACATCATGGTTATTCCATGGAGAGGCCAATCTCAGTATAGAACCAAGGTCAAAGTTGAAGCTCCACCTAATGCAAAACACAATGCATTGAAACCTCAGTCATAATAACTTCCTGAATGATGTTCGACGAGCATTAGAGGGGATAACTCTATGCATGGGGATTATTTTCATAATGTCCCAGTTAGAGGAGGTAATATACACTCCTCGTGAGATAGAAGAGTACAAAAAATCCCAACATGAGGTATTCAAGCATGGGATCATATATCACGATCGTACACCTCTTAGATCTACTGGATCTGCTAAAGAGTACATCATAGAGGAAGGGGCTACGACCAAGTTGGTTCTCATTTGTACTTGAGCCAAGGGTGGCTCAAGGCCTTCACCATGTCAAGATAGACAAATATAAAATCTTCTCATTAAGGGGTAGGAAGAGAGGGTCGCTTTAGAGCATAAGCTCACATAGAATCCAAACAACAATAAACTTGGTAATTTTATAATTGATATGTCTAAAGTTGGAGTCAATGGTACACCACCACATGAGCCATGGTGCACTAGACAATTTGATGGTCTTGATAGAGTCCTAGGGCACTTAGGATGTAGACCCTTGATTTCACACTCTCACTCTATGATTTTTTATAGTGATGGCACACATAGGACTATTAGATAACCAGGAGAATGCTCTAAACATTCTCATAGCACACGTGCCCCATAAACCCACATGGGAATAGATCATAGACAATAGTAGAATGCAAATTCCATCTATACAAAAAAAGGCAAGAGTGTGGCAAACAAGTCTATTGGAGTTCACATCAACAAAACTACCCAAACAGAGCAAGCCCACCAGAGACAACATACGGTCAATCATCTAGATCGATCATAAAAATTGATGTTGAGACAAATGTTGTGGACCTTCCAGGATCAGTTGGAAGATGTATATGCATAGCGTGAGCACCTCAAAAATGAGGATACTCAAATATAGAGGTTACTAAGGCAACATCTATATAAACAATGCATGCACAAGAAATGCATGTTGGACCAAAAGGAGCATTCTAAGAGAGAGGATCGATTAGCTTGTGCCAATTTACCCCCTCAGAGTGAATACAAGGAATGCCTTCAAATATGAGCTACTTTGTAGCTCAAATTGCACCTTGAGCACATTGGAACTCGTACTCACTACATGGCCCAAAACACGATGTAGTGTCAAGTTCTTGAACATCATGGGGTACATAATACGAGGAAGTAGCAGGAGATGAGCAAGAGTAGAAATATCCTGAGATATACTTAGGCAATGTGGAGGATGACCCTATTCTTCCACCTCAATCAAAGAAGAGTTTACCTCCAAAGGCTCCTCAAAGACCTCTTAGAGAAGATGAAATTCTATATTCAAATGCCTATAAGGCCTTGGTAGAAAAGGTAAGGGCAATTAAAAAACAAGGAATAGCTTACCAAAATCCAACCTTGAACAAGATACACAAGGTACCTTTATGCTCATCAGTGCCTACTCCAACCTATCTCGATCACTTTGAGATGCTAAATTTGAAAAAAATTTAGGGAGATGAAGATGCTTAAGAATATGTCACATGTTTCATGAATATGTGATTTTAGATAGCAAGCAATGATGTATTGTTATTGATAACCTTCATCACAACCCTTTTAGGTCCTGCCCTAGAATGGTTCAACCAACTAAATAGGCATAGCATAACCAGTTTCGAGCAACTAGCTAATGATTTTTTTGAATGCTTCTCCATAGATGTTAATAAGAAGACAAACCTTCTGATCTAGCTACTTTAATACAATATGATGATGATTCAATCATGGACTATGGGAAAATAATGAGAAATTTGATGGCAAAGTTACCATTTTCCATTTCAACCATAGAAATGAGTTAAATGTTTACAAAGAGTTATGCAAAGCACATCTCACTACTACTACAACTACAACAATATCAAACATTTGAAGAGGCCTTGGTGTAAGCCAAGGTAATTGAGGATATCAAGTTATAGTAGGGTAACTTGAAGCTCTAGAACAAGAAGAATTGTAACAAGAAGAACACCTAAAATCAAAATCACCAGGTCAAGTCAGCCCATGTGAATCAAGTGGTGTTAAACCTCTAGAAATAGGACAAAGGTAAAAAATAGTAGAATTATCAAGCCCAAACTCCTCCTGCATGGTACAACCAACTCAAAAATAACAAGAAGATTAATAATAAAGAGTAACGCCCTCTTCACTAGTTCAAACCATTGTTATAGATGATAACATTGATCTTCCACCAACTATGCAAGGCTAAGGCTATTTACTTACCAGATATCAAGTTACAAAACCCTAAACAACCCAAACCAAAAGGGTATAGTATGATCAGTATTTCTCATACCATAGAATGAAAGGACATGACATTGAAGGATGTTGTAGTTTTAAACACATGGTACAAAACATGATCTAAAGGTAATTTACTTATCGACAACCCTCAGGATTTGAATAACCAAAACATGGGGATCTTCAAGAACCCCTTACCAAATCATGAGCCATCGAGGAACAATGTTGGTCATGTGAATCAAGTGTGGGTTGGACACCAACTCAAAGGTTCATCAACATGGTCAATATTGTTATAATACAAGGGAGGTGTGAGCAACCAAATCTACCTCCAACTTCAATCAAGGTCCAAGCTGCACCTCCACAAAGGCCAGTACAAAACAATATGCCAGGCCCACCAACAAGATCGATGGTGACCATCAAGAGTAGGCTAGTTCAAAGCCTACAAATAACTTTAATAAAGTTGTTAGTATATGAATTGATACTATAGTCTCCTAAGTATGGGGATATGCTCATGGACATATTAAGGTCTATTGACATTTAGTCCTAGGACCTTGAAGGATTCATAAATTTCATGGGACATGTGTATTAGTGCTAAGAACCGGTGATTCAATTTCATGATCATGAGATTAAATTATTTTATACTACTAAAGTAGACCCTCTACTACATATAATTGTGTGTGTTAACCACACACCTTTTAAATGGGTATTGATTGATACAGGGTCATCAATAAATATTATTACTACCAAGGCATTGGCATATCTAAAGTTTCCAAAATCACATATTATACCTTCTACATTCACTTTGAGAGCATTTAACGATGCACTATGCTCAACAATCGGTGTTATAGTTCTTCCAATTTAGGTTGGACTAAAGACCATCCCTATGATGTGTCACATAATAGAAGGAGCAATGCATTATAACATCCTCTAGGGGAGGCCTTGGATCAGAGATATGTGTTGCATTCCCTCAATTTTACATCAATATATTAAATATATACATGAGGTACAATTTCACGTGGTACCTTCTTATGAGGAACCATTTAAATATGTGAACCTAGTAGATTTCCCCTAGAGATTTCATTCTCCCTTCAACGTACCTAGATACATGGCCAACGTCACCCATCAAACATCCAAAAGGTAAACTAAAGGAAGTGTGTGCAAGACCTTCCATGTCAATACCACAACTATCAAAGCACACAACATATGCTTCAACAAAGCCTACAAAATCCATTATGCTTTGGAATGATAAGAAGCTTAAGGTAAAATTGGGTAATAAAGAGCTAAAGGAAGCACCCAAAGTAGCTACTTTCAAGGTTCCTAGTCCCATGGACGAAGGGTATGCTCAAAACCAAGATGACGAGGCACCTTAGCTTGCTTCACCTACTTTTTTAGTAGAGTCATCTACACCATGAGTGACCATTCATTTGGTTAATTCTAGGCTAGTATAGTATATAGTACAAAATGTGGCATTCATGCCTTTTATTTAAACTGCACAGGACATGGGTAAACCTCAAGCCCATCGCTTTCCCATAAGTATGGTGGTACCACTAGGGGTAATACCCAACCAAACAAATTTCATCTATGGAGGGCTATACCAATATGCTAATCGCACACCCATAGATGAAGATGATGATGTACCATTCTCGATGAATGTTTATTATTTGTCTAACCAAGAGTTTGCCTTGTACTATTTTGAATGTTACCATTGGCATGGTTATGGTCTAGGCTTATTTGAGCAAGGGTACTGAGCTCCAAATAAACCATAATATCGGTTTTCAACTGATAGGTTTGGGTTAGGCTACCATATCAGAGGATAATATGAGCTTTTATCAGCATCTCTCGATTGTCTAAACCTTAGTTTAGGGGATAATATGGATTGGAATCCTTATCACCCTAACCCTTCCTAAATATAAAGGGATAATATGCTGGTGATCTATGTCTCTATAGAACCACTTGAGATATATCACGATGACATCATGGTATAGGTAAATCAAGAAGGCATTCCAAGAGCTAACTTGGATATTGAAAGTTGTGAAGCTACTGATGACATTGACATGTAGATCCAAAATTTGGGCATAACAATAGACACTGAATCATAAGTTGCTTCTAAGGAAGTTCAAGAAGATTCCATGGTTGAAAGTGATGGACCATATTGTTATTATGGGAGTAATGATGATGAGAAGTCCTCAAACAATGAATAATATGGATATAGGACTAAGTTGACCTACTTAGTCCCTATATATTTATGTCATCTATTACCCATGGAGCTAGTGGGTAGGAATGAGGTATTCTTCTTAGATGATAGCGACTATGAGAATGGAATAGAAAGGGTATACCTGGGGCCTCATCTTGCTAGTTTCTTGATTCCAATAGGTATGGGTGAAGGAATCATATATGACAAAAATGAGGATGAGATTGAGAGGGCATATCGTAGGCCTCACTATTTACATCATTGACATGAAACATTTGACATTGATGAAATGTATCAGAGAGTCTATCCTATCCCATGCCTCATAGGGAGATTGCCCAATTTAGATGTTATTTATCATATAGTCTTCCCTGATCCACCTACATATATGTAGCTTCTTGAGCCAAATGATCCTATGTTCCAGTATGTTCATAGACCAGACCTGAATATCCCCATACCCCCAGAGCCATATCTTGGGTATGGAAGTTATATCAATGAATATTTACATAGACATGGTCCTAGATATCTGATCCATCCCATCAATATGATCTCCATTTATTTGACCACCCCACTTCACAAGCCAACCGATCCTTTCAAACTATTGTGTCTTGATGTAGATGATATTGATTAGTATCATATTGATTCACCACTAGAGCCTAAAGATTTCTTCCCTAATGAAGAAATGTTACAACAATTCCATTTTATTCTAGGTTGTGCACATGATGTTTATCATGCTGAGGGTAAGTCTGATGTGGAACATTTGAACCTAGTTGATGACATCCACTTGATTCCTACACCTCATCAACTTGAGGAGGGATCCCACATGTCATTAGAGGAAACCTTTGATGTGGATATCAATTATGATCCCACTAATCCTAAAAAGGTTAAATTTGGATAGAGCCTATCTCTTGATGAGCATGCCAACCTCATCCCTCTACTAAAAGAGGGACCTGATATCTTTTCTTGGACATACAAGGATATGCTAGGAATAGATCCAAAAATGGTTACTCATAACCTTTCATGATACCCCTCTAAAAGACCTATCAAGAATAATCTTAGGAAAATGCATCCAATAGTCACTTTAATGGTTAAATACAAGTTGCAAAAGCTTTTGTATGTAGAGTTTATTATCACCATCAACTATCCAGAATGGGTTTCAAACATGGTACCTGTAGGAAAACATGATGGAAGTATCTGTATCTATACATATTTTAGAGATATCAACAAGGCAACACCAAAGGATTAATTTTTGTTGCCCAACATAGATGCTTTTGTAGATGCAATTGTAGGTCATGAGATGCTCTACCTTATGGATGGTTTTTTTTGTTACAATTAAATTCATATTAAATATGAAGACCAACACAAAACCATGTTCACAATGCCATGGATAGAATTCTATTGTAAAGTTATGTCATTCGACCTCAAACATGTTGGTGCCACATATTAGCGGGCCATGACATACATTTTCCATGACTACATGCAAAATATCTTAGAATATTACATTGAAGACTTATTGGCAAAGTCATTGTTGCATTCAAAGCATGCAGAGTTTCTCAAAAAAGTCTTTTATTTCTTGATTAAGCATAATTTCAGGTTGAATCCCAAGAAGTGTGTATTTGGCATAACTTCAAGAAAACTCTTGGGATTCATTGTTTAAAAGTGAGGGATTTAAATTGACCTAGAAAAGGTCAAGGACATACTAGAAATGCATCCTACCATAAATATCAAAGAGCTAAGAAGTCTACAGGGCAAAGTAGCATCCATAAAGTTATTTATTGCATAATTATTAGATAAATTTTGACCCATGAATCAACTTCTACACAAGGGGGTCCCATTCAATTGGTATGAGAACTTTCAAGCGACCTTTGCTGATATTAAGCAATACCTGATGATGCTCCTAGTGCTAGATCCACCAAGACTAGATGTGCCTTTTTTTCTTTACATATCAACTACTAACTTTGCATTGGGAACCATGTTAGTCTAAAATAATGTGTAAGACAAAGAGCAAGCGATATATTATATCAACTGCACATTGGTGAGTTACGAGCTAGGATATGCATACATGGATAAGTTGTGTTTAGCAATGGTGTTTGCAATGAAGAAGTTGTGTCACTACATGCTAAGTTATATGACGTATGTAATATCCAAACAAAATCCTTTATAGTATATGATGAGCAAGATATAGCATAATACATTTACTACAAATTGGATCATGCTATTGATAGAATTCAATTTAGAATTCATCAGCTAAAATTCCATCAAGGGACAGGTTATAGCTTATCAACTAGTAGAGGAACCTCTCAAATATAGTAGGCCTCTTGTCATAGGGCTCCCTGATGATTTTATATTTACATTATCAAAATCTCTTGAACTTGAAGAACTAGATAACAAAGCTAACATGACTTTTTTCTTCAACGGTTTGAAGTGTGAGCAAGGGGGTGGTGTAGGAATTGTCTTATTCACACCACAACGTGGTCCAATACCCTTGTCATTTAAGTTAGACTTTCATTACACCAATAATAATTCTAAATATGAGGCCTTAATCTTGGGTCTCCAAATAGCCATCGCCATGAATATTAAAAGGTTAAACATTTTTGGTGACTCCCTTCTCATTTTCAATCAAGTGAAGGGAATTTTTCAATGTAGGTGTCCTATCATAAAAGCTTACAAGGTTCTTGATGATACTTATCTGGCCTAGCTAGAGTGGTACAACATCAAGGTGATTCCTCGTACATCAAACAGATTCATAGAAACTATGGCATATTTGGGATATTTAATCCCTCAAAATTTATTTGTCGATTTTACTATCATTCATGTAAATATGCTCTTGCAAGCCATGATGTAGCATGAGTATTTAGATAACAAGAAATAAATCAACATGATTCATATAAAACCAAACCATTAGTGGTTCTATAAATCCAGATACTTTCTCAAGAAGACACCCTAGGGGTCTTTGATCTCATAGGGTCCTACAAGGAATGGCACCACAATTCATCAAAATGTTGTATCCTAGTATGCATTCACACATAGCAAACCACAAGGGGAACAAGTTGTCTTGTCAGTTGAGGTGGAAGCTTATCAGAATTGGATGTCACAGTTACATGACTTCCATAATCTTGGTTCAATCCTGTAGGGATTATCATGTGCAGTGAAACAAACCTTCATACAGAAAGTGACAAAGTATGTCTTGCTAGGAGACATATTGTACCATTGAATATACGATGGAGTTCTCCTTCATTGTCTTGAGCCCCAAGAATCAGCTTGGGCAATTTTGCAATCTCATGACGTTACATATGTTGGCAATTTTAGCAGTATGGTCATCATCAAGCGCATCCTTTGAATGGGTTATTAATGCCCCAATATGGAGAAGGATTGCACTATGTATGTCAATAAATACATTATATTTCAGCATCATTCTAATCTTACACACTTGCCATCGCAAGCCTTATAACCCATTCAAGTGGCTTGGCCATTTACTGAGTGGGTTCTAGATCTAATTAGAAAGATCTCTCCCCCATAATTAGGTTAAAATATATTTACTATAATAGCTACTAAGTATTTTACTAAATGGGTGGAATAAATCCTGCTAACAATGACAACTAGAGCACGTATTACGAATTTCATACTTCACAATATCATAAATCATTTTGGGATACCATCCAAAATAATCTCGAATAATGTAACATCATTCAAGAACAAAAATATGAGGGCTTTAACATCTAAGTACAATATTCAACATAATTTTGTGACTCCATATTATCCACAAGAAAATGGGCAAGCTGAGGCTTCAAACAAGATAGTGGTAGCCATCTTGAAAAATATGGTACAAGAAAACCACAAATATTGGCACATCAAATTACCCCTTGCATTATGGTTTTATAGGACTAGTATACGGACACCCATTGGGGCAACCCATTTTTCACTAGTATATGGCATTGAGTCCATTATGACCTTAGAGTTAATAATTCTAATGCTATGAATTACATTGAAATAGTTCATCAATGATGACACTGCATGACAAGATCACCTCAATCAACCGATGCTTCTTGATGAATGTTGCATGAATACCCTTGAGCATCTTTGTGTTTACCAAGAATGCCTAATATAAGATTATAACAATAAAGTCCATTTGAGAGACTTTAAATTTGGTGATATTGTGCTGAAAGAGAACCAACATAACTCAAACTTGTCGCCGCACTTGCAAGATAAATTTACAGCTAACTAGTTAGGTCCATATATCATCTCCAAGAAGATAGGACCTGGAACATATCACCTGAAATTGCTTGAAGTTGTTGAAGAGCTTGAGCCTCTCAATATCCTTCATATTAAGGTGTTCCATATATAAATGTCAAAATTCAAAAACATGAAAAAATTTTAAAATCCATAAAAATCAAAAAGCAATAAAATCTAAAAAACATTATAAAATATTCAAAATTCAAAAACAATTGCATCAAGCATTTCATTTTGCACATGCATTCATTTAGTTGCATTGCATTTAGGCATTTCCATCCATTGCACTTGCATTAGGATAGGTTGTGTTTGTAATATTACAAATAACACCACATTTGTATTTCAATCATGCATCTATGCATCATCATCTTCCATAACCCTTGTGAGTAATTATGTTTTTCAATACAACCCCTCCTATTTCTATGAAGAATATACTAGGGTGTTTTGGTCATTCAGCCATACCTAGTGGTCTTATTAGATTTAGTAGAAATCTTGCTTTGCTTTTGTATATGAGGTCTAGTTTTGATAGCACTTAGCATATCATAATCCCATCACTAATTAAACACATTAACAATCCTAATTAGGGCACGAAAATACAAAAGCTACGAAGTGGTCCTAGTCACGTTAAATTAAAGGTTTTGTTACTTGCTCATTTTTTTATGTGTAATGGTCTAGAGTGTGTTTCATTGGCAAAATAACAAGATCCCCCTACCCAAGAAATTCTTTGCTTACAAAAAAGAGCAAAAATACCAAAATCAAATCAAATCCCTTGTTCAAAAAAATAAAAATAAAAAAATAAACAGTGATTTTTATCACTATGCATGAGCAAGTATCCCAATAAAATTAAATAAAATAAGGGGGTGAAGAGCTTGAATCCTTGGAATGGTCACTACTTGAAACCATGATCCTCAATACAACAATGGGCTGAATGAATCTCACCTGGTATTGGGGTAGGTCTAAGCAATTTACAAATGAGCTAGCTTTAGGTGACTTGTACTACCTAGTGGTCTAGTTTAACTAAGTTCAAACCTAGTATTATGGTGAACATTCGATGATCCTCATTACAGCAATGGGTTGAATGAATCTATCCTAGAAATGAGGTAGTCTTATGTATCATCTAATATATTCATTTGCACACATAGGGATAATAAATAGCTTGGTCTTTCATAGCAAAAAATTTATCTTTTATAAGTCTAGTATAGTCATTATACAACTTTTGATAAGTTGACTAGGGTGTTTGAGTCTCATGGAAAACCTCAAAAATTCCCAAATAGCAACAAATCACATCAATAAATAAATCATCAATTTATTTTTATGAGATTATTTTTATTAAGGGGTGTTCATAACATAGAACAAATATCGTATGGATATCAACAATGATATTTATATGGCTACTGACTATTTTGTGCATATCTTTTAACTTACAAAATATCATGAAGATAAACAATTTATCACCATCATATCATCTCACATATGGGTGTCTAATTGATTAATTCTTATGATAATATTTATAAATTACATTCATGATTGTTATACATTTTGTGGTGTCATCCATTAGATTGTTAAACTCATATTACATTCATTCCTTATATTTTAAGTGATTAAAGCATACAGGTTCATTTACATTATATCATCATCATGTAAATAATGCATTACATACATTGCATTCATAATATCATAAATTAAATGCATACAATTAAATCAAATCAAACATGCATTTAACATATAAAATTGCATCCATATGCATACATCATAGTAGTCAAACTACACATCTACATCATAGTATCGCATACATAAATCATCTAGCTAGTGCATGTCATCCATACATCACATCATATAGCATCAAATCAACATAACATATAAGCATGGAATCCATATGCATCTCATAAATATAAAACAACAAAAAAATATACACATATAATGAGTCTCATAAAGTCAAATCATATATATATATATATATATATATATATGTGTGTGTGTGTGTGTGTGTGTGTGTGTGTGTATGTCAAAACAGATTACATAGGCATGTGTCAAAAATACCTACAGGCTACAACTATTTAGGTCCTCAAACCTTACACTCAAAAATAGTACAAAAATTTGATAAAACATGTACTACATAGGGCCTGTGCCCATTATTTTGAAGTCTCCTCCACCAGTTCCACCATCCCTATGAGTCCACCTAGAACTGGTGCCTATGGACCTCTCTATCTAGTGAGTCCTATGACTAGACCGTGCAGATGACTGCCATGTCTCCCATATCTTGGTTTGCTATGACTTTGTAGATATGGACCTCTCTAGCACTATGCTACCAAGAAGTCTGATCTCTCCTTTCATGAGAGTGTGAGTTGCATCTACTACATGTTTCCTAGTACCCTCCTGGATGAGGGCATGCAATCTCTGGATATTTTCACTCATACCTAAAATTACTAGTCTCAGTATATTTGGTATGGTAGGAGAAATCTAATAAGTCAAGGGACCTCCCCTCATAGATCGAATCAAGTCTCACTTAGTGGTCACAACATATAGTTGATCCTGGAGAAGATCATGTTACCTAGTGATCTTCTCTATCTATGTGTCCACAATGGCAATTTGTGCCCAGAGAGCTATCCTCTCATCCTTGTATCCTTGCCACTGCTCCTATCCTTCTACCATTTGGTCTTGAACTGATCTCAACTATAGCTATAAGGTAGCCATAAAGGTGTCTCTCTTTAGGATCTAAATCCCCATCATCTATAGCCATGACTCCAATCTAGCCACCTAGACCCAAAGTTGTGACACCTCATCATTTGGATCCTTCTTGCCATTCTCATCTACCTAGAGCTCTTCCTCTACTATAGTTGTTGCCTAGCCTCATTCACCATCTATATTTTAATGATTGCCTCAACTTGTAGGATCCTCATTGGCTACCTTTGTACCTACCTCATCTCGAGCTCTACCTAGTGGGCCATCACCCTGCCATAGCCTGGTAGTCCTCCAAGTATTATAATCCACTATGGAACTACATCTAAAAACCTTGAGTCATGGAAGATGTCATCATCATCTCCTAGTGGATTCACCTAAGGCCAGGCCAAGTCTCTCTCCACCTTAAGGTGACGATAAACAACTGGATCATCTAGGATGTCCTAGAAGATCCTAAACTTCCTGGTGATGCATGAGAAGTGGAAGATCTCAAGTATCTCAGGCTTTCACATGAGAAGACATCTCTCACATCATTTCTATCTTATATTGTGGTCCACCTCACCCCATGTAGGGCAATCCATGTAGGGTCATCATAGAACCTACCCTAGTTGTAGTCTATTCAACTGATCCATGTAGTTCTAGATGTCCCCTATATGATACCTACTCTTGAAGCCCTTAGAATCCCTAGGCTAGCATGCTACATAGCACTGTGATGCACCATCAATATCTCCAATATATAGCGATAGTCCTCTAGGATGATCAATGGTGATATAATCCCATGCCCATATCTAGAGTAATAGACTATAGCTGACTCCCACGTGACTTTGCTATGTAATTAAATATAGCTCATCACAAATTTGCACAAGTAGAGCACTCCCCCAAGAGAGAATCAGTGGCTCTTGGGTAGTGCTAGTAAGTAGGTCATGTGTCTTGGCTAGGAGTTTCTAATGGAATATCACTCTTGAAGTATTGTGTAGCACAATATACATGATGAGCTGCATCAACACGATTGCTTGCTATGAGAAGACCTACTCATGATACCAGTACTCAATATGCACCCCGCCATACTCAAAATCCAACTACACCTCATCACTCCTGGCATAAAATATCCTTTAAAATTACATCCTTCACCATAGTGGGTGAAGATGTGATGGCCTCATCATCTATGAGGATACAGAAGATGTGGTAAACATCCTCCAAGGTCACTGTAATCTCACCTATGGGTAGGTGAAAGGTGTTGGTCCATGCATCCCATCAGTAGGCCAAGGCAGTCATGTAGGCCTGATCGGCCCAGATGGATGAAAGTCATAGAACATAGCCAAAGCCTATAGCTACAAACCAGTCTTGCTCAGCATTTCTTAGTCCATCGTGGAGATAATGAAGGAGATATAACACCCTCGCTCTAGCAGTCAAATTTTGAGCGAAGATAAAATCAATCAAAATTACAAAAACATCAAAAATACACTTAAAAATGCAAACAAAAAAAAACCTTTAAAAAGACAAAAACAATCACAAATGCATTCAAAACATTCAAAAAAAATCAATCAAAAATTTACTTGGAAAATTTCAAGAAAATAAATTAATTCAATCAAAACAACAAAAAAATGAAAAATTTAAAAATTTTGCTAAAGTTGCTCAACCATGAATTCGACCTGCGATCAATAACAATGATCATTTTTTTTACTATTGTAATTTGAAGTCAGTCACAGCTGATAGCCATGGTCCCCAATTTTCCAATTGGGAGCCACGACTACCACCCGCGACTATGAGAAAAACCTTGTTCGAGACCATTTCCCATCCCATCAACCCAAAAAAATAAACCCTCCTCACTAACTAGCCTAGTCTAATCCTAACTAGGGTGAGGTTATTTACCAAAATTTTAGTGACTTAATTTTTCTCATTAATTAATTTGGTTCATTTTAAGTTGGTAATTCAATAAGTGAGATTCAAGATGCTACCTTCATTGCACCAATTCTGCCACTAGTGGATGCTTCCATTGGGTTGGCTATTTGGGTGGTTTGTAAGGTTTGTAGTAGCATTCAAGGTTAAAATTTTAACCTCCCTCTTAGAGCTCTCTTGAAAGTTAAGGCAATTTTGAAATAATGAATTTGAAAATGATAGATTTTTATTTTATATTTCCAATTTTGCTCGTAACCGTGACTAGCAACTGTGAGTGTAGAATTAGGGTTTTTTTATCGTGGGTCAAAGTCATGGCTAAGGAATTTGTCCAAATTAGTTGTGGCTGACAACCACAACTAATGGACAACAATAAATGCCCTTAAAATATAATCATGAGGAGTTTTAAAATGCAAAATCAAAAATATTCAACAAGCCAAAAATCTCAAAATTTTCAAAAATAACAAAAACATTCACATAATTCAAAATTCAAATGCACCTCGTATCCAGTTATTTACTCTATACACTTGGTGGTTGCAACAACTTGCAATCCATGAAATCTGAAAAGATGAGTAAATCACCATAAGGCCATTTGGGGTAAATTAGTCATTGTTGAATTGTAATGCTTAATGCTTCACTTCACTCTCGAAGAAGGCCACAACAGTTGGAGTGCCCCATGGAAACGAGGAATTCATTCCATTCTATGATATTTTTAGCAGATCATCAAACATAGTGATTCAACAAAATCCTAATTGGAATTGTTATCATCTTGATTTCCTAAGAAGGTCATTATGATCGGATTGCGCCATGGGATAGAGATGTACAATTACTATTAATAGTTGAAATCATGGCTGAATTAGGCCTTGCCAATTAATAACAACAGTGCAAAAGTATTAAATTGTTCAAATCATTCATCTGGATCAAGTGAATCATTGGTTCATTAAATTCCCTACCCTCATCAACTTATCGCTTGAGGGGTAAGTCATCATATCAATAATCATAATCAAATTCAATAGCATATCACTTGATCTTGTTAAATTGCATTCATCTTACGAATCATTGCCAACAACTATTATAAGTTTACCCTTTGTTGGGGAAAAAATCAACTCTGATAGTTAAGCTAGTAGCTCTCCACCTATCAAAACTATTGTAGTGTCGACTATCCAATCACCGTGGAGCATGTGAAAGCTTTGAAAATTAAGCCTTCCCTCAGTTGGAAGCAATGATTCTAATATGCACGTCTTTTGCAAGACTAAGACATCTAATGTTGATTAGATAAATTATCATCATTCAACCTACAACATCATTTTAGGAGGTCTATTTTTTCTCAAGCATTGTTCGTTCTCACAATGCATCCCAAAAGGAGCATCCGTAGATACCTAAAATGCATCATGTGTAGGGGACTACTCATATGAGCATCCTAATAGACCATGAATGATCTTGGACCATTCCAAGATAGATTAGTGGTTTTAAACACTCAATTTAGGCATATTTTGCCTAAGATTTATCCATATATGGCCTTCGTAGTTAAGGTCTCAACCATGGCTGACACTCGTGGCTAACAGAGCCAGTTGTGCCTCAAACCCATGGCTAGTCCTGTAACTGTAAAGAATATTGAACTAAGAGAAAAATTAGTTACAATGGCCATGGAAACGGATTTAAAGTGGTTTCAAAAAAATAAGTTTCTAGATCCTTCTTCCCAACTGTTCCAACCTCCCAGTTCTTGATCTTGGCTTCCCATGCAAGCTAATATTAGGAATTCAGAGTGCTATAAGACCCCCCTTCAAATTGGGGAGAAAAAAGTGAAGATACTTTGGATTTAATGTAGCGAAGCTCTACAAAAATGGACAATGAAGTAATAACCCTTTGAGGAGAGTCAAAGTGCTAGCCAATTATGGATTGATAAGCATAAATTCATCAATGAAACTTCCAAAGGACTGAGGAGCACCAATCGTAAATTCAAGCCAATCAAATGTGAATCTTACCAAATTCAACCACAAATCCATCATAATATATAGATGCAACCCTTGATCATCAATTCCATGGAGAAAATTGGAGATCCAAGCCTTAGTTACAAGAGAAATGACACTTTCCCCTTAGCCACGACTGTCAGTTCCAGTTGCGCTTCAGACCTGCAATGAGGGTTTGACATCTAATTTCCTTGGTTTTAGCCATAGTATTTCCCTTTCAAGCATGTATTTAGGTAGATATTACATATATTAGCTATTCTTTATGCATTTGTATGGTTAAATTTAGGAATTAGAGGTAGATTTTCTTCCATTTCCTTGCATTTGTCAATTTAGACTAGTTTCATTTAATTTGATGCATTTTAATTTTTAATGGTTAATTAGGTTGCCTAATTGCTATATTTCTTGCTTTCTTTACAAGATTTACAGTAATATAGAGATTTCATGCATATATTTACTAGGTTACATTATTTCTTGCTATATTTTTCATCATTTATGTAATAGTCTATCAAGAGCCTCACCAAGAGAGGCCTCTTTTGCTATTAACCCCTTTTTATGTTTTTTATTAAATGTAGGTTTATGGAATATAAGTATTTCAAGGCATTCTTGGCAGCATGCTCCTCAATCGAGTGAGAAGAAGGCTATCTTTGGCCTTAATAAATTTGTTTCTATCGTGAATAGCCTATGAATTATACCATCCCCGTTGAGGGGAATCATTGTTGTATCAATTGTATCATGGATTTGGTATCCCTAAGAGGGATAAAATTGTAATCGATTTGCATTATATTAATATAAATAAATTCCTCTTTTCTTGTCAAATTCATTATTATATTAATTTAATTCTTTAAATATTTACCTAATTGATGCAATAGCTTAGGTATAAGTTTTTTACAATAGTACACTATTAAATCATCCACATAGTCTTCAATGATTTTATGCATATAGTCATGGAAGATATACGTCATGGCACGCTAGTAAGTAGCTCTTACATTTTTGAGACCAAATGGCATCACCTTGCAACAAAAAATGTACTAAGATGTAGTGAATACTATTTTGTTTTGGTCATCAAGGTTGATTCAAATTTGGTTGAATCCTGAAAAACCATCCATTAAAGAAATCATTTCATGACCAGCACAAGAGTCTACTAATTGATCATTGTTTGGTAATGGAAAATCATCATTGGAACACGCTTTTTTTAGGTCTCAAAAATTTATGCATATGTGTATCCCCCCATTTGGCTTGTGAATGGGTACCATGTTTGAGAGTCATTTGGGATAATCTATAGGTTGTATGAAACCCACATCTAATAATTTTTGTAGCTCTTCTTTGACAATGAGGGCTATGGTAGGATGAAGTTTTCTCAATTTGTTTTGAATGGTTTTAATTTGAGATCCAATATGAGCTTATAGAAAACCAAGTTTGGGTCAAGGCCATGCATGTCTTTGTATGACCATGCAAAAATTTACTTCTTCCTTGTCAATACATCTAGGAGGTGCTTTTTATCTTCTACAGATATGCCTCTTGATAATTTGATAATTTGGGGATTGTTCACATCTTGAATTATGTTTACATTAATGGATTCTTCAATAAGCATGTGTGAACCTTCCTCTAGCTATTGTGGAGTAGGAATGAGATGAATGTCATCCTCCACATTTTAAAAGGACTCGATCGGGCCTTCTTCTACTTCATTTTGGAAAATTGAAGTAGGTGAGGATGAATATTGTTGAGGGATGTCAACATTAGAATATCTTACAAATTCTTCATATAGGATAAACTTTGCTATCTATGGCGAGGATGAAATCATATCCATGTTAATAAGGCTAAGGTCGATAGAAATCGATTTCACCAAATCATATGGGTTGCAAAGTGGGATGAACAAGTCAAAAAAATTCATGTTAACTTGATGGAAGTGAAGTGGCTATGATTCAGAGAGTGAACTATCTTGCTCACTCTCTCTAGGGAGAAATTGACCTATGGTGGTTGGATAATGGTTTTTCTGGGTAGGCAGCCAAGGTGGTGGTGGTGGATCTGGTTTAGGTCACTCTCCTAGAATATGGAAGCAAAAAATGGGTTGATGAATGGAATACATTTTAATGTAGTACTCATCTCTCTTAATAGGTGCTATAAAGGTTGCATCATGTTAGGGACCATCAAAAATGAGATTAATCATATCCATGTTTGGTCCCATTTCTTGAAAGTCCTCAAAATCATCATCAAAAATATAATTGATCATGACTATGTGTGGTATCATTTTTGGAAGGGCATCATAATCATCATTGGAAATATAATTGATCATAACCATGTGTTGTCTTATTTTCAAAAATATCTCATGTAAATAAGGCTCAAACTCTGGGTCTAAATACTCATCCTCACTATCATCATTGTCTTCACTCTCTTCATCCTCCTCTTCGAAATCTAAGGTAATTTTTTGTAATGTATGCTCAAAGGAGGATTTTGAATGTGATGGTATGTATCCTAAGCCAGACCGATCATGTACTTTTTAATAGTGGGGATTAATGATATGATGTGGATCCTATTCATATTGTCAAAGACCAAATCCCTACTAGTTAACCCAAAAAAAATATTACATGGGTAGTAAATCTGGGTTGGACAAATATTCGAAGTTGGCACAAAATTCTTGTATGGGTTCTTCATTAGAAGGAGGTGGATCAGATGAAGAATCCACTCCCCCATACACAAAATTAATCTTGTTTTATTTTGAACCCATGTTATACACTGCACCTATGGCTAAATGTGGGTCATGTGGGTGACCATAATCCTTAAATATTGAATAGGTATTGTGGATGATGTGATGTGATATGGTGGCAGTTTGAGATATTGAATGGCTTTAGTGATGATGATATTAATAGAGGATTCGGTGTCAACGAGTACTCGTTTGAAGGATTTTTATCAATATGAGCTACAATATGCAATAGAGGATTGGGTAACTCTAATTATATGCTCTTCTATTCAAAATTGTAGAAAATGAGATGTTGAATGTCTTCAATGGTGATGATATTTATAGAGAAACCGGTGTCAACAAGTACCCATTTGAAGGGTTTTTGATAAATATGAGGTACAATATGCAATGAAGGATCGGGTAACTTGGATTATATGCTCTTTTATTCAAAATTGTAGAATGTGGTTGAAGGTTACATGCAATTTTGAACACTCTCAACAAACATTTTGAAGGCATTGGGATCTTCTATTTGAAGTTCAATGGATTTTAAGATCTCCGTAAATGCCTCAAGATATGAGGGAGATTGTTGTATGAGCTCATATATGGACAACTTGGCTGAATCTATCCTTAAACTCTATGTCATTTTACTTCTCAATGTGATGATTGGTTTGGGTGGATGACTTTGGATATGGATGGACAGAGGTGTAATGGTGGGGTTTGGTTGTATGTGCACATTTTTTTTTTGTGCCATAGGAGTGGGTACTGCATGAGTCAGTTCATTTTCTTATTGTATACAATTCATGTTTCTCTACCCATGAGTGACTACATGAATGGCTCCTACAAAACCTTAGTACACTTGAGATATATGATTGACTTGGTTGGGCATAACTGTAGAAGTTGATGCCCCAATCATTTGTTGAGTTTCCTCATGATGAGGTAGTGGTGTTTGATAGATACCAAGGTTTTTATTTTGTGGTGCTAGAGGGTTTTCAATATTTATTTTTTCCTTTTCAAGAAGATCTTACATGATGTCTTTGAATGTATAACAATTATTGATGTCATGACCTTTCATTTGATGAACTATGTAGTATAAATGTTCCTTATAGGTTTTTGGTTTCGGTTTTTTTGGATCTTTCAATTTCATCTTTGGCATGGTAATGGCTTGTGCATCATACAAATTTTGTAAAAGTGATGAATATAATTTAGGTAATGGGGTGTAATTGTAGGGTGGTTGATTATATTCACATTGATTATTATCTGCAATTTGAGATTGAATTTGTAGTTGTTGTGGGAGTGGAACCACCTGATATGTTTGTGGTGGTGATTGTTATTATTTTTTTGGGGGTTATTGTACTTGAGCTTGAGCTTTTTGTGTTTGCGATGGTGGTTGTCTCAATACTACTTGGTTACCCTGACCAACCTTGGACTAGCCTTGATTATTCTCCATTTTTACTTTTTTTTCCCATTTTTTCTTTTTTAATTTTATCTCACCCTCTTGGATTTTTATTTCCTCTATCACTTTAGCTTGGGCAAGTGCTTCCTCAAATGTTCTATATTGTTATAATTGTCCTAACAAGGATATTGGTTTTGAATAGCTCCTTGTAAATATTCGAGTCAATTCCACCATTGGGAGGGATAATGGCAATTTGGTAATGATTTCCCTCCAATGGTTTCCAAATTTATTAATTGACTCATCTTCAAATTTTCATAAATTGAAAAATTTGGTCAATATTATTTTATTTCTTATATTCAGAGAGAAATGTTCCAAGAATTAGTCTGCTAATTGCTCAAAATTATAAATACTTTGATGTGGGGTATGATTATACCAATGTAGGTCATCCCCTCAAAATGTAATAGGAAATTTGTGGATCATGAGAGCATGATTTTCTTGGATTCTAAAACATGCATTAATAAATCCACTCACATGCTCTTGAGGGTCCTCATCCCCCTTGAACTTATCAAAATTTGATAATTAAAAATATATTGGGTAAGGTAAATATGGTCTTGAATAATGAATGGGATGATTGATTAGCTACATTAAATTGGGTTTCTAATATAGCATACCCATCATTTGCATGGCCAAGCTATCAATCTGGTTCTACAAGAATTGAAACATAGGATATTCTAGCAAAGGGTTAAAACCCTAATTTACTTGTTGTTACTAAAAATTATGTGCATTGTTATTTGGTATTTGATGATGATGGATGTTATTGTGAAATGGATTATGAAATAATTGTTTTTGATGATTTTTATGATGAGAAGGAGATGGGGGTATGATGGTATACTGACTTGAAGATCCATCACACGTGTGATGAAGTGGATTAGTGGGTATGGTTATGGTTGGAGGTCAAAACACCCAAGATGGATCTTGAGTGAAGAAGGTATGCATATGTGATGTGGATGGTTGGTTAGGATCTACCCCCTATGACTGGTGTTGTGGATCAAGATTAATGCTTTCATTAGCATTATTCATAAGCAATTGTTGCATGATGAGGCCAAATAATACCTCATTCTTGCACTATTTTTTAGATATGAAAACTACCATATTATAACACATAACATATTTAAAATGCCAAATAGTTGATTAAAATATATTATTTGTTATTTTTTGCATGATTTAATGTGTAGAGCACTATACCCCTTTTTTGACTATGTTTAGCATTTTATGACTGATTTTGCATGATTAGTTAGTGAAAATGCATAATAAAAATGGTAGTTGATAAGGAGTGTTATTTTTTACAATTACACCATATTGTTTGAATATTTTTCCCACCTAAAAAAAGGTTTACAAGAAGAATTAGTGCCGAAAATTCAATTTTTTCTAGAAAACTGGACTATGTAGTTGTAGCCCATACATTTTCCAGCAACTTGTCACTACAAAGGAGGACATGGAATTTGTCAGCCAAAGATGAGGAAAACACTTGGAAATATTTGAGGGAACATAGGTATGAATCTTACTCCACCTAGAAGCACTTCCACATGGTAAAAATGAGAGCAACAAGACAAGGGCTAAAAAGCAATAACAGTTGGAAATTGCATATAAAAACCAGAATTGTGCAACTATTAAAAAGATCATGGAATTTGTCAAAATAAACAAAAAGCATTGATTGGAAATAATGGATTAGGGATATAAAAGGTGTCCTATCCACTTGGAGTAAATTTTTTAGGTTATTTGGTTGCATTTATACACAAAAAAGGTATTTTCACTATCGATTATTCCAAAGATCTTTGGAATGATAGGGCAGATCACTTGTTTTAGCCCAACTGCATTATATTGCACCCAATTCATCTAAGAAAAGGTGTTTTTATATGAGGATATATGTAATAAACTATTTAAAACCTATACCAACTCATCCTCACCATTATGAATGCACCAAGGAGCCAATAGATGCATACTATACCAATTCTTGTCCTAATTTAGACAAAGTTAGTTGCAATCTTGGTAACAAATTAATGATAAAGAGTAAGGCGGTTGAAAATGTAAAAAGGTATTTTTGAAATAATTAGTATAAATAGGATCTCCCTCATTGGTTGAGCTACTAGTTGATAGTAGCTAGTAGGAGTTGATGTTAAATTTTATAACAGTTTCAGTATGACTGATTAGTCAAAATAAAGTGCAGATATTTTATGTTAATTTTGTGAGTTGAGTGATCATTTTAAGTAGTTAGGGAGTTTTTTTCTTACCTTATTCTATATTAGAGAGCAAGGGCCCACTTTAAGACCTAGAAGAAGGATTTTTTTATGGCAGGTTTTTTTATATTCTTGCTGCAACACTTTTATAAGAATTCTTTTTAATTCTTGTTCATTGTTGTTAATTATATTAACCTATCTTAAAATTTCATGCAATATTTTTATGCTTTCAAGTGTGATTTGTGCAAATTATGTGTGGTTATATGACAAGTAGTATAGATTTGGAATTCCTCTATTCCCTATTTTCTATAATTTCACAAGTTTTAGCAACTTTATTTCTTGTCAATTACTGTACCAAAAATCTGACAACCTTCTATAGCAGAACACTAACATTTGCTTTAGCATGAATGTTTTCATTTCAAGCATCCTTTCAATTAAGTTGTGTTTTAATTCAGAAAAAGTAATCTAGGTTTCATTTCTAGCAAGATTTAAATTCTATATTTTAATTTCCTACAATTGTAGTTAAGTGTGAATTTTGTGTTTTAGAAGCAGTTTTCCATTTTACAAGTTAAATAGTTTCCATTTTGCATATTAGGTTTAGTGTGACACCAAAAAGGCTAAACCAACATCTTATTTACCAAATAAATACTTGTGAATTAAATTATTGAATTTTAATTTACCCAAATATTCTATCGTAGATAGCCTTGGATACCACCTCGGATTTGACAAACATTGAAAATTAAATAATGATAATAACGACACTCATCACTGCAATTGTAGAAATTCTTATTGCATAACAATCATGAATGAATATGGGATGATCATAAGGAGAGTAGATTATTGAGTTGGTTGGATGAAAACTATGTGAGTGGATGTACGTGGAGGATAGGTGGCAAAAGGTATTACCACTAAATGAAGGATGGTATGATGCATGAGATCTACTAATGTGCTGTATGGGATGGATGTGGTAAATTATGAAGTTGCATTAACTTGTGCTTCATAGAGGTGGTTAGTACAGATGATATTTTTATGTAGTGGGATATAGGTATCATTATGATATGGTGGTGGATGAGTGTAGGTTATGGTTGTAGTAGTTGGTTTAAAAAGTGGAATTATGATGATTTGATTGGCATGTTGTGGGTGTGAAAATGTGCTTTCCTACTATGATGCAAGAATGATGCGAGGTGGAATGTTGAGTGGATGCAATTATAGAAATATTAATTTGGTTGTATTCATATAGATTCTAACAAAATCCATGTCCACATACATGATACAATTATTAGATGGTATGGGTGGCTCACTCCAAGAAATTTCAGGAATGATGTCATGATTAGCTCTCTACATTAGACTTATGTTCAAAGTGGGGTTACCACTAGATGATTCAACATTTAAGTTCAAATTCACATTATGGGCTACACTGACTTTCCATACCACTGAAATGGTAAGGGCTTGGGAAGACTAAGAATAAAACTCCATGGATTAAGGCAACTAACTATAGGCTTGGATTTGCTTTCTATCTTGACCACGAGTTGTTACCATAAGCTAAGAGTGGGATGAGGTGGTCAATGTACAAGTGTGTGTGAATATATTATGGAGATGCAAAGAAAATAGCATGCAAATAAACAAATAAAAAAAATTCCTATGTTTGTCATAAGTTTTATTTTTGGTTTGATTCTTTTAATTTTGTTTTGGATTGTTTTCAATTTTTATTTTTGTTTTTTCCTATGCAAGTCTAATATTTTCACCAGATGTTGACACACACTAACTTGGTGATGAAATCCAAGTTGTGAATCCCATCAAGGCTTGGTGATGAAACCTAAACCTGATGAGGGAGCCCAAGTCCTACTAATCCTCACCTAGTTCAACTCAGTCAACACTATACCTCTCTGAAGAGAGATACCTACTCTATTCCTCAGTTACAATGGTTCTTGGATCGGTCTTGGAAAA
This sequence comes from Wollemia nobilis, assembly GCA_028583015.1. Classification (NCBI taxonomy): domain Eukaryota; kingdom Viridiplantae; phylum Streptophyta; class Pinopsida; order Araucariales; family Araucariaceae; genus Wollemia; species Wollemia nobilis. Next base: position 12,884,970 of record JAQPPZ010002539.1, on the reverse strand, counting down.
AAATAATAGGGTATCAATTAGGGGTTGGTGATGAAATCCAACCTTACAAATTCTCAAGTGAGTGTGTGTAAGTGTGAAGTTTTAGTTGGGTATGGTGTTATGGAAATATAAAATGCAATTCTACTTTCATGTCTAAATGTAGGAACATAAAACACATAAAGACAATATATTTTAAAATCAGGGCTGAAAAGCTAAATTTTAGATAGACCCTATAGGGATTATGAATCACAAATACAAATACCTTTGGGCATTTGGTTCAGGTCAAATATCAACGGGTATTTAACCCAATGCAAGTGCACAGTTGAGATAGTCCAACCATGGGTGCACGTTTACAACTATGTTTTCAATAAAAATTGGTAGGGTAGATTTGAAATCCTGATGTTGCCTAGATAGGAAGATGTATATGACCTAGGTCCTAAGATATAGATTCATTTCCTTTTATTATTTTTAGTGCATCCAACCTAAGATCTAAATGCAAATAAAGCAAACAAACCTCAAACCTAAGACTTTAATTATAATTTTTTTAAGATTCTAAAATAGCAACAAGAAAAAGAAGGTTTTTAATATACAGGCCTATGATCCTTTCACCGCTTTCTTCTACCTCTTCAAATACCAAAATGTAGTTGTGTAGATCCACAAATGTTGCTATGCATTTGTCAATAACTTCTAGTCTGTGGTTCCTCAGGTTTGTAACCGCCCATCCATGATTCCTCAGATGTAAAATTAGCTTGAAACAGGTTTTGAAGCTCCTGATCATGATCTTCAATTTCCATGCAGTCAAACTCTAAATACCCTACAAAAATAGATAGAAAAATATTAGTACAAAAAAAAACAAGGTAAATCAAATATGGAACCCTTTAGGAGTCCCACCATGATCGCCATTTTGTAAGTAAAATATAGACAACACCAAATAATGTAAGAAATATAAGCAAGTGCAATAATAATAAAAAAATGACCTTTGTATTGAATAGTGGAGTCTTAGTATTTATTTAAAATGATTTGCCCTAAGTTTGCAAGGGTCTATTCATAATTAACTTCCTCGATTTTTAGATTACAATGGGAAAAAAAGAGGGAAATTCTCCTTTTTTCCAAATACAAATAATAATGGTGTCTTTGGTCTTCTCTTGCTCCAATCCAGTTGGTGAGTGGACTTGAGTATCCAGTGATGGGCCACTCCATATTCAATAGCTATTCAAAGACCTATCTTCTACATACATGAAATGCAAACAATGATTAGTAGCACTGGAATACATTATTTAAAAAAAACGAAATAAACCCTTACTATAGAAATGAAAACATAGTGCAGAGAATAGAAAATCATGAACAAAAGCCTCACTGATTACTTGACCTTGAAATAACTATTATTGATCAAAATGTCATCCTAAGTAACCATAGGTTTGTGGGTGGGGCTGACCAAGAGTGGTGGAGGTTGATAAATCATGGGATGGTGGTTCCCTTTGCGTAAACACCACTAAACAGTTCTTCAAGAAGAATAGAAAGCTTTTAGATTCGATCTAGGACCTCGATGTCTAGAACTAAAAAATGCATGGTTAACCTCCTACAGTGATTTTTATAGTTTGACGACATATTTTTCTAGCCTATTTTGGTTTATGGGATGAATATGCTTTTATAAACCCCTTGGGTTTTGAAGGGAAAGAGATGTGGTAAGCTAGCATTGCCAAATGGCAAGCTAGAGTTACCACATCTCTAGGGTAGTTAGAGTGAGTCACCAAGGGTGTCTCATCCAAGTGGAGGGATGTCCCATGTGAAGGGACAAGGGTGAAAGGGGTGTGTGAGAGGTGGAAAAGGGTGGTGGTGATGTGGCCAGGACATGTGTCCAATGGGTAGGTAAGGTATCCTAAGCAGATTTTCTAGATTTAGAAAATCTAGAAAATACTTTTAATGTGCATGGTTTATATATTTTATTGTGTAGGATCATTCAAATGCCTATTTTTTGGTGTCTACACATAGCATAAAATAATATTTTTGAAAAATATACATAAGTTATCTAAGATATTTCTTTTATATTCTTTCTTTGAGAACTATAGAAAATATATTTATTTTTTAACTAATAGGAGATATAAGGTGTATAAAGTATATTTTGTATTATATATTAATTTTAAATGCATATATATTGTAAGGAGATATAAGTTTTTATTTTTTATGTAAAAAAGAAATTAAATGACATCTTAAATAATTTATTTTTTTATAAGGTGCATCCTTTCAAATATGTTCATAAAATAACCAAAATTTTATCAAATCTTATAGTTTGAAGTAGTGTTTGGTATATACAATACACCTTGCAATAATTTGCAAGTAATTTTGTTATGACTAGCTACTACACTTAATGCCTAACATAGATGCAACAATGACATATTGTCTTGGACCTTATAAAACATTAAGGAGTAATAAGGAAAAACCAAATTTTTTACTCACTATATCATTCACCCTGTACTCTATTGTTACTTGATATAAAACCTAAAATTAAGACTCTTTGCATATTAGAGAAGTTATGCTCTATGTATGAGAAGGTTTTTTTAAGTAGGTGTATATAACGATCCCAATATAGCCTTATCAGCTAATTAATTTTATCTTGGGTATTTGATTTAGTTGGTCATCCCTTGAGAATTAGGGTTAGTTATTATTGATTTTATTTATAAATAGGAAGAATATTTTATTAGTTTGGATCATCAAAGAATTAGAATTTAATTTGCATATACTATGTATAAGAGACTTTGTCCTCTCAATGTGGCTATGAGACTTTACCCTCTAGTGGTTGTGGATTTGTTGTTTCTTTGATTTGATCAAATTTATTATTAGCTTATTGTCTAGATTGGAATTGATAATTACATATTTTTCATGGTATCGAATCAAAATTTATTATTAACGTTGTGGATATTAAATTAATTATGTGGTTTCACAACAAGTGGTATTAGAGCACGATTCTAGAATAGTAAAAATTAGTGAAGATATTTGATACCCTAATAAAATAAAGCTTCCAATTTTTTGAAAAATAAAAGTATGTATGATTTTCCAAATTAATTAGGGTTTATTTATTTTTTGGATCAACTTCCCTCTCTACTTCATATTAATAATTAATTAAATAGAATTTAATTTAATTATTAATAAAGAGCAAACACGCATTTTCATTTGTTTTTGTTCTTTTATGTATTTCTATAGTTTTCATTATTCAGCACAACTCTCTACTTTATGTTAATTATTTAATTTAATTATTGTTTTTTTATTACATATGAAAGTTGGTAACCACCACTATTTTTAGTAATGGGTCAACGTAGGGTTCAAACCACAGGGATTGCTCCCAAAAAATCTATGTCTTATTCTAGTTGACATAGCATGAGATGGGGACCACTAGTCGCTCAAGGTTCATACCGCCATCATCGTTTTGGTGCGCACTTAGAGGATTTAGGGCAAAGTACTACCTTTGCAAAGGGTTGGATTGCCCCCAAGGTTTGAACCTAGGTCTCTTCTTGATAATTTTCCAACCACACCTGCACTTACCAATTCACCTAGCCCTTGGGGTGATTTAATTTAATTATTAATAGAGAGCAAGCACTTCTTTTTATTTGTCTTTTTATTCTTCTTTGTATTTATAGAATTGATGAAGTTTTTTTTTTTAATTATTTAGCACAACCCTCCCCTTTATATTAATAATTAAAATAAACTTAATTATTAATAGAGAGAGTAAGTGTCTCCATTATATTTTTTTTGCATCTTCTTTTGTTCCACATCTCTTTCGCATTTCCTTATTTTAAATTATTGAACATCCACTTTCGATTTTCATATGTTTATTGATTATTTATTTATTTATTTATTATTAAATACCCCCAAACCTTCACATTTTATTTTTTATTATTAAATCCTCCACTTTCTCATTTTATTTCTTTTAATATTATTAAACAACTCTCATCATTTGTCTTCTCATTCTTCTTCTCACATATCCAAGGTTTCATATTTTATTTTATCTTATTTTATTATTAAACCCCTCACTTTAACATTTTATTATTTTTAATTATTAAACACCACCTATCAATTTTTAATTATTAAATTTCGTCTAACGCCACTTGCTCCCACTCTTTCTCATTTTAATCTTAATAATTAAAATTGAGCTCTCATTCCTTCTCATTTTTAAACCTTTTCTTCTTAATTAATAAAATTATTTAAATAATTCCAAAAAAAATATCAAATATTATTAGTTTTGGTGGAAGTTCTATCATTTGGTGTTCGTTTCTTCAAGTTAATAAAAGTGCATGAGTGAACATACTACAAATACTGATTGGACACAAGTGAACGATTGATTACAATGTACTGCCTTTTCAAAAGTTGTGTATATGAGCAGAAAGAAGCATCAACCTAGAAATATTGATAAGTATCATAAAACTCCCATTAATATTAATATTTTTGACCAACGTCTTCTTTCTTCACTAAATTCCATGGCTTCACCTTCACCTAACAATTTAGGTCCTTCCTCTCCAACACTAATCCTCCTAATAACATGATTGCTCCAAATAACCATGGTACTCCATCTACCCCTATAAGTGATATTATACTTCCTAGTAATAATGATCCTTATTTGCATAAATATATTTCATATAAGTAAAAAATAATTACTTGCATCAATAATTACTTAGGCAAGCAACACAATTCAATTACAAATATTTCCAGTAGCTTGCATAATATGCAAAGATTTCTAAATATACATAATACTATATCTTCTCTTGTCTAAGGGTAACAAAAAACTATCAGATCCTGACTCATTTTCTTCCACAACATCCACCTAGTCATAATATCCTAGAGTTTGCTTCTTATTACCTAGGCTTTACCTCTGATCTAGATTCCTCGATAAGCGGTGCTTCCAATTTTTTAGAATGGCATCATGATGTTCATATTCCTCACATAAACATATCCATATTTGAAGGTGTTGAACCTCAAGGATGGTTGACCAAAATTGAAGGCCTTATCCATTTGCACCATATTTAAAAAAAATTCATGTTGCATTAGCAACTTCTAAACTGGCACCCATACTTATCAATGGTTGTTATGGCAGCTTTGTCAACATGGTGGCCCTGTTTTATGGCCTTAATTTGAGAAATTATTTCTTTAAAAAAATTATAAGGGATCTTCTACATCATATGTGGTACATCTTATGCAAACTAAGCAAACAATAATAGTGGAAGACTATTGCTTTGAGTTCCCAAGTTTACTCACCTATACACAAGAATTGAGTCCAGCAATGGTGGTCTCTACTTTTTGTTATGGTCTTAAGGATAAAATTTAAAATAAAGTTGACATGCATGATCCTTATACCCTTGATGATGCACAACATATAGCTCTAGCAATAGAACAAAAATTCTAAGATTTTGGTCCTCCATATAGACATGATTTCAACTCTCATCATCCTTATCGTAATTTTGAGTGTTCCATAGGATTTTTTACTTTAAATATCATTCACATCATCCTCAATATCAAGCATGTGAAGAACATCGTATATTTATCATAGAATATGGAGATGAATTAGTTGTTGAGGAAGATTCATCATAGCAAGAGCCATCCATAGAACTAGGATAACAACCAATATAAGTAGATGAAGTAGAATAAGAGGATGACATTGTCGCTCTCTCTATTCATATACTTATGGGTATTCAATATCATCACACTATCAAGGTACAAGGATTCATTAAACAACAATGTGTTAATGTAATGGTTGATTCAGGTAGTACACACAACTTTATAGATTATAAAATAGCAAAATCCTTGGACTTTTATATTAGTACTTCAAATCAAGATATTTTTCAAGTCTTAATTGCAAATGAAGGTACTTCTCAATGTGTGGATCAAAAATCTAAAGTTATAATATGAATGGATAATTATACTTGGATGGGTAATCTCTTTTTTATGAACTTGGAAATCTCAGATGTCATTTTGGATGCATAACAACTATCTCAGCTCGAGAATGGTACTATTAATTTATAAAATTATACATCAAGTGGACAGAGAATAAAAGGGTTATTTATCTTCAAGGAATTCAACCTCCTCCCTCCAAGGTTGTGAGTTCACATAACATAGATAATATATTGAAAAAATGTGGTTATGGTTTTCTTTCCCATGTGAATTACATAGAGGTTCAATACTAGGATTTGTCTCTTACATCTCTTCCACTAGATCTCCAAAATATTATGGATACTTATAAGGAAGTATTTAGTGAGCCAAGGGGTCTACCTCATAAGTAAATACATGATCATGCCATCCATTTGATTCTTGGTAGTCTACCTCCTAATGTGTGTCCTTATCGCTATCCACAACCTCAAAATTTAGAGATTGAGAAGCTAGTCCAAAAAATGTTAGAGCATAGAATAATCTGTCCAATAATTAGTCCATATTCCTTACCGATGGTGATGGTACAATGTAAGGATAACTCATGGCACATGTGTCCTGATTTTCATCCTCTCAACAAGATCACTATCAAAGATAAGTTTTCTATCCTTGTTATAGATGACTTATTGGATGAATTACATGGTTCTAGATATTTCACTAAACTAGACTTATGCTCTAGTTTTCATCAAATTAGGGTTAGAGAAGAGGATATCCCTAAAAATTCTTTTAGTACACATGAGGGTCATTATGAGTTCCTAGACATACCATTTGGTCTCACTAATGCTCCTTCTATTTTTTAAAGTCTCATGAACCATGTCTTTCAACAATTTCTTTGTAATTTTTTCCTAGTCTTCTTTTATGACATTTTCATAGAGAACAAATTTTGGAAGGATCACCTAGTTCATGTTGAAAAATTCCATCTATTACAAAATAAAATAGTATTTGTTTAAATATCCAAATGTGCCTTTGGGTTATAAGAGGTAGGTACATATGGTATCTCATGAATGAGTTAGGGTAGATCCTCATAAAATCTATTCAAGATTGGACCTTATCCAAATCTCTTAAAAAACTTCATGGATTTCTAGGACTCAAAAGTTATTATAGAAAATTTGTCAAAAACTATGGTAAGATTGTGGTGTATCTCACTACTCTTACCAAAAAGGATTATTTTATTTGGACTGAAGCTACTTCTCAGGCCTTCCAATACCTCAAAAAGGTTATGTGTTCCACTCTATTTTTGGATGCTTCTAATTTTAGCAAGCATTTTTTCATTGAGTGTGATGATTCTGGAATAGGTATTGGAGTTATTTCAATGCAATATGGTCACCCATTAGCATTTGAAAGTAAGAAAATTTTAGGAAATAATTTAGGATGGTCCACTTATGATAAGGAAATGCTAACTATTTTATATGCCATATATAAATGGAGGCATTATTTATTAAGTAGTTGTTTCATAATTAATAGTGACCATAGTAGCCTAAATCATTTCTTAGAATACCATCTCTCATGCCTTGAAAAAAATAAATGGATGACCAACATTTTGGGTTATGATTTTGTCATTGAGTATAAGAAGGGTAAGTAAAATGTGGTGGTTGATGCTTTGTCTTGTAAATATAAGTATTAATTTGCCATAAATGCCCTCTTTGGTCCTTTTCCACAATGGCTTTTTCAACTTCAAGAAGAATGGCTTGCTGATTTACAGACTACTCAAATCATTCAAGATATGAAAATAGGATCATCATCACATCCTTACTTCTTATATTCTAATGGAGTGCTTAACCAAAAATATCACATCTATATTCCTCAATATTCAACTATTAAATCAATGATTCTCCAAGAATTGCATGCATCTCCTCTAGCAGGACACTTAGGTTTCTTGAAAATATACTAGTAGGTGAAGCAATTATTTTCTTCAAAAGGATTAAAGTCAAATATCAAGATATTTATCACTGAGTATGAGGTATGTCAACATAAAAAAAGGGAAATAGTTAAATCTCCTAGATTATTCCAAACCTTACCTATCACTAACCACCAATGAGAGCTAAAACAATGATATTTGTGGTAGTAGATCGTCTTTCCAAGTATGCTCATTTTTGTGCACTACAACATCCCTATTCAGCAAGTAAGGTGGCCAAGGTATTTCTTGATTCTATTTTTAAGTTACATGGTATACCCAAAACCATTGTGAGTGATCATGATCCTATATTCATTAGCAACTTTTGGAAGGAATTGTTTCATCTTAGTGGTACCAATTTGAGTACATCTTTCTTATATCACCCCTAGTTTGATGGTCAAATAAATATTGTTAATAAATATTTGGGTACTTACCTTCATTATTTTGCTCAATATAAGCAAAATCACTGGATTCAATGGCTTTAATTAGCATTGTTGGGGATAAAAAACTGGTTAAATCTAGTCCTATTTATATCACAACCCTGACATTTAATTTGTCAGACCAAGGAACTCGTAAAATTTTGAAGTACCATGTTTAAGATTAATCATAGTACCATTCCTAAGATGAGTCCACTAAACTTATTTTTGGAGGGAGTGTTTATAGAATGGCATTAATTCATCCACACCAATTAAAACCATGCATAAATAAACTTACATGAAAGTAAATCACATCACATTGAGTTGGAAAATAAATGAAAGTAGTAAAACACTCTTGACAAAAATAAAATGTACAAGACACTGAAATAAATAATCTACCCTAAGTACGCTAAAATAAATAATTTAATCTAGAAAATAAATAGAAATTAGAAGAGGAATAATGGCTTGGAGTGGTCCCAGGCTCTAGAAACTCCCACCCAACTAATTACGAATATAAAACACTAATTAAATAACTCTCGAGGTTTATTGATATTGTAGTGTAATGTTTACATACACTAACATTCTTAGAAAAATTCTCTTTTTTCCCTGTCTCAAAGAAGTCTGTGTGTTTATATAACTCACATAGTACTTCCTATTATAGTTTTGTTACAACAGTAGGCCTTATTACAGTCTAAACTGAGATATTTTAGTTACTATAACAGGCACATGATAAAAATAGTTTAACTACTTTTCATCTTTTCTTGGAAATAAAATATATTTAGGCTCGATCTTTGTGTTGTTCGCATTCTGCTTCGGTGAGTGGTTATGCGTTTTTTCTAATATGTTTGGGATATCTCATACATTCAATGGTCTCCCAAGGATAGCCTATGTGACATGGAGTTGAAGGTTTACCATGGTCAATAGGATCCTCTTTAGTCACCCGATCAAAGTGCTTAATATCAAGGCACCTTCTTGTAGAGTAAGGCACCTTCTCGTAGAGTAAGGCACCTACCTGAAGAGTAAGATACCTAATTCTTAGGGTAAGGCACCTACCTAAATAGTAAGGCACCTTCTTGTAGAGTAAGGTACCTACATAAATAGTAATGCACCTACCTCTAGAGTAAGGTTTCCGCCTAAAGAGTAAGGCACCTTCTTGTAGAGTAAGGCACCTGCCTGAAGAGTAAGGTGCCTACCTCTAGAGTAAGGTGGGTGTCTGAAGATTAAGGTGCCTTCTTGTAGAGTAAGGCACCTAATTGAAGAATAAGGTGCCTACCTCTAGAGTAAGGTGCCTATCTAAAGAGTAAGGCAATTTCTTGTAGAGTAAGGTGCCTTCTTGAAGAATAAGGTGTCTGCCTCTATAGTAAGGTGTCTACCTGAAGAGTAAGGTACCTTCTTGTTTAATAAGGTGCATGAATGAAGAGTAAGGTGCCTCCAAAATATACCTTAGACTCATGAAGCAAAAGCATACCTGGTCCACATAGGACCTCGAACGATCAAAAGTTGATAAAATCAGAAAATATCTACACAAAACACACTTCACACACAAATTAGATAATGCATATAATTTTATAAATAGATACATAATAATTCATAGAAATATACAACCCTTATTATATTTCTGTACAAAAATCATTAGTACTCATACAAAAATATGAGCATTTCTGATGCTTATCATCCTCCCATGCCTAATATGTACCACACCCTCATGACACCTAAATTCAGTAGTTAATCCTCCTTTCAGTAGGTCTTAACCTTCTAGGGGACCTTGTATTTTCCTTTGTTTTAGGGATTTTATTTTTGTTGAGGGGCACTAGTTTGATGTGGGACATTTTTGGGCTACGTTGGTTTCTAGGTACATTGGGTTCCTATTATGTTGGGATGGCTTTCATATTTTGGATGTGTTAGCTTCTTGTTGCATAGGTTGCACCTTTCTATTCAGCTTGGCCCAATAACTATACTGTGCAACATAGCCATAGTTGTTTTTTTCTTCTATAATGTGACCTCCACTTCTTACCATAGGTTGGCATGCTGAGGTCATAGTTCTTTGAATAGAATGTCAGAGTCATCCCTTTGTCGTTTGAACACCCTAGCCTTGAAAATCTAAATCTCTTTAGGAGTGAGACCCATTTTTTCTTTGGAAATCATGGTTTCCTCTACCTTCAGTCCAAATACCCCATGTCTCTCCAAATATTTTCTTATTTTGGAAGGTCAACCCTGTGATGAACCATATATATCCTAGAATTGATCTTTTGTAGTAGGGTCTACGCAAATTCTAGGATCCATTTTGGCCTTCTTGGTAGCTTTTCAATTTGCCTTTGCTTCTTTGAACTCTTCGCAGAGCCTTTTAAATTTTTCCTTTCGCTTAGCAAATTTTTTCATATCTTTATCCTATTCCTCTTCTATTTAGGTGGTAGGTTCTACAAACGTGACCTTAGCCTTCTTTCATGACATTTGAGGTGTCTTCCTCTTGTTCCCCTTTGGTATTGCAGTATATTGTGTGGTAATATCCTCTTTTTCTTTGGAAGATGTCTCCATGTTATCGTTAGAGGGCTGAGGTATCTATCCCTCTAACCTTGACTTGCTTGTAGTTGTTCCTCTTGTTCTATGCTCACCCATCATCTTCTTTATGGGCCCTATTAATACGAGTCCTTTTGCTATGGTTACTATTTGCTCTTGAGAGTCTTCCTTAATATCAGGTTCAGTGCCTTACCTTTGGATCTGACCTAAGTGCTCATCATATTCAATGATGTCTATAACAAGGGGATCTATTTGGAATATAGGATTCCCTTGTTCCTTGGTTGTCATCCGATCAAAAATTAACAAACTCTCCCTTACCTCCATGTCTTCATTTTGAGCATCCGACCTAAGCATCCCAAAGGAAACTACCCTCTTTGGTGAGGTCGAAGAGTTCGTAGGCACTTCAATTGCCCAATCTGTTTGAGTGTAGGCATTGATTTTTTCTACCACCCTGGCCTACAACTATTAGTTCTCTACTTTGAGCTATTGAACCAGTTGTTGTAGCTAAGCTACAATAGCCTCCTACCTCTACATTTTCCTTGCATTTATTTTTATAAGAGTATAAATCATGAAATATTATGTATATATATAATACAAACCATGCACATACTTGATTTATTATTTTGTGCAATGTGGAGCATACCAATTCGGTAATATGTGATAGATATGATGGCATATTCCCCATATGTTGATTACGTTACCTTGGTCACTACAACTCTGATTCACTCGATATCCTATGCTAAAATTGTGAAAGTTTGATTGATTCATATAATAGGATGTATATCTATTTTACTGGTTGGTTTTAGGATGTGCAAAAATCCTATCCAATTATTTTACAATATGTTTTGGCATCTTTAGATTTTTATCACATGAAGTGATGATTTCATCTTTGGTCGCTCCCTCATACCATAGTTGATTTCGATTGGATCAAGGCACCTGTATGATATTGAGGTGCCTATTTGAATATTAAGGCATATTTAATCGAGATGTATTCTTGAATAGTAAGGTGCCTACTTATAGAGTTAGGTGTATGTCTAAATAGTAAGGCGTCTACTTCTATAGTAAGGCACATGCCTAAAGAGTAAGGCATCTACTTCTAGAGTAAGGTGCATGCCTAAAGAGAAAGGCACCTACTTCAAGAGTAAGGCACATACCTAAAGAGTAAGGTGCCTACTTCTAGAGTAAGTTACCTACTTAAAGAGTAAGGTGCCTCCTTTTATATTAAGGTGTCTACTTGAAGAGTAATACACCTTCCTTTAGATTAAGACACCTAGTTGAAGAGTAGGGCACTTTATTGTATATTAAGGTGACTCATTAATTTTCCCTTGATGCATAAAATCAAGCTGCTTATTTTATATTTTTTGAAATATTTTTCAACAGTAGTCAAGCACCTCTGACGATGGGCATTGAGATGCTTGTTTGAAGAGTAAGGTGTCTTACTTTAGAGTAAGGTGCCTACCTTTGGAGTAAGCTATATTTCTTTGAATTAAGGTGCATCCCTTTGGATTAAGGAACCTCCCTTTGTAGTAAGGCATCCTTGTAATGGTGCCTACTGGAATATTAAGGCACTCTCCTATCATTGAAAATTTAGCAGTAGCTGGCGTGTTCATTGATGCAAGGTTGATCAAGCCCTTTAAAAACTTTTCTTGTGTCAAATTAGTGTTTTTTTCATCCAATAATAGGGGTGAGTATTTTTTCTTTGTGAGGAATTAGTACCCACATCTATGCTCAAATTAGAATTATCTCCTCAAACAAAATGTGCAATTTCATGGATATTGAACCAGTTTAGGCCTTGTCTCCCAAGATGCCTATTTTTTGTACAATCAGGTCATTCACCTACAAAAGAAAAAAAATGTAATTAAATGCAATATGTGCCTATTAGGCCCTGGCTCTCAAGATTCCTATAGCTTTCATGTGGGGTTTTTCCCTACAAAAAACATTGTAAGCTAAAAAGCAAAAAAATGCAAGTTTGGTGCAATACGTGCCTGTTAGGTGCTAGCTCTCAAGATGTTTGTAGCTTGCATGTAGGCACTGTACCTCCAACACACACAAAAGAAAGAAAACTAAGACTAATTTTTTTTAGTGTACATCCTTATGTCCATCATGTTTCTAAGAATTTGACATATTTTTAATTGGATGAGGTCTCCCCCATGCCTATTTTGGACTCCACCATTAAATTCTTGGACATGTGGTCCGCAGTCGATGGTCATTAACTGTTAGGATGGTGTTGCTACCATCAATTATCTTGACATGTACAACACCATTATTAATTGGTTCTACCACATCATATGGTCCCATCCACCTCTGCATTAGCTTACCTTTATGTTCTTGGAATCTATAATTGTATAGTAATACCCAATCTCCTTCCTTGAACTATTTTGATTTAATGTGGCAGTCATTCCACTATTTCCTTTACCTTTGGATGATTTCCATATTTTGTAGGGCATCCATTTAATATTTGTCTAGATGATTCAACTATATAATCCTCTCCCTCTATGCATCATCTAGGATCAATTTTAGTTCTACTGTAGTTATGATCATTTTAATTTCAAATTTGATGGGCATCATCACACTTTTCCTATATACTAGTTGGAAGGGGGTAAAGTCTGTGGTTATTTTCCATGTTATTCTGTATGCCAATACTTCCTCTGATAGCCTTTTAGCCCAATATTTCCTATGTTGTTACATGTTTTTTGTCAGGATGTTCTCTATCTCCCTATTGGTACCCTCTACCTATTTATTCACCTACAGATGGTAGGGGATGGTTTTGTTATGTCAAAACCTGTATTGCTTAATTAGATCCTAAATTAATTTGGATGAGAATTGGGGCCCTTGATCCATTACAATATTTGTGGGTACCCTAAACCTCATGAAAATTTGAGCAAAGAAAAATTCTACCACTATTCCTTCCTTGGAGTCCCTCAATGCCTGTACTTCGACCCATTTGGTGACATAATCTGTGCAGACTAGAATCTACCTCTTTTCATTCTAAGGTGGGTTGATTGGCCCCACGAAATACATACCCCATTTTTTGAAGGGATCTATGTGTACATGAGGTTGGAGGGGTATTTCATTCTTGTGGGTTCACCTACCCATCCTCTAGAACTTGTCACATTTGCTAGTGTATTTGGCTGCATCTTTGAACAACATGGATCAAGAATACCCAGTCTATAGGACTTTGTATGTGGTACTTCTTCCTATAAAATGTCCTCTGCATGGCTCGCTATGGTCGACTTTGATAACTTTCAAAAATTCATGCTCAACTATGCACCTCCTCAAAATTTGGTCATGCCATATTTTAAATAGGAGGTTATCGATCCATAAAAAATAGGTACCCTTTTCTATTAATGTATACTTCTCTCGTCATGAAATATCAAGGGATGTTCTATCGATAACCAAGTAATTGGTGATGTCTACATACCACGATGTCTGGTCATTGACGAGAAACAAATGTGTTGAAAATTTTGACTAGCTGTGTTATCATTGATGTCAAGAGTTAGTTTCAGTGATGTCAAAATTTAGTGCAAGGATTTAAAAAAATAAGGGTTAAAACATTCATATTTTAAACCCAAGAGACTTGGTTTGAAAGCTTCACATGATTGGTCAAAATGTTGGCTAAATGAAGAACACAAGCTTATACTGAGAGGGGGGGTGAACAGTATAAGACCTCTTTTTACTTTTTCCTTTATACTTCAAAATAGTAAAGCAATATACCCAAAGCAATATCAAAGCAATGCACAAAATCATCCACAAAGTGACACCAATTTTAACGTGGTTCACCCGGAATGCTCGGGCTACGTCCACAAAACTTTTCTCTAAAAGTTATCTCAAAGTTCTTTGGGAAACCTTCCCAATTACAATGTTTATGAGCCTCGGCTCAAAGGAGATACCTTCCCCCAATCTAAATTTATGAGCCTCTGCTCAAAGGAGATACCTTCCCCCAATCTGAATTTATGAGCCTCTCCCCAAAGGAGAAACCTTCCCCCAATCTGAATTTATGAGCCTCTGCTCAAAGGAGATACCTTCCCCTCTACTCTGGATATGATCCCTCGAAGATCAACTGTCTCTACCTCTTGCCAGCATGTGGAACTCCTTTCCACCGAAGACCTCCTCGTCCTCAATGCTTAGCCTAAGAGACCTTCGCCTTCTATGATCATGTCCACAAGAGCTCAGCAACCTCGTACCAAACACAGTCAGTCGGTCTAGTACAAGTCTTCCTCTATCTGTCAGATCTGTCCAACTCTTGAACAAATCAATCCTCCGTCCACAAGCCTTCTCAAAGACTTGCCAAATCTGTCCTCAGGTTCTCTGATAGAACCAATGTACCTCTGTCCTCAAGTTCTCTGATAGAACTATCAATCTCAGCTCACAAGTCCTCTGCTAGGACCTGTCCAAATCTGCTCACAAGTCCCCATCGGAACCTGTCCAAAACCTGCTCACAAGTCCCCAACGGAACCTGTTCAAAACCTGCTCACAAGTCCCCAACGAAACTTGTCCAAAACAGCTCACAAGTTCACCAAGAAAAAACTTGCTTAGCATGAACCCACAAAGAGAATTGTTAGAGACCCAATGTGATTCATCAACCTCATAGAAGCATAAAGAGAATTGTTAGAGACTCAATATGTTCTATACTTAACTCCCAATCTCAATCTCAAATCTCATAGAAACATAAAGAGAATTGTTAGAGACTCAATATGTTCTATATTTAACTCTCAATATCAATCTTCAACTCAATCTCAAATCTCATAGAAACATAAAGAGAATTGTTAGAGACTCAATATGATCTATACTTGACTCCCAATATCAATCTCAACTCAATCTCAATCTCAAAAGAATAAGATAGATGTAGTATGCTTTTCTCAAGAACATGAAACACAACCCAACAATTGCCAAACATGCAATATCTCATATAACAATGCTACTCATGTTCTTTCCACAACCAATATCTTTTCTCAACCAATTAGGGCTTTAACAACAATGCTTATAGACAAGGTTTAACCAACATCATTCAACTCAACATTAACCTTGAAGCATTCAACCAATCATCACAAGAAAAGGAAACAAGTAGAAATCCTTTTCCCTCCAAAGATATTTGAACAAAACAGCCACCAACACAATATCACCAAATGCAAAGAATAACTTGCTCAAATCAACTCAATGGAGTAAGCCCAATATCATGAATCAAGTAAAGCAATAACTTGATCAAACAACCTCTATGGAAGCAACTCAACCATCAAACTCAAAACAGCCAACCAAGGGTTCCACCAACTCAATGCAAGTAGCTTGACTCACAAATACAAACCCTAGTGCACAAAGCTTCCACTATCTCAAACCAAAAATTATGCATTCATCAAAAACTCTCCTTAAGGATAACAATGCATAAGTAGTCTTCAACAAACCAAAAAATAGGATTTACACCCAATCAAAGAAAACCTAGTTGAAAACCTTTTCACTCCAACCTTATTTCAGAAAACATACACCAATCATACTCATAAGAAGAATGTGCCCATACCTTATTGGAGTAGAAGAAAATTGATCCTTAAAGTTGTCACCACACACAACCCTCAAACTTCCAACCAAGTTAGGGTTAGAACCAAGATAAATGAGCATATAAAAAACTTTCCTTAGTACACCTTTTAGCTTCTCTTCTTTTGAAAACAACCACCAAAGAAGTCAAAAACACAACAACCAAAACTTACACCTTATATCTCCATTTTAAACTTTAGCATAGCAAAAGACTAATCTCAAAAATACAACCAAAGAAATATCCCCTTATTTCTCCTATGTCTTTTAAACAATGCTAAACAATGCCAAAAATTATATCAAGAAATTAATCACACCTTAGAATGGCTGCCCTTGAAGAATCCAAAAATCATGGAATGGCTGCCCTTGACGAATCCGAAAATCGTGGAATGGCTGCCTTTGATGAATCCGAAAAACGCGGCACAAAATACGTTTTAACAAAAACGTGACTTAATCCATGCACAGCTCCCTCCACGGGAATCGAAACGCAGACCTCCGCCTACGCAAAGCCCAAATGCAGCCTATGCTTCCACTAGCCCACAAGGGGCTAACGAAGTCTAAGACAGACTTCCTACCACTTCAACGAACAAGCACTTCGTAAGTTTTTCAAACGCGAGCTCTCTTCTTCCGCGGCGTCAACAGAGCATCGATCGCAGCCAAAAATTAATGCATTCAAAATTCTCAAGAGGAGTTAAACCTTAGGATCCTTCCCATATTTATAGTCCAATCGTGGACTTTAGAACACGTCGACGACAGAGAAACGTAATTTCGAATTTAATCGAAATTGCTTTCTAAAGGGTTTAAAAACCCTTAATTAATTTTAATAAATTAAGAATAAAAAAGGTTTAAAAACCTTTAAGTATTTTTAATAAATTAAAAATAATTTCTCCCTTAATTAATTAAATAATTAATTAATTAAAACCTTGAAGGGTTTTAAATAATAATTAAATAATAAAGAGAACCTCCATTGGTTTTAATAAAAACCATTTAACTTGGTTTTAATAAAAACCCTATCCAAAAACCTTATCCAATGGAATCTCTCTGGATTCTCTTAAGAATATTCTCTTGGAATCTTTCACCTTTGAAGCCAACACATCCTCTTAACATTAATGCCATTTCCTTTTGACATCAATGACAACTCATAGACAAGGAGCTAGGATCTCAAACCCAAAATTGCCAACAATCTCCCCCTTTGTCATTGATGGCAAACCATGCTTCTCAACAACAAAAAACTCAACATAAATAGCTCCCCCTGTCTTGAGGCTCTCCCCTTACTCAAATCTCTCCCCCTTTGTCATCAATGGCAAAGGGTCACCTTTGGGGCTCGGGACTAAGAATGAGCCTCTTAGCTTAGTCCCTCCCCCACCTCCTAATGAGGTGATTAATTCTGGGGTGGGAGTAAAACTCCCATTAGGCACTGATCATCATCAGCGTCTATAACTTCCTTGTCAGGCCTTCTCTTGAACTCTTTGTCCATATTCCTATTCTTGTCACTGTTCTTGTTCTTGTTCTCATCCCTGTTCTTGTCCATGCCTTGATCCTTGGACTTGATCATGCCACTGTTCCTGTTCCTGTATTCTGGAATTTCAGCTCTACACTGTCTAGCTATGTGACCTTTATTGTTGCACTTATAACAAGTAACAATGTTATTTCTCTCATGGTAAACCTGATCTTTGAATCCACCAGTTCTGACCAAACCTATTTTGGCCAACCCTGTTCTAACCAAACTTTTGACCAAACCTGTTCTGACCAAACCTATTCTGACCAAACCTGTTCTAGCCAAACCTGTTCTGACCAAATCTGTTCTTGTTATTTGCCTTGCAATAAACTGCCTTGTGCCCAAACTGTTGACAAGAGTAGCAATACCCTTGAAAGTAACTAGCACTTCTAAAACTGTCATTTACCTTCTTCACTTGAGCCATGCAATGTGAAGCCATGTGACCAAACCTGTGACAAGCAAAACATCTGCCTTGAAACTTTCCTTTATTTGACCTCTTGGGTCCTGAAAACTTCTTCTCATTCTGAATTCTATTTTCTATTTCTGTGCATCTATCATTCAAGGACTCATGATCTGAAATACTTTCCTCATCAGAACTCTCTTCCTTTTGGAGTCTCTTACTAGACTCTTCAACTTGTTCCTTGTGTGACTTAACAAAACCAAGGCCTGTTTTATCTGTTGTCTTTCTTTGACCTTTGATGAGTGACTTAACCTTTTTGGAGCTATCTTGAAACCCGTAAAGCTTATCCTTGTACTCTTTAGTTTCCTCTTTCAAAGAAGCCATTTTCTGTTCTAACTCACTATACTCAAGAACCTTAGACTCTAACTCATCCTTGAGTTCTTGTGTCTTAGCTATAGAGAAATCAAGATTTTCAATAAGATCATCTCTCTCCATACAACATTCATCTAACTTATCCTTGAGTCTAGCATTCTTCTTTCTTTCCTTTTTCAAAGCACTAAGAGCACTAATAAGTTCACTTTCAAGATCCTTTATTTGATTTCCTTTTGAATCATCAAAGCCTTTTTCAGATTTCTTATCACTAGAGGTGCTACCCTTTTCAAAAACCATACATGCATCTTCCTTATAGTTTTCTGAAGCATCCTCATACATACTAGAAACCAAATCATTATTTGTGCAATCATCCTCAAGGTGACCAAAATTTCCACATCTAAGACATTTCATGATAATGAATCTATGTTTCGGTTCTTCCTCTTTTTTCGATATGAACAACATCTCATTTTCATTATCACTTGAAGAACTTTCACTATCACTACTAGAACACTTACTTGCTTTGTCTAGGTAGAAACTCTTCTTGTGCTTGTGAGAATACCTCTTTCCTTGATTGTTGTGCTCATCTTTGATTTTAAGATTTGTATTGGCCTCTTCTAGTTGTTTCTTCAATGAAACAATCTCTTCTTCTTGTTTGCAGCAAACAGTCTCTTTCTCATTGATCTGAGACCTGAGAGTTTCTTCACTCCTTTTGGACTCTTCTATTTGCAGCTTCAGATTGCTAACAACTTTGTTAGATTCCTCTTCATGTTTGTTGCATATATCGACTTTATTACTCATTTCTTCTATCTGCATTCTTAAACCGTCAATTTCTTTTTCTAGCTTACTGTAATACTCTATTTTCTTGGTTAATTGCATTTCGAGATCTTCAAAAATTTTCTTGTATTCTTCTGTTTGTACTTTCAAACTGGTGATTATATCTTCTGCATCCTCAACCTTTTTACTCAGAGCTGAAATTAGTTTTTGTTTCCAATTTGCTTCTGCATCACTTCCTTCTTCATCACATTCCTGTTCTGAATCTGTTTCTTCACCAATTTTGAATGGATCATCTTCATCTTCACTGCTACTAAACCCATGGCAATGACGTTCATTATGACCGAGTTGACCACAAACAAAACATTCTCTACCTTGTGAGCAATCAGCTGCAAAGTGACCGGTCTTCCCACATCTGGTGCAAAACTTTATTAATCTGGCCTGTTCTCCATTGTTTGATTCATCTCTTGAATCTATTTCCATTCTTCTTCCCAAAACAACAACATTGAGTTCATCTTCATTTTCTTTCATGACCATGTGTGTTTTCTTCTTCTTGTGTCTTATGGTTTTGCTTTTGCCTTTCCTTGCCATTTGTGTTCTTGTAAGATCTTCCTTCAAGTTGTTAAACTTTTCGAAGGCACCAGATCTGATACCAATTGAAGAACACAAGCTTATACTGAGAGGGGGGGTGAATAGTATAAGACCTCTTTTTACTTTTTCCTTTATACTTCAAAATAGTAAAGCAATATACCCAAAGCAATATCAAAGCAATGCACAAAATCATCCACAAAGTGACACCAATTTTAACGTGGTTCACCCAGAATGGCTGGGCTACGTCCACAAAACTTTTCTCTAAAAGTTATCTCAAAGTTCTTTGGGAAACCTTCCCAATTACAATGTTTATGAGCCTCGGCTCAAAGGAGATACCTTCCCCCAATCTGAATTTATGAGCCTCTGCTCAAAGGAGATACCTTCCCCCAATCTGAATTTATGAGCCTCTACCCAAAGGAGAAACCTTCCCCCAATCTAAATTTATGAGCCTCTGCTCAAAGGAGATACCTTCCCCTCTGCTCTGGATATGATCCCTTAGAAGATCAACTGTCTCTACCTCTTGCCAGCATGTGGAACTCCTTTCCATCGAAGACCTCCTGTCCTCAATGCTTAGCCTAAGAGACCTCTGCCTTCTATGATCACGTCCACAACAGCTCAACAACTTGTACCAAACACAATCAGTCGGTCTAGTACAAGTCTTCCTCTGTCTGTCAGATCTGTCCAACTCTTGAACAAATCAATCCTCTATCCACAAGCCTTCTCAAAGACTTGCCAAATCTGTCCTCAGGTTCTCTGATAGAACCAATGTACCTCTGTCCTCAAGTTCTCTCGATAGAACTATCAATCTCAGCTCACAAGTCCTCTCGCTAGGACCTGTCCAAATCTGCTCACAAGTCCCCACGAAACCTGTCCAAAACCTTCTCACAAGTCCCCAATGGAACCTGTCAAAAACCTGCTCACAAGTCCCCAACGGAACCTGTCCAAAACAGCTCACAAGTTCACCAAGAAAAAACTTGCTTAGCATGAACCCACAAAGAGAATTGTTAGAGACCCAATGTGATTCATCAACCTCATAGAAGCATAAAGAGAATTGTTAGAGACTCAATATGTTCTATACTTAACTCCCAATCTCAATCTCAAATCTCATAGAAACATAAAGAGAATTGTTAGAGACTCAATATGTTCTATATTTAACTCTCAATATCAATCTTCAACTCAATCTCAAATCTCATAGAAACATAAAGAGAATTGTTAGAGACTCAATATGATCTATACTTGACTCCCAATATCAATCTCAACTCAATCTCAATCTCAAAAGAATAAGATAGATGTAGTATGCTTTTCTCAAGAACATGAAACACAACCCAACAATTGCCAAACATGCAATATCTCATATAACAATGCTACTCATGTTCTTTCCACAACCAATATCTTTTCTCAACCAATTAGGGCTTTAACAACAATGCTTATAGACAAGGTTTAACCAACATCATTCAACTCAACATTAACCTTGAAGCATTCAACCAATCATCACAAGAAAAGGAAACAAGTAGAAATCCTTTTCCCTCCAAAGATATTTGAACAAAACAACCACCAACACAATATCACCAAATGCAAAGAATAACTTGCTCAAATCAACTCAATGGAGTAAGCCCAATATCATGAATCAAGTAAAGCAATAACTTGATCAAACAACCTCTATGGAAGCAACTCAACCATCAAACTCAAAACAGCCAACCAAGGGTTCCACCAACTCAATGCAAGTAGCTTGACTCACAAATACAAACCCTAGTGCACAAAGCTTCCACTATCTCAAACCAGAAATTATGCATTCATCAAAAAACTCTCCTTAAGGATAACAATGCATAAGTAGTCTTCAACAAACCAGAAAATAGGATTTACACCCAATCAAAGAAAACCTAGTTGAAAACCTTTTCACTCCAACCTTATTTCAGAAAACATACACCAATCATACTCATAAGAAGAATGTGCCCATACCTTATTGGAGTAGAAGAAAATTGATCCTTAAAGTTGTCACCACACACAACCCTCAAACTTCCAACCAAGTTAGGGTTAGAACCAAGATAAATGAGCATATATAAAAACTTTCCTTAGTACACCTTTTAGCTTCTCTTCTTTTGAAAACAACCACCAAAGAAGTCAAAAACACAACAACCAAAACTTACACCTTATATCTCCATTTTAAACTTTAGCATAGCAAAAGACTAATCTCAAAAATACAACCAAAGAAATATCCCCTTATTTCTCCTATGTCTTTTAAACAATGCTAAACAATGCCAAAAATTATATCAAGAAATTAATCACACCTTAGAATGGCTGCCCTTGAAGAATCCAAAAATCGTGGAATGGCTGCCCTTGATGAATCCAAAAATCGTGGAATGGCTGCCTTTGATGAATCCGAAAAACGTGGCACAAAATACGTTTTAACAAAAACGTGACTTAATCCATGCACAGCTCCCTCCACGGGAATCGAAACGTAGACCTCCGCCTACGCAAAGCCCAAATGCAGCCTATGCTGCCACTAGCCCACAAGGGGCTAACGAAGTCTAAGACAGACTTCCTACCACTTCAACGAACAAGCACTTAGTAAGTTTTTCAAACGCGAGCTCTCTTCTTCCATGGCATCAACAGAGCATCGATCGCAGCCAAAAATTAATGCATTCAAAATTCTCAAGAGGAGTTAAACCTTAGGATCCTTCCCATATTTATAGTCCAATCGTGGACTTTAGAACACGTCGACGGCAGAGAAACGTAATTTCGAATTTAATCGAAATTGCTTTCTAAAGGGTTTAAAAACCCTTAATTAATTTTAATAAATTAAGAATAAAAAAGGTTTAAAAACCTTTAAATATTTTTAATAAATTAAAAATAATTTCTCCCTTAATTAATTAAATAATTAATTAATTAAAACCTTGAAGGGTTTTAAATAATAATTAAATAATAAAGAGAACCTCCATTGGTTTTAATAAAAACCATTTAACTTGGTTTTAATAAAAACCCTATCCAAAAACCTTATCCAATGGAATCTCTCCGGATTCTCTTAAGAATATTCTCTTGGAATCTTTCACCTTTGAAGCCAACACATCCTCTTAACATTAATGCCATTTCCTTTTGACATCAATGACAACTCATAGACAAGGAGCTAGGATCTCAAACCCAAAATTGCCAACAATCTCCCCCTTTGTCATTGATGGCAAACCATGCTTCTCAACAACAAAAACTCAACATAAATAACTCCCCCTGTCTTGAGGCTCTCCCCCTTACTCAAATATCTCCCCCTTTGTCATCAATGGCAAAGGGTCACCTTTGGGGCTCGGGACTAAGAATGAGCCTCTTAGCTTAGTCCCTCCCCCACCTCCTGATGAGGTGATTAATTCTGGGGTGGGAGTAAAACTCCCATTAGGCACTGATCATCATCAGCGTCTATAACTTCCTTGTCGGGCCTTCTCTTGAACTCTTTGTCCATATTCCTATTCTTGTCACTGTTCTTGTTCTTGTTCTCATCCCTGTTCTTGTCCATGCCTTGATCCTTGGACTTGATCATGCCACTGTTCTTGTTCCTGTATTCTAGAATTTCAGCTCTACACTGTCTAGCTATGTGACCTTTATTGTTGCACTTATAACAAGTAACAATGTTATTTCTCTATGGTAAACCTGATCTTTGAATCCACCAGTTCTGACCAAACCTGTTTTGGCCAACCCTGTTCTGACCAAACCTGTTCTGACCAAACCTTTCTGACCAAACCGTTCGACCAAATCTGTTCTGCCAAATGTTCTCAATTTGCCTTGCAATAAACTGCCTTGTGCCCAAACTATTGACAAGAGTAGCAATACCCTTGAAAGTAACTAGCACTTCTGAAACTGTCATTTACCTTCTTCACTTGAGCCATGCAATGTGAAGCCATGTGACCAAACCTGTGACAAGCAAAACATCTGCCTTGAAACTTTCCTTTATTTGACCTCTTGGGTCCTGAAAACTTCTTCTTCTTCTCATTCTGAATTCTGTTTTCTATTTCTGTGCATCTATCATTCAAGGACTCATGATCTGAAATACTTTCCTCATCAGAACTCTCTTCCTTTTGGAGTCTCTTACTAGACTCTTCAACTTGTTCCTTGTGTGACTTAACAAAACCAAGGCCTGTTTTATCTGTTGTCTTTCTTTGACCTTTGATGAGTGACTTAACCTTTTTGGAGCTATCTTGAAACCTGTGAAGCTTATCCTTGTACTCTTTAGTTTCCTCTTTCAAAGAAGCCATTTTCTGTTCTAACTCACTATACTCAAGAACCTTAGACTCTAACTCATCCTTGAGTTCTTGTGTCTTAGCTATAGAGAAATCAAGATTTTCAATAAGATCATCTCTCTCCATACAACATTCATCTAACTTATCCTTGAGTCTAGCATTCTTCTTTCTTTCCTTTTTCAAAGCACTAAGAGCACTAATAAGTTCACTTTCAAGATCCTTTATTTGATTTCCTTTTGAATCATCAAAGCCTTTTTCAGATTTCTTATCACTAGAGGTGCTACCCTTTTCAAAAACCATACATGCATCTTCCTTATAGTTTTCTGAAGCATCCTCATACATACTAGAAACCAAATCATTATTTGTGCAATCATCCTCAAGGTGACCAAAATTTCCACATCTAAGACATTTCATGATAATGAATCTATGTTTCGGTTCTTCCTCTTTTTCTGATATGAACAACATCTCATTTTCATTATCACTTGAAGAACTTTCACTATCACTACTAGAACACTTACTTGCTTTGTCTAGGTAGAAACTCTTCTTGTGCTTGTGAGAATACCTCTTTCCTTGATTGTTGTGCTCATCTTTGATTTTAAGATTTGTATTGGCCTCTTCTAGTTGTTTCTTCAATGAAACAATCTCTTCTTCTTGTTTGCAGCAAACAGTCTCTTTCTCATTGATCTGAGACCTGAGAGTTTCTTCACTCCTTTTGGACTCTTCTATTTGCAGCTTCAGATTGCTAACAACTTTGTTAGATTCCTCTTCATGTTTGCTGCATATATCGACTTTATTACTCATTTCTTCTGTCTGCATTCTTAAACCGTCAATTTCTTTTTCTAGCTTACTACAATACTCTGTTTTCCTGGTTAATTGCATTTCGAGATCTTCAAAAATTTTCTTGTATTCTTCTGTTTGTACTTTCAAACTGGTGATTATATCTTCTGCATCCTCAACCTTTTTACTCAGAGCTGAAATTAGTTTCTGTTTCCAATTTGCTTCTGCATCACTTCCTTCTTCATCACATTCTTATTCTGAATCTGTTTCTTCACCAATTTTGAACGGATCATCTTCATCTTCACTGCTACTAAACCCATGGCAATGACGTTCATTATGACCGAGTTGACCACAAACAAAACATTCTCTACCTTGTGAGCAATCAGCTGCAAAGTGACCGGTCTTCCCACATCTGGTGCAAAACTTTATTAATCTGGCCTGTTCTCCACTGTTTGATTCATCTCTTGAATCTATTTCCATTCTTCTTCCCAAAATAGCAACATTGAGTTCATCTTCATTTTCTTTCATGACCATGTGTGTTTTCTTCTTCTTGTGTCTTATGGTTTTGCTTTTGCCTTTCCTTGCCATTTGTGTTCTTGTAAGATCTTCCTTCAAGCTGTTAAACTTTTCGAAGGCACCGGCTCTGATACCAATTGAAGAACACAAGCTTATACTGAGAGGGGGTGAACAATATAAGACCTCTTTTTACTTTTTCCTTTATACTTCAAAATAGTAAAGCAATATACCCAAAGCAATATCAAAGCAATGCACAAAATCATCCACAAAGTGACACCAATTTTAACGTGGTTCACCCAGAATGCCTAGGCTACGTCCACAAAACTTTTCTCTAAAAGTTATCTCAAAGTTCTTTGGGAAACCTTCCCAATTACAATGTTTATGAGCCTCGGCTCAAAGGAGATACCTTCCCCCAATCTGAATTTATGAGCCTCTGCTCAAAGGAGATACCTTCCCCCAATCTGAATTTATGAGCCTCTACCCAAAGGAGAAACCTTCCCCCAATCTGAATTTATGAGCCTCTGCTCAAAGGAGATACCTTCCCTCTCGCTCTGGATATGATCCCTCAGAAGATCAACTGTCTCTACCTCTTGCCAGCATGTGGAACTCCTTTCCATCGAAGACCTCCTGTCCTCAATGCTTAGCCTAAGAGACCTCTGCCTTCTATGATCACGTCCACAGCAGCTCAACAACCTGTACCAAACACAATCAGTCGGTCTAGTACAAGTCTTCCTCTGTCTGTCAGATCTGTCCAACTCTTGAACAAATCAATCCTCTATCCACAAGCCTTCTCAAAGACTTGCCAAATCTGTCCTCAGGTTCTCTGATAGAACCAATGTACCTCTGTCCTCAAGTTCTCTGATAGAACTATCAATCTCAGCTCACAAGTCCTCTGCTAGGACCTGTCCAAATCTGCTCACAAGTCCCCATCGAAACCTGTCCAAAACCTCTCACAAGTCCCCAACGGAACCTGTCCAAAACCTGCTCACAAGTCCCCAACGAAACCTATCCAAAATAGCTCACAAGTTCACCAAGAAAAACTTGCTTAGCATGAACCCACAAAGAGAATTGTTAGAGACCCAATGTGATTCATCAACCTCATAGAAGCATAAAGAGAATTGTTAGAGACTCAATATGTTCTATACTTAACTCCCAATCTCAATCTCAAATCTCATAGAAACATAAAGAGAATTGTTAGAGACTCAATATGTTCTATATTTAACTCTCAATATCAATCTCAATAATTAAATCTCATAGAAACATAAAGAGAATTGTTAGAGACTCAATATGATCTATACTTGACTCCCAATATCAATCTCAACTCAATCTCAATCTCAAAAGAATAAGATAGATGTAGTATGCTTTTCTCAAGAACATGAAACACAACCCAACAATTGCCAAACATGCAATATCTCATATAACAATGCTACTCATGTTCTTTCCACAACCAATATCTTTTCTCAACCAATTAGGGCTTTAACAACAATGCTTATAGACAAGGTTTAACCAACATCATTCAACTCAACATTAACCTTGAAGCATTCAACCAATCATCACAAGAAAAGGAAACAAGTAGAAATCCTTTTCCCTCCAAAGATATTTGAACAAAACAACCACCAACACAATATCACCAAATGCAAAGAATAACTTGCTCAAATCAACTCAATGGAGTAAGCCCAATATCATGAATCAAGTAAAGCAATAACTTGATCAAACAACCTCTATGGAAGCAACTCAACCATCAAACTCAAAACAGCCAACCAAGGGTTCCACCAACTCAATGCAAGTAGCTTGACTCACAAATACAAACCCTAGTGCACAAAGCTTCCACTATCTCAAACCAGAAATTATGCATTCATCAAAAACTCTCCTTAAGGATAACAATGCATAAGTAGTCTTCAACAAACCAGAAAATAGGATTTACACCCAATCAAAGAAAACCTAGTTGAAAACCTTTTCACTCCAACCTTATTTTAGAAAACATACACCAATCATACTCATAAGAAGAATGTGCCCATACCTTATTGGAGTAGAAGAAAATTGATCCTTAAAGTTGTCACCACACACAACCCTCAAACTTCCAACCAAGTTAGGGTTAGAACCAAGATAAATGAGCATATATAAAAACTTTCCTTAGTACACCTTTTAGCTTCTCTTCTTTTGAAAACAACCACCAAAGAAGTCAAAAACACAACAACCAAAACTTACACCTTATATCTCCATTTTAAACTTTAGCATAGCAAAAGACTAATCTCAAAAATACAACCAAAGAAATATCCCCTTATTTCTCCTATGTCTTTTAAACAATGCTAAACAATGCCAAAAATTATATCAAGAAATTAATCACACCTTAGAATGGCTGCCCTTGAAGAATCCAAAAATCGTGGAATGGCTGCCCTTGACGAATCCAAAAATCATGGAATGGCTGCCTTTGATGAATCCGAAAAACGTGGCACAAAATACGTTTTAACAAAAACGTGACTTAATCCATGCACAACTCCCTCCGCGGGAATCGAAACGTAGACCTCCGCCTACGCAAAGCCCAAATGCAGCCTATGCTGCCACTAGCCCACAAGGGGCTAACGAAGTCTAAGACAGACTTCCTACCACTTCAACGAACAAGCACTTCGTAAGTTTTTCAAACGCGAGCTCTCTTCTTCCGCGGCGTCAACAGAGCATCGATCGCAGCCAAAAATTAATGCATTCAAAATTCTCAAGAGGAGTTAAACCTTAGGATCCTTCCCATATTTATAGTCCAATCGTGGACTTTAGAACACGTCGGTGGCAGAGAAACGTAATTTCGAATTTAATCGAAATTGCTTTCTAAAGGGTTTAAAAACCCTTAATTAATTTTAATAAATTAAGAATAAAAAAGGTTTAAAAACCTTTAAGTATTTTTAATAAATTAAAAATAATTTCTCCCTTAATTAATTAAATAATTAATTAATTAAAACCTTGAAGGGTTTTAAATAATAATTAAATAATAAAGAGAACCTCCATTGGTTTTAATAAAAACCATTTAACTTGGTTTTAATAAAAACCCTATCCAAAAACCTTATCCAATGGAATCTCTCCGGATTCTCTTAAGAAGATTCTCTTGGAATCTTTCACCTTTGAAGCCAACACATCCTCTTAACATTAATGCCATTTCCTTTTGACATCAATGACAACTCATAGACAAGGAGCTAGGATCTCAAACCCAAAATTGCCAACAATCTCCCCCTTTGTCATTGATGGCAAACCATGCTTCTCAACAACAAAAAACTCAACATAAACAGCTCCCCTTGTCTTGAGGCTCTCCCCCTTACTCAAATCTCACTACAAATCAATGGCAAAGGGTCACCTTTGGGGCTTGGCACTAAGAATGAACCTCTTAGCTTAGTCCCTCCCCCACCTTCTATTAAGGTGATTAATTCTAGGGTGGGAGTAAAACTCCCATTCGGCACTGATCATCATCAGCGTCTATAACTTCCTTGTCGGGCCTTCTCTTGAACTCTTTGTCCATATTCCTGTTCTTGTCACTATTCTTGTTCTTGTTCTCATCCTTGTTCTTGTCCATGCCTTGATCCTTGGACTTGATCATGCCACTGTTCCTGTTCCTATATTCTAGAATTTTAGCTCTACACTGTCTAGCTATGTGACCTTTATTGTTGCACTTATAACAAGTAACAATGTTATTTCTCTAGGTAAACCTGATCTTTGAATCCACCAGTTCTGACCAAACCTATTTTGGCCAACCCTGTTCTGACCAATCTGTTGAAACTTTGACCAAACCTATTCGCAAACTGTTCGACCAAATCTGTTCCTGTTATTTGCCTTGCAATAAACCGCCTTGTGCCCAAACTATTGACAAGAGTAGCAATACCCTTGAAAGTAACTAGCACTTCTGAAACTATCATTTACCTTCTTCACTTGAGCCATGCAATGTGAAGCCATGTGACCAAACCTGTGACAAGCAAAACATCTGCCTTGAAACTTTCCTTTATTTGACCTCTTGGGTCCTGAAAACTTCTTCTTCTTCTCATTCTGAATTCTGTTTTAGTGTATCTATCATTCAAGGACTCATGATCTGAAATACTTTCCTCATCAGAACTCTCTTCCTTTTGGAGTCTCTTACTAGACTCTTCAACTTGTTCCTTGTGTGACTTAACAAAACCAAGGCCTGTTTTATCTCGTTGTCTTTCTTTGACCTTTGATGAGTGACTTAACCTTTTTGGAGCTATCTTGAAACCTCGTAAAGCTTATCCTTGTACTCTTTAGTTTCCTCTTTCAAAGAAGCCATTTTCTGTTCTAACTCACTATACTCAAGAACCTTAGACTCTAACTCATCCTTGAGTTCTTGTGTCTTAGCTATAGAGAAATCAAGATTTTCAATAAGATCATCTCTCTCCATACAACATTCATCTAACTTATCCTTGAGTCTAGCATTCTTCTTTCTTTCCTTTTTCAAAGCACTAAGAGCACTAATAAGTTCACTTTCAAGATCCTTTATTTGATTTCCTTTTGAATCATCAAAGCCTTTTTCAGATTTCTTATCACTAGAGGTGCTACCCTTTTCAAAAACCATACATGCATCTTCCTTATAGTTTTTTGAAGCATCCTCATACATACTAGAAACCAAATCATTATTTGTGCAATCATCCTCAAGGTGACCAAAATTTCCACATCTAAGACATTTCATGATAATGAATCTATGTTTCGGTTCTTCCTCTTTTTCTGATATGAACAACATCTCATTTTCATTATCACTTGAAGAACTTTCACTATCACTACTAGAACACTTACTTGCTTTGTCTAGGTAGAAACTCTTCTTGTGCTTGTGAGAATACCTCTTTCCTTGATTGTTGTGCTCATCTTTGATTTTAAGATTTGTATTGGCCTCTTCTAGTTGTTTCTTCAATGAAACAATCTCTTCTTCTTGTTTGCAAGCAAGCAGTCTCTTTCTCATTGATCCGAGACCTGAGAGTTTCTTCACTCCTTTTGGACTCTTCTATTTGCAGCTTCAGATTGCTAACAACTTTGTTAGATTCCTCTTCATGTTTGCTGCATATATCGACTTTATTACTCATTTCTTCTGTCTGCATTCTTAAACCGTCAATTTCTTTTTCTAGCTTACTGCAATACTCTGTTTTCTTGGTTAATTGCATTTCGAGATCTTCAAAAAATTTCTTGTATTCTTCTGTTTGTACTTTCAAACTGGTGATTATATCTTCTGCATCCTCAACCTTTTTACTCAGAGCTGAAATTAGTTTATGTTTCCAATTTGCTTCTGCATCACTTCCTTCTTCATCACATTCCTGTTCTGAATCTGTTTCTTCACCAATTTTGAATGGATCATCTTCATCTTCACTGCTACTAAACCCATGGCAATGACGTTCATTATGACCGAGTTGACCACAAACAAAACATTCTCTACCTTGTGAGCAATCAGCTGCAAAGTGACCGGTCTTCCCACATCTGGTGCAAAACTTTATTAATCTGACTTGTTCTCCACTGTTTGATTCATCTCTTGAATCTATTTCCATTCTTCTTCCCAAAATAGCAACATTGAGTTCATCTTCATTTTCTTTCATGACCATGTGTGTTTTCTTCTTCTTGTGTCTTATGGTTTTGCTTTTGCCTTTCCTTGCCATTTGTGTTCTTGTAAGATCTTCCTTCAAGATGTTAAACTTTTCAAAGGCACCGGCTCTGATACCAATTGAAGAACACAAGCTTATACTGAGAGGGGGGGTGAACAGTATAAGACCTTTTTTACTTTTTCCTTTATACTTCAAAATAGTAAAGCAATATACCCAAAGCAATATCAAAGCAATGCACAATATCATCCACAAAGTGACACCAATTTTAACGTGGTTCACCCAGAATGCTCGGGCTACGTCCACAAAACTTTTCTCTAAAATTTATCTCAAAGTTCTTTGGGAAACCTTCCCAATTACAATGTTTATGAGCCTCGGCTCAAAGGAGATACCTTCCCCCAATCTAAATTTATGAGCCTCTGCTCAAAGGAGATACCTTCCCCCAATCTGAATTTATGAGCCTCTGCTCAAAGGAGATACCTTCCCCCAATCTAAATTTATGAGCCTCTGCTCAAAGGAGATACCTTCCCCTCTGCTCTGGATATGATCCCTCAAAAGATCAACTATCTCTACCTCTTGCCAGCACGTGGAACTCCTTTCCACCGAAGACCTCCTATCCTCAATGCTTAGCCTAAGAGACCTCTACCTTCTATGATCACGTCCACAGCAGCTCAGCAACCTGTACCAAACATAGTCAGTCGGTCTAGTACAAGTCTTCCTCTGTCTATCAAATCTGTCCAACTCTTGAACAAATCAATCCTCTGTCCACAAGCCTTCTCAAAGACTTGCCAAATCTATCCTCAGGTTCTCTGATAGAACCAATGTACCTCTGTCCTCAAGTTCTCTGATAGAACTATCAATCTCAGCTCACAAGTCCTCTGCTAGGACCTGTCCAAATCTGCTCACAAGTCCCCACCGAAACCTGTCCAAAACCTCACTCACAAGTCCCCAACGGAACCTCGTCCAAAACCTCGCTCACAAGTCCCCAACGGAACCTGTCCAAAACAGCTCACAAGTTCACCAAGAAAAACTTGCTTAGCATGAACCCACAAAGAGAATTGTTAGAGACCCAATGTGATTCATCAACCTCATAGAAGCATAAAGAGAATTGTTAGAGACTCAATATGTTCTATACTTAACTCCCAATCTCAATCTCAAATCTCATAGAAACATAAAGAGAATTGTTAGAGACTCAATATGTTCTATATTTAACTCTCAATATCAATCTCAAATCTCATAGAAACATAAAGAGAATTGTTAGAGACTCAATATGATCTATACTTAACTCCCAATCTCAATCTCAACTCAATCTCAATCTCAAAAGAATAAGATAGATGTAGTATGCTTTTCTCAAGAACATGAAACACAACCCAACAATTGCCAAACATGCAATATCTCATATAACAATGCTACTCATGTTCTTTCCACAACCAATATCTTTTCTCAACCAATTAGGGCTTTAACAACAATGCTTATAGACAAGGTTTAACCAACATCATTCAACTCAACATTAACCTTGAAGCATTCAACCAATCATCACAAGAAAAGGAAACAAGTAGAAATCCTTTTCCCTCCAAAGATATTTGAACAAAACAGCCACCAACACAATATCACCAAATGCAAAGAATAACTTGCTCAAATCAACTCAATGGAGTAAGCCCAATATCATGAATCAAGTAAAGCAATAACTTGATCAAACAACCTCTATGGAAGCAACTCAACCATCAAACTCAAAACAACCAACCAAGGGTTCCACCAACTCAATGCAAGTAGCTTGACTCACAAATACAAACCCTAGTGCACAAAGCTTCCACTATCTCAAACCAGAAATTATGCATTCATCAAAAACTCTCCTTAAGGATAACAATGCATAAGTAGTCTTCAACAAACCAGAAAATAGGATTTACACCCAATCAAAGAAAACCTAGTTGAAAACCTTTTCACTCCAACCTTATTTCAGAAAACATACACCAATCATACTCATAAGAAGAATGTGCCCATACCTTATTGGAGTAGAAGAAAATTGATCCTTAAAGTTGTCACCACACACAACCCTCAAACTTCCAACCAAGTTAGGGTTAGAACCAAGATAAATGAGCATATATAAAAACTTTCCTTAGTACACCTTTTAGCTTCTCTTCTTTTGAAAACAACCACCAAAGAAGCCAAAAACACAACAACCAAAACTTACACCTTATATCTCCATTTTAAACTTTAGCATAGCAAAAGACTAATCTCAAAAATACAACCAAAGAAATATCCCCTTATTTCTCCTATGTCTTTTAAACAATGCTAAACAATGCCAAAAATTATATCAAGAAATTAATCACACCTTAGAATGGCTGCCCTTGAAGAATCCAAAAATCACGGAATGGCTGCCCTTGACGAATCCAAAAATCACGGAATGGCTGCCTTTGACGAATCCAAAAAATGCGGCACAAAATACGTTTTAACAAAAACGTGACTTAATCCATGCACAACTCCCTCCGCGGGAATCGAAACGCAGACCTCCGCCTACGCAAAGCCCAAACGCAGCCTATGCTGCCACTAGCCCACAAGGGGCTAACGAAGTCTAAGACAGACTTCCTACCACTTCAACGAACAAGCACTTCGTAAGTTTTTCAAACGCGAGCTCTCTTCTTCCGCGGCGTCAACAGAGCATCGATCGCAGCCAAAAATTAATGCATTCGAAATTCTCAAGAGGAGTTAAACCTTAGGATCCTTCCCATATTTATAGTCCAATCGTGGACTTTAGAACACGTCGGTGGCAGAGAAACGTAATTTCGAATTTAATCGAAATTGCTTTCTAAAGGGTTTAAAAACCCTTAATTAATTTTAATAAATTAAGAATAAAAAAGGTTTAAAAACCTTTAAATATTTTTAATAAATTAAAAATAATTTCTCCCTTAATTAATTAAATAATTAATTAATTAAAACCTTGAAGGGTTTTAAATAATAATTAAATAATAAAGAGAACCTCCATTGGTTTTAATAAAAACCATTTAACTTGGTTTTAATAAAAACCCTATCCAAAAACCTTATCCAATGGAATCTCTCCGGATTCTCTTAAGAAGATTCTCTTGGAATCTTTCACCTTTGAAGCCAACACATCCTCTTAACATTAATGCCATTTCCTTTTGACATCAATGACAACTCATAGACAAGGAGCTAGGATCTCAAACCCAAAATTGCCAACACTAAACACCCTGAAGAAAGGAGATACCTAGGCCCAGAGGAAATAATATTATAATATTTATTATTATATTATTAAATATGTTCATATAAGGTCTAAGGCTGGAAAAGGAAAATACCTAGGCCCAAAGGAAATAATATTATAATTGTTGACATTTTGAGTAGATGAAGTTGTCATTGATGTCAAGGATGAATTGTCATTGATGTCAAAAAGTCAAAAGGAGTAATGCAAAATGTTGGTGGCAAAATAGCTTCATAATGTTTATTTTTAAATATTATGTGAAGCACAAAATAATTTTTTTTTATTAAAACCATGGTTGGGAAAAATAAAAGGTTTTTATTAAAACCATGGTTGGGCAAAATAAAAGGTTTTTATTAAAACCATGGTTGGGCAAATCAAAAAGATTTTCTAAAACCTAAGGAGGATTTATTTTAAAATCGCAAAGGAGATTTAATATTTAATTTACAATATTTAAATTCCTTTGAATTTAAATAATTATAAATAAATACAATTCGAAGGCAAATTTGGAAGCACCAACGATAGCATTATTTCCCTAAATAATTTCCTCTTTGCCAGCATGTGTGAAAAGGGAAGGCATATGGTATAAATACCATAGTCATTCCTAAGGTTTGGCATACTTTTTACATTTACCTAAAGTGAAAAATACTCGTGCGAATTCTAAGACATGTACCTCTTGAAAAGCGTAGTGTGTTGATTCTTCTAGCATCGAAATAAGAGCCAAGGGCTCTTAAGGTTTGAAGAATTCAAAGCGCACATTGTGCTTTGAGGCTCCAAGTGGAGCACATGGATCACATGGCATGGAAGTTGTGGCCAAGGTGTTGTGGGAGTATTGTGTTGTGTTTTGAGTCTCACGGATTGTGAAAATTGGTAATAAATTTTTGAAAAGCATTTTAATTTGTTTTGCTAAGGTTTAGGAGGAATAAAGTGGAAATTATGTTGTGAAATTAACCTAAGTATTGAGGAAATATTTTTGATATATGAAGGGTTATTTTTGCTAAAGTAAAAACTAGGGTAATTTTGTTTTACCTTAGAAAAGTGAGAGATTGACTTATTGCATTATTTTATAAAGTGATTTATTTAATTAATGCAATATTAAGTAGGGAGTCATAAGTAGAGTATGGATTGTTTTTTAAATATTTTTATGAAAAGGGTTATGATGAATCTGAATTGCTAAGATGTTCTTTTGATGAGTTAGAGTTTTAGAAGAAGTGTTTTTTATTAAATATTTGTAGTGTTGGATATTATTTTAAGGAGTAATAAGGTGTAATTTAGTTTGATTATTTTTGTAATTGAGAATTACTTTATGAAGAGGTTAGTGTGATATTTTATCATCTAACTATTGAGATTGGCAAAAGGAAAAATAGTGGTTGAGACAGGTTTTCTAAGGTCACTTCTACATAAAATAAAAGGTATATTTATATTCTTCCTTGTTAGTTGAATTTTGTGAATGCTAAGTTGGAGTGAAAAGTATTTGGTTAAGGTTTTCCATATTGAGTGTGTTTTGAATTAATACTTCAAGTTTTTCTAGAATAAAGAGTTGTTGATAAAACCTTATTTTATAAGGATTGTTGTTGAAGTGATTGGTTAAGTGAAGAACTTGAACTAGGGTTTACAAATATCATGAGTATCATTGTTATGTGAGATTGGTTGATAAGCATTGTTGGAAACATTTGATTGAGTGTTCATATGCTTAGACTAGGGTTTGTAAGCAATTATTAAATCATTAAGTGATTGATTGAGAAGAGTTGGATGAACCACATTAAATTATATCTCTCATGTGTGTGATTGCTTTAATATTACTGATGGTATCAGATGGATTAAAAATCAAAAATTTTATCTTATACTGTTCACCCCCCTCTCAATATAAGCACATGTTCTTAAATTGGTATCAAAGCCGATATCTCCATGAAAATACTAATATATTGGAGGAGGATCCATAAGAAACACACATGACTTTATAAAATAAAGAAGATACCATATTTAATATAAAATAAAAATTCTTTACTGCTCTCAGGAATTCGGAAATGATTAGAGAAAATAACTCAAGACTGAAAGAACACATTTAATAGGATGAAGAAAAAAATATGGAACTTCTACAAAGTCTCATAGAACTCAAGATAAAGGTAGAAGAAGAAAAGAAAATTGAGTAAGATATGACAGATCTGTTAAGAGCAAGAGAAATAAAATGTGAAATTTTGGAATAAAAAATTGTTTTTCTAAGGAATGAAGTTGAAAGGACCAAGGTACTACAAGATATAGAGTATGAGAAACAGAAAGAGGATTCAAGTCTTGAAGAAGCAAAAACTTCAAACAAAGACAGGAAAGAAAAATAAAAATACATCAAAAAGGAAGAAATCAAATAAGAATCTTAGATGAGAGTTAATCACAAAAGGATAATCGCTCAACCACAATCTCAAAAGCATCCAAACAGGTTACATAATTTCTTCCATGGTATTTTCTTTTCTTGTAACAAATATGGTCATAGAGCTATACATTGTATTGGTCATGTAAGAAAAAATGTCAATAGAATACTTAACAACAAGAACTCCTCAACAAAATGAAGTAGTTGAAAGGAAAAATAGGACTATTGAGAATATGGCTAGAGCTATGTTGAATGAGTCCAAAATCCATCCAAAATCTCAGATGGATTTTGGATGGAAGTAGTCAACATAGCAGTATACATAATCACTAGGTCTCAAATGAGGGTAAACTATTACAAGAATCCATATGAGCTTTGTAAAGGTAGACCAGCCACTATAAAACACTTCAAGGTTTTTGGAACCAAGTGCTACATAAGACAAGAAGATCAAAACTTACGCAAGTTTGACCTAGATGTGATGAGGGAATTTTCCTTGGTTATTCCTCTAAGATTAAAGCCTATAGATTCTTTAACAAGAGAACATGCACTATTGTAGAAAGTATAAATGTAACAATTGATGAGAATATAGATTCAAGAGAACCATTTCATCAAATTGTGTATCTGGAAGATGGAAGTTGTTAAGAAGAGTTTTGTGAGGAATTATATGAATAAGAAGAAGAAACACAAAGAATTCTTCCTAAAAATCCATCCAAGTATCTACAGAAGCATCATCTAAAAGATCTAATAATTGGAAATCCAGATGAAATACAAACAAGGAGAAGGATAATAACACCATCTCAACAAAACCAAGATTAGAGAAAAGGGATTCTTCAGATGGCGGGAGCAACAGCAGGTGCAGGTGCAGGAGCGAGAGTAGGAAAAGGTGCATGGTTGGGGGTAGGTTCAGTGATTGGTGCAGGTTCCTAGTCAGGATTGGGCTCGAGGTCAGGATCAGGCACATCGGGACCCAGTCCCAGTCTTGTAAGACCCCGGTGGGCCTAGAGGATGGGTCTGCGCTTGATCTATTTGGGGGCCAGGGTGTCCTGGGACCTGGCCCATAGTCTAGCTTTGATGTGAGCACTGGGTCATGGAATCAGTCCCTGGATCCTGAGCGGGGCTTTGTCCCAGGTGGGCCTAAACCCTCATTCCAACAAATCTTGGTGGGCACCAGGGCCCCTTCTCGGGCCCCAAGGCTAGGTTTGTCCATTGAGGGCACACACATCTCTATCCAGGAGGAGGTCTTTTCCTCCTTAGTAGCTGGATCTTTTGCCTCTTTGGTAGGGAAATTCTTGGGAGGTCATCTAGACATGGAAACCATCTGCAGGTGGGCAGCTACCAAATGGAATGTGTTCGGGTGCATCCAACTGATTGCCCTAACCAAGGGCTTCTTCATCATCAAATTAAACAACATCAAAGACACCAAAAATATTCTATCAGGTGGGCCTTGGTTTTTGGGGTGAAAGAGCCTCTTCCTCAGGCAGTATGGAGCTAACTTCCACCCCAGCACCCAAAGCATCAACTTCACCCCAATTTGGGTTTGCCTCCTAGACCTTCCCTTCCATATGTGGCACGAAGACGTACTCAGGCTCATTGCCCAGTTGGTCGGGGACCTGGTGGCCTTTGACCCTGCTACCAAGGCAGGATCTCGGATGGTGCATGCTCAGTTTTGCATCAATGCCAACCTTGAATTCATGTTTCCCTCCTCAGTAACCATCTCCTCTGGGTCCTACTACTAGAGCCAAATTGATCTACGAAAGCAAACCTATCTTTTGTCCCTCTTGCAGTGCTTAGGGCCACCTTTCTCACAAATTCCCAATTTCTAGAAAGGCGAAAGGCCCTCCACCCAAACCCCCTTCTCAATCAGGTCAGGCCCCGCCTCATGGGCCCCCCATGATGGCCCCAAATCTTAGGCCTGGGCCACCAAGGACCACCCCCCTGACCCCAAAGGATTCTCCCATGGACCCTAGTCAGGAGAGTGATCCCCCCAGGCTTCCCTACCTATTTCTCCTACCCCTGGGTTGTCTTTCGTGGCCCTTATCCTACGCTCTCCTACCCAACCCATTTTGAACCCCTCCCCGCAAGGCCCTGCTTGTGCAAGTGAGCAGGCCAGGTATTCTTCCCCATCAGCTCCCTTGGCTGATGGCCCCTCTCCCCCCCATCCCCACCCCTCCCCTGACCCCTTCCTAGACCCTCTGGCATTCCCTACTAGGCTTCCCATCTTGGAGTGCAGTTCTGAGAAGTCTTATGAAGAGATCGAAGTCAGTTATTCATCTGGGCCTAACGAAGTCAGTCCTAAGATGACCCAAAGTAGGTCTTTTGCCTCAAATTTTTGCAACAAACTCAAAATAGGGTGCCCCACCCTGGGTGATCAGTAGACCAGGATCATCGAAGATGACATAGCCAATGGCTTTCATGCTACTCTGTCTGATGTGGGGGCAAGTTTCTCCAAGTCAGACACCAATCGATCCAAACCCCCTGCTCACTCCGAGAATGGGGCCAAGCAACCCCTTAAGGGTGTCAAATGAAGCTCATCACCTAGAATATTAGGGGCCTCAATGGGGCTCCCAAGGAAAGGATCCTCGACCAGATCTATAGGGATCATCATCCGTCCTTCCTCCTCCTCCAGGAGACCAAAATAGATAAGGCGGCTACCCGACGTGTAGCCCAAGCTACCTAGCATAATTGTGATTCCCTGTCTACCCCTACGATTAGCTCTATCGAGGGTCTACTGTGCATGTGGGACCCCAGATGCTTTGAAGGAAGACTCATATCTTCATCCCCCAAAATCATCAACATGCTAGTCCACTGCATTAAGTCTATGCGATTGTGGATTCTGTCCAACATCTACGCCTCCAATAGTCCCGTCGAGAAGGCAGGCCTATGGCAGGAGATTAGCTCAATGAGAGAAGCCTTTGCCCCCTTGCCCTGGATCTTGGCCGGGGACTTCAATAGTCCTCTATTTATTTTTGATAAAAGTGGGGGCTCAGTGGCTCAGGGCAAGAGCATGGAGGACTTTAGTGCCTTCACTGCCCTCAATGAGCTCATGGATGTCAACCTGAAAGGTGCTAGGTTCACGTGGACCAACAGAAGAGTGGGAGAAAATCATATTTAGGTCAAATTAGACAGATTTTTCTTATCCAAAGAAGCCCTACCTATGTTCGTTGATGCCACTCTACTGGCCCTTCCAAAAGTTGGGTCTGATCGCAGCCCCCTCCTCCTTGAAACTGATCACAGGCCCTCCCCTAGGAGGCCTTTTCAGTTTGAGTCCATGTGGCTACATCACCCTAACTTCTGGGCCCAGGTTGGGCACTGATGGGCTCCCCCGATCCCTGGATGCCCTAGTAAACAAATCTTCCATAAGCTAAGGTGCCTTAAGGATCAACTCAAGGCATGGAAAAATGGGGTTTTCAGCAACATCTTTGAAAACAAAGCTGTTCTCAAAGAAAAACTCGAAGCCCTCGAGGCTAGATTTCAAGCTGGTTCCCAAGACCTGGGGCTTAGGTATGAGGAGCACCTTGTTCTCAGCAAGTATCATAACATCCTGGCCCAGGAGGAAATATTTTGGAGATAGAAGTCGAGAGCACTGTGGCTCTGAGATGGCGATGCTAATACCAAGTTCTTCCACACGTTGATCCTCAAGAACAGGGACTCCAAAAAAATTGCTGAGTTGGTGGGCAGCGATGGTAGTATCATCAAGGAAGAAGAGGACATCCAAGCAAAAACCACTTGATTCTTCCAGGAGCTCTTGGGTGACAGCCCTCCCATGTCCCCAAACATGGTTGACTCCCTTCTAGAGCACATCCCTTCGTTGGTTTCTCCCATGGTAAATCAGAGGCTATTGTAACCTCTTTCTAAATTTGAAATCCATGATGCCACCTTTTCCATGAATGTCGAGGCAGCCCTAGGCCTGGACGGTTCTCCCCCCACTTCTTCCAATCATTCTGGGACCTGGTCGGGGCGAAACTGTGCGCTACCATCTAGGACCTATAGACTGCCTGATCCATCCCCAAAGGTATCAACTCCACCTTCATAGCTCTAATCCCCAAGTCCCAGACAGCCTGATCCCTCTCGACTTTTTGCCCCATTACCCTGTGCAATGTCCTATACAAAATCTTGACCAAATCTATGGCTTCCCTTCTTAAGGACATCCTCCCCCTAATCATTGCCCCTTGCCAGGGTAGTTTGGTCAAGGGTAGATTGATCACTGACGGGGTCATTATCATGCATGAGGCCATTCACTCGGTGGTCCTATCCAAAAAGGCCTCCTTTTTGCTCAAGCTAGACATGAACAAGTCCTTTGAAAGAATTAACTGGGCCTTCCTATCCAAGGTCCTCCTCAAGTTCAAATTCCACCCCTCTTGGGTTAGGCTCATCAGTAACTGCGTGTCCTCCCTATGGTTCTCCATCCTCGTCAATGGGTCCCCTACCAGATTTTTCCCTAGCTCCAGAGGCCTTGGCAAGGTGACCCCCTATCCCCGATCCTCTTCATCATCCTAGCTGAGGACCTAGGGTAGACCATCTCGGGCACTGTGACTCATGGTCTCATTTTAGATATCAGGCCTGCGTCGGGCCTGCCCACTATTTCCCACTAGTAGTTTGTGGATGACACCATCCTGGCCACTTCTGCCTCAATCCCCCAAGACAAAATTCTCAAGCATATTTTGACCCTGTTCAAGGAGGTGGCTGGCCAAAAAATCAATCTTTGGAAGAGCATGATTTTCTTCATTCACACCCCCTTGGCTAGACATATCAGAATCAGGCAGATTTTGGGCTGCTCCCCTAGTTCCCTCCCCTCCTCATATCTTAGGCAGTCCTTATTCATAGGTGCATCCTCCAGGGCCTTGTAGGGCAGGGTGATTGAGTGGATTAAGAGGAATTTGGCTCCCTAGAAAGGTCACCTTCTTTCACAGGCTGGCATAGCCACCCTCTTGATGACAGTCTTGCAAAGCATCCTAATACACTTCATGTCGATCTTCAAAATCTTGGCCTTCATTGCATGCCACATTGAACAAATTCTGAAATGCTTTCTCTGGTCAGGAAGTGAAGACAAGAAGAGGATTCCCTTGGTCTCCTGGTCCCTGGTCTATCGTCCCAAAGCTGAGGGAGGGATCGGGCTCAAGAGGGTGGTTCCCATGAACAAGGCTCTTATGGCCAAGCATGCCTGGAAGGTGCACACCAATACCCCTGATGAGTGGGTTAGCATTGTGCGTAGGAAATACTGTCATAGCCACCCCTTCCTCAATGAGTCCCAACCCCGTGATGGATCCAATTTTTGG
This sequence comes from Wollemia nobilis, assembly GCA_028583015.1. Classification (NCBI taxonomy): domain Eukaryota; kingdom Viridiplantae; phylum Streptophyta; class Pinopsida; order Araucariales; family Araucariaceae; genus Wollemia; species Wollemia nobilis. The sequence continues at coordinate 12,843,155 of JAQPPZ010002539.1, read as the reverse complement.
AAGTCCCTGAGCTCCACCAAAGACATAATCTGGAAAGGAAGCATATGGATCCTCGGATATGGTACCAAGATTGATTTTTGGGATGACAGATGGATTCAGGATGAGGCCCTATCTGTTGATAGAGAGCTCCTCATTCTCAATTTAGGCTAGCAGATAGAGGTCCCAAGGTTGTGGGCTATCTCTCCCAGATCTTGGGCAGCACATACTGGGCGCCCATCTTAGACCCCAGGCACCGGCTTCAAGCTGGCAGACTCCAGGGCCTCCTCACGGTGACTGTCATCCCATCCTCTGGAGGTGACAACAGATGTGTTTGGCATGGGACCCCCAGTGGAGGCTTCTTCATCAAATCTTCTTACAATCTCTAGAGAGTCCCTAACAAGGCTCCATTCCCATTCCATCAGGTGTGGGCCAAGAAGTTGATCCCCAAAATCAGCCACTTCATTTGGGTGGCCATCCAAAATAAGATTCTAATGATTGAAAATCTCATCAAGAGGGGCTTCCAGATCTTGAATAGATGCTACCTTTGTTGTGATGCCTAGGAATCCACCAACCACCTCTTTGTCAACTGTCCCTTTTTGGCTGATGTCTTGGGCCTCATCCTCTCCCAATTCTCCATCTAGTGGGTGGGCCCTAGCTCCATTTTTGACCTCCTATTATAGTGGCCTAACCCCTGTGTCCATCCCTTCACTTGCTTTCTCTAGAATTCATGCCTCCCCCATATGCTCTGGCAGCTCTGGCTTGAGCACAATGGCAAAGCCTTTTCCTCCCTGACCCATTCCCCCCTATGGATTACAACCAAGGCTGTGACTTTTACCATTGAAAACTCCTGATCCATTCCCCTAATCGAGGTACCGTAGTGGCCAAGTGAAGCTGCCCTCCTATCCTCTCTCAGCATCCAGCTCCTCTCCCCTGGTCCCCCCCCCCGCCCCCTCCTGTCATTCTATGACCAGGTGAGCTACCCCCCAACTGGGTTAAGCTCAATTTTGACGGTGCATCTAAAGGCAATCTTAGGCCCTCTAGGGTGGGCAGGGTTGTCCATGATTACCACAGGGCCCTGATAATGGCGTTCGCTACTCCACTTGGCCTCCAGACCAACAATTTTGCTGAAGCAGCTACTCTGCTAAGTGGTCTGAGTGCCCTTAGGGAGTCTCCCTCTCAAGTCATCATTAAGGGTGACTCCCAAGTCATCATCAATGTTTCCCGCAGTCTGGGTAACTTCTCTTAGTGCATTCACAACTTCATCTAAGAAGCCCTCTCTGTTCTTCAGGGATTCCTCGACCATAGCTTCTAGCACATGTACAAGGAAGGCAACAGGTCAACTGACTTCATGGCGAACCAAGCCATTTATGCTAACACCTTCACTACTTGGACCATGGAATTTCCTGAAGCTCTGGTTCTCATTATTTCGCAAGATCGGGTCAGCAATATGGAGGTCCCTGATGTCTAACCTACCCCATGCCAGGGCCCCGTCTTTCCTTTGGTGTGGTCTCCAGAGGATCGATGTCTTCTATCCCTATGTTGCCTTGTCGCCTGGCCTTTGCCTGCCTCTTGCCCATCGGTTAGTTTCCTAGATCTCCCACATGGTGGCAGGCATGCTAGGCCATGCTAGTAGTTTGGTTGTTTTTGATGGGGGTCTACATCACTCTGGTGGCACCTCTAGCAGTCCCAACACTATCACCATGTCATACCTTCCTTACTTGTCTTCCTTGACCACTTCATGGATGGATTCCCATGCCACATTAGTCCGCCTACAGCATTATCCCATGATGTTCCATCAAGGCACTCCCTCGATCAGCTTGTGCCACCTGGCATGCTGGCAGTGGCCCCTTCCCCTAACCTCACATGGCAAACTACAGTCACACCTCCTCAGCCCCCCCTCGTGTCACACCCAACCTCGAGCACCCTTTACCGACATCGACGACTCCCCCCTTCTTCTGCCCCCTACATGATTTTGAATTTGCCTTACATTGAGTTTTTCCACCATGTTGGTTTTCCCTGCTCCCTGTCCCTGCCCTTCTAGCCAGTTTTCCCCTCCTTCCCCTGCCCTATGGCTACCAAATGCATTTTCATCAAGCCCTCCATGCTCAACCTAAGTGAGTCGGCTAAATTGTTCTCCAATGCCAAGCATTTCACCCCCTTCTTCAGTAAGTTCATTAGAGTGGATGAAGAGATCACCCAATTCTTCCTAGACTCATGGAATGACGGTGAGGTTTAGGTTAAGGGGCTGCATTTTAAAGTAAACAAATAATTTCTTATAGAGGTAATATGCCTCCACCATGAGGACAAGGGATGCGTTGTCAGGCAAGACAAGCATAATTGGGAGGAGTTGTCTCACTTTTCGAAGCAACAATGGGACAAGGCAAATCTATTCCACTCCAACCTCCCGACCCCCTTTGATGAGGTAATCGTCCTAGTAATGCAATACATTACCTGCGATGACCCAGATCAGAGGCTCTTTAGTTTCCATTTGAGCTATTTCAATCACCTCCGGGGGGCCATGGTGGTCAGCACTCCCCACTTTCTGCTATATTCCCTGGGTCTTTCCATTGACCGTGCTCGCAAAAGCCACTCCCGACCCTCCCACCAAGGCCTCATGGCGGTGCTGTATAGGCACACCCTGGCCAACCAGCCATAGCTCCATTGCATTCCCCCTATCTGTTGCCCCTCCCTGATGTGACTATTTCCACGACTGGTTCCCCTGTGACGTCCATCTCCAAGGAGTCCCCCCTGGCTCCCCCACCTCGAAGAATCGTAGGCCAACCCAAAAGTGTAGGACTCTAGCCCAGAGCATAGGTGGGGCCCCGACTCCTAGGGGCACCCATAAATACCCCTTCCCTAGCAGTAGCAGGGTTTCTTGTACCATCAAGAGGCCCAAACAGGGGACCCCAGAGCCCGTCGATGTCAGTTCCAAGGTTGGCAGCAGATTGCAGAACCTGGCTATCAAAGCCCACCTTGACGTGGCTATCGGCTCTCTAAACGTGGCTACCCAAGAAGCCTCCTCCACTACCACTACCCTGGCTGAGCTTCGACGTAGGCAGGGTGACAGCCCCGACAGGGAGTAGCCCGACCGACGTGGGGCCCCGTCTGGCCAGGTGTGACCGCTGGGCCCAGTGGTTCCTGGCGTCCAGCTTCTATGAACTATCGATAGTGGTTTCTCATTTTGATGGCTTGCAACCATGGTTTTATTGGCATATAGCTATTTTTGTAGGACCAAGATCTTGGGCCCCGGATTGCTGCCTTGGGCGCAGCCCCGTTTTTTGGTTTTTCAGTCTTGACTGATGCTGTAACTAAGGTTTTGGGATCCTGTTTAAAAAACCCACTGTAAATATTTTGTTACTTACCAAAAAAAAAAATAACACCATCTCAACAAGAAAATGTTTCTTTACTATCTAAGATTGAGCTAAAAGACTTCAATAAAGCAAGTGAAGATGAGTTTTGAATCAAGGCAATGAATGAGTAATTAGATAATATGGGAACTTTTTCCATGACCAAAGGACAAGAATGTGATCGGTACAAAATGGGTATTCAGAAATAAGATAAATTAATATGGACATGTAGTAAGGAATAAAGCAAGGTTAGTGTGCAAAGGTTATGCACATGTAGAGAAAATTTACTTTGATGAGAAATTTTCTCCAGTTGCATGACTTGAAGCCATAAGAATTTGTTAAGCCTTCTCAAGTTTTAAAAACTTCAAGGTATATCAGATGGATGTTAAGTCAGCATTTTTAAATGGTTTTCTAGAAGAAGAAGTCTATATTGAACAACCAGAGGGATTCATATTAACAGAAAAACCAGATCGTGTATGCAGATTGAAAAATGCATTGTATGGTCTAAAGCAGGCTCCTAGAGCATCATACTCAATATTGGATAAGTATCTTCAAGAACATGGATTCAAAAAAGGAATAGTGAACTTATACATCAAAAATGAAGGAAATAATCTACTAATTGTGGTTGTTATGTTGATGACATCATTTTTGGGAGAAGCAATGATAAGATGTGTAAATAATTTGCAAAGAACATGCAGAATTAATTTGAGATGTCTATGCTTGGTGAGTTTTCCTTATTTCTTGGACTTCAGATTTCACAAACATAGAAAGGAGTATTTCTCTCACAAACCAAGTATATAAAAGAGATTCTAAAGAAATTCAGGTTAGAAGATTTTAAATCGGTAAGTACCCCCATGGTCATAGGATGTAAATTAAGTAAGGATGATGAATCTCTAGAGGAATATTAGAGACTATATAGATATATGATTGGTATCTTGTTGTATGTTATAGCTACAAGACCAAATATAGTGTAGTCAGTGGGATTAGTGGCAAGGTTTCAGGCAGCACCTAAGGAGACACATGTGGTAGTAGTAAAGAGAATTCTTAGGTATCTAAAAGGGACTATGGACTTTGGGCTCTGGTATCCCAAAAGGAACATTTTCACACTCACAACATATACAGATGCAGATTGGGTTGGCAGTATTTATGACAAAAAAAGCACAAGTGGAAGAGCATTTTTTCTTGGAGACTGTTTAGTCTCTTGGATAAGTAAGAAATAGGTTTTAGTATCCTTATCTATAGCAAAAGCAGAATATATTACAGTAGTAGCTAGTTGTACATAGGTATTATAGATGAAGTGAACTATAGATAACTTTAAGATAAAACATGACCATGCTATTCCCATATTGTGTGATAATACAAATGCTATAAGTATCTCAAAAAATCCAGTGATGCATTCTAGTACAAAGCACATTTTGATCAAGTATCACTTTCTGAGATAACAAGTGATAGATAAATAGGTCAGGATGGAATATGTTACTACAAAGGAATAGATAGCAAATATTTTTACCAAGCCACTTTTAAAGGATACCTTTGAGTATCTTTGAGGAAAACTAGGAGTAATACTCCCACCCTAAAATTAACCACCTCAAGAGGAGGTGGGGAAGAGGCCAAGCTAAGAGACTCATTCTTAGCCCCAAGCCCCAATTGTGGCCCTTTATAATTGATGTCAAAGAGGGCAAGATTTGAGTAAGGGGGAGATATTTGGTTTAAGAAGAGAAAATTGATTTAGGGGGGGCAGAATAGGAGAAAGGTCAATTTTTGGTAAAAATAATTTGGGTTGCCATCAATGACAAAGGGGGAGATTGTTGGACGTTTTGAGTAGATGAAGTTGTCATTGATGTCAAGGATGAATTGTCATTGATGTCAAAATGTCAAAAGTATTAATGGAAAAGGTTTGTGTAAAAAGATCTTCATAATATTTATTTTTAAATATTATGTGAAGCACAAAATAAAAGGTTTTTATTAAAACCATGGTTGGGCAAAATAAAAGGTTTTTATTATAACCATGGTTGGGAAAATCAAAAAGATTTTCTAAAACCTGAGGCTTTATTTTAAAATCCCAAAGGAGATTTAATATTTAATTTATAATATTTAAAATCCTTTGAATTTAAATAATTATAAATAAATACAATTTGAAGGTAAAGTTGGAAGCACCAACGACAAAATTGTTTCCCTAAAGAATTTTCTCTCTGTTGATGTGTGTGATAAGGTAAGGCATATGGTAAAAATACCATAGATATTCCTAAATTTTGGCATCATTTTTGCATCTGCCTAAAGCAAAAAATACTTGTATGAATTCTGAAATGTGAGCCTTTGTCACTTTAACCTTCCATGATTTCCACTGATTTTATATATTAAAATATTTTGGATTTTTTTTTGGCACCAAGCGGGAGGTAAGACTTATCACCAACCATGTGGTTGAGCTAGTGGTAAGACTTGGCAGCGTAAGTTGTTGGGTGAATTGAGGTCTCATGTTTGAGTCTCGATGACAATAGCGGGGAGAAATATTTTGGATTTTTTTTTGCACCAAGCGGGAGGAACAAAGCAGAGGAGGTGTTTTACTATTTCAAGTGAGCATCTAGATCACATGACGGTTAGGCCATGGCTAAGGAGCTGCTAGTAGCACGACAGGGGAATGAATCCCATCGAGGTATCATGCACAAAAGATATTTAATTTTTTTATTTAATAAATTGCACCTTTTTCTAAGTCTTATGGTATGTGCTTTGTGGAGATATAAGGTGGTTAAAATAAATTTTATTTTTGCCATATTTGAGGGTGTTGAATGATTTAAATTTAGATTTAATAAGAGCATTGAAATATTTTTGAATGGTGGTTATAATTATTTTGAAGGTGCATTTTGATGAGTATGGAGATATAAGGAAGTAATTTTTATTATTCTATGCATTCAAATTCTGAAGGAAGTTATAGCGAATTATTGTGAAAGTAAATTATTGGAATCTTTGCTAATTATCTAATGAGTGTGTTAAGAGGGAGTTAAAAGGTGTATGAGGAATTTTGAATGTGTGTATGTTTTGCTAAAACATTTTGAAGGGTTTGATTATTGAAATTGATGCAATATTTTGAGAAACCAAGAGAGTGATTTGGAATTTAATTGGGCACACATATTGAAGGTTTGCTAACTCATAAAGAAGTGTTGTGCTAACCTTTATAGTGGTAAAATTCATTGTGAGTGAAACAGGTTTTTGAAGATATATCTCCATAAAAACAAAAGGTATGGGCACATCATCCTTTGATTAGAGTGTTGTTGAATTGAATGTTGTGAAATGCAAATGTGGAATGTTGTTTTCATATACATGATTGGTGAATGTTTATGAGAACATTTGACTTAGATATTGAGGATTATTTGAGTTAGGGTTTGAAACCCACATTGTGCATTTTTTGTTGAAGTTTGAAAACACTTGGCTAGATTTTGTGAAAGAACATGAGTATCATTTTTATGTGACATTGGAACTATCTTGAGCTAGGGTTTGTGAAAGAACATGAGTATCATTGTTATGTGATATTGAAATAATCTTGAGTCAGGGTTTGAGACCCATAGTGTGTGTTGTTGGAAGTAGTGTGAAACACTTGGTTAGGATTTGTAAGCAAGTTGTGTTTCATTAAGTGAATGTTTGAGTGAATATGGTTGAGCATTATTGATTGAAATCATTGGAGTGATAGATCAAGTTTTGTGAAATAAATTATACTTTATTCTGAATTGATTTGAAAGAGAGTTTGAAAGTGATAGATTGTTTTGTTGAGTACAAAACCTTGTGAGTGTGAAACATATTAAGATTTATATAAATCTTATCATTCTCTATATATTCCTATTGTTAAACAATATTTTGAGTGAAACTTGTTTGTGTGTTGAAGAGGTTTTCTTAATGAGATTTCAGTTAAGTTTTGTATGCAATTTTTACAGTTGTTTAAGTAAGCTTTTGTGAAAGCTTAAGGATAGAATTAAGCAAGATTTTTTGAAATCTTAAGAATATATTTGAGTAAGCTTTTGTAAAATCTTAAGGACAGAGTTGAGTAAGCTTTTGTGAAAGCTTAAGGACAGAGTTGAGTAATATTTTGTGAAAGCTTAAGGATAAAGTTGAGTAAGCTATTATGAAAGCTTAAGGATAGAGTTGAGTAAGCTTTTATGAAATCTTAAAGGTTAGAGTTGAGAAAGTTTTTGTGAAAACTTGTGGAAAAATTTGAAGTGAGTCTTGTTGAAGACTTGTTGAGAATATTTGAGACAAGTCTTGGTGAAGACATGTTGAGCATATTTCAGGCAAGTCTTGGTGAAGACTTATTGAGCAAATTTGAGTCAAGTCTTGGTGAATACTTGTTAAAGCAGATTTGAGATAGATTTTGGTGAATACTTGTTAAGTAGATTTGAGGTAAGTCTTGGTGAAGACTTGAGAGTAGATTGAGCAAGTTCTTGAGAAGAATTATGATAGATTTGAGGAAATTCTTTATAAATACTTGAGAGTAAATTTTATTCATTTATTTTTTCAAGCTTTGTGTTAAGGCTTGAGGTAGATCCAATCAGAGTTGATTTGTGATTCGATCAAGATTTGTGTTAAAGCTTGAGGATAGATTTGAGGATATATTTGAGATAGATTTTGATGTATATTTGAGAGAAAATTTGTGCCAGAGTTTATATAGAGTTGGAGCATATTTGTACTAGATCGAGGATAATGTTTGGTATAGATTTGAGATAAATTTTGAGCTGAGTTGATAACAAGATTTGGAGGTGACATAGTAGAGGAAAATAGTCTCCAGTGGATAGAGATCCATTAGCCAAGTTAGTGAGGACAAAGGTCTTCTAAGTGAGGATATATTTCTTCTATGGAGAGAGATCCACAATCCAGTGCATTAGGGGAAAAATCCTTCTAGAAGATCACTAGCCAAAGTAGAGGAGAAATATTTCTCCTATGGATAGGGTTCCACAAACTAGCAAATGGTATTGGTATCTCTTGTGTGTTGGTTCCCACGAACAAGCGAAGGGGATTGGTGTCTCCTGTGGATTGGTGTCCATGAACTTGATTAGGAAATTGGTGTCTCCTTTGTACAAAGGTCCATAAACATTATAATAGAGAAGAGTTCCCAAGAGAATTATTTAGAAAATTTTAGTAAAATATTTTCTCCATGGAGTAGCCCACATTGGGTGTCTCTATTGTGTGTGATAATTTATACATTGCTATGATTATTGCTATTGATATTGCCATTGATTATATTGGATAATATAGTTTGGGAAAGAAAAGGAAAATTTGGTCTTATATAGTTCACCCCCCCTCTCAGTATAAGCTTGTGTTCTTCAATTCGTATCAAAGAAGGTTCCTTCAAAAGAGTTTAGTAACTTAAAGGAAAATATTACAGGAATATAGATGGAATATTAGAGTGGATATTTAGAAAATAAGGTACCATTGTTTGATGGGAACAATTATATATTTTGGAGTGTAAAAATGAAGATTTACCTAATGGCACAATAAAATGAGATATGTCAAGTAGTTGAGGATGGGTACATACCGCCAACTATTCCACCTATAGATAAATATGGTAAACTCCTATAGTTGAATAATTCAAAGGTAATGAATGGAATATTAAGTGCTTTAAATGAATCAAAGTTTGTAAAAGTTATGCATTGCACATCAACAAAAGAGATTTGTGAAAATATGAATAAAATATATGAGGGAGACAAAAAGGTCAATATGGCAAAATTGCAAAATCACAAGAAAATATTTGAAGACCTGAAGATGAAGGATGAGGAAGAAATTGCTACATACTTACTTCGTGTGGATGAGGTTGTAAATTTATGCAAGGACTTGGGTTTAAATTTGAAGAATTAGATGTTTGTCAAAATATTTTAAGATCACTCCCTAAGAGGTATAGTGAATAGGTTTTAGCCATAGAATAAACAAAAGATATTGAAACTTTGACAAGGTATGAGTTACATGGAACTCTCATAGATTTTGATATGAGAATAGGAAAGGATACTATCCCCTAGAAATAAGTAGTAGTCAAAGTAGCAAATAATACAAAGGATAAGAAGTCAGATTCAAGTGATGAGTCATCCAGTAATGAAGAAGTAAACTATGGTAGAAGGAACAAGAACTTAAGAAAGCACCAAGGTATAAAATCAGTTAAATATTTAAATTATGTTAAATATGATCACTATGCATCTAACTTTCCAGAAGCTGGAAGTAGCAGTGGTGAAGAGAAACAGGATCATAAGAACAATGAAGCAAGAAAATTCGGGTATTAAAATAAAAATAGGGATGGACAAGGCAAGCAAGAAAATATTTTTTTCCAAATGCATAAGAAGTGTTTTTATGCAGATAATATAGGCAAGACTTCAAGTGATAGTGAAGGAATATCCTCAGATAATGAAGAAGGAGAAATTATATTTCTGATAGTAGAAAAAGAAGATGTTAGAAAAGATAGAAAAAGAGAATCCATAATTCTCAAGTATTTTAGGTGTGGTAACTTTGGTCATCTTGAAGATCACTATACAAAGAATAGGTTCAATTTCAATGAAGATAAATATGAATATGCTCTTAAATATCAATAATAATAAATTCTACCTTTTTAGATGAGCCTGTGACTAGGGTAGTCAACACCAGAGCAAATGTTAAGTGGTCTCCACCTCCTACGGGTTGGTTTAAGCTTAATTTTGATGGAGCAACTAAGGAAAATCCTGGCAGAGCAGGCATTGGTGGTATTGTGTGAGATCATAATGGGAATATGATGCTTGCATTTTTTGAATATTTGGGAACAAGGATGAACAATTAAGCTGAAGCTAGAGCTATGTGGAGAGGCCTTCAAATGACTCAAGACTTAGAAGAGAATTTGATCATAGAAGGAGACTCTATGCACGTTATAAATCTCCTCAATAATTGGAAAACACCTCCTTGGAGGATTAAAATAATTTTTGAAGAGGCTAGGATCCTTTTCCAGGGAATACAAGACAGAAAATCCCAACATGTATTTCGAGAAGCTAATAAAATTGCTGATAAGCTGGCCAATTTGGGTTTCGATGGTGATGAACTTTTCAAATGGGAACACGGTGTCTCGAGTGAAGTAGAGGAGCTTATTCAACAAGAATGCCAAGAATGATAGTCGAATTTACCAATAGGGAAGGCATTGTAAGTTCAAAGGCTAGGAGTATTCCCGTCTCTTTTTTGAATTGGACTCACAATAAAAATTATTTGAGCTGTCAGTATTCATGGATGTTGCTTGGAAATACCACAAAGACTAATGGGGATAGTCACATGTTAGATAACATGGCTCCTATTTGTCTTAGTAATTTGAGGTTGGTTGATAATCACAAGGAAGGAAAGAAATGACAATATAAGACTTTGAACCAAAGCCACATGGACCACCAGATAGCCATCACCATAAATCTAGCCAGCAGGTTCACTTCTCCAAGGCTGATTGGCCAAGATAGTATGTGGTACCAAAGCATGTCATATACGAAAGAAAGCAATTACCAAATAATTATTAAGAGTAACTGTCAATACAAAGCTTGTGGGAGTTTTTTTTGGTACTCTGCTATGTGTATCTACAGCTTTTTATTTCTCCATTGTCTCAAGGAAGGGATCCGTGTCTGTTTATTTTTTGTAATTATTATGCATGTGTGTTTTCTTGGGGTATACCCAAAATTTTGTATGGGAAGTTTCTTTTTGATAATAGGCTATGTGCCTTACCGGATGTAATGGCTTTGGCGGCATGTAGATTTTACATATATAGGATCCTTAGTAAGGATATGTTCATCAATAGCCCTAGGCTGATTTTTGTAAAAGGTTTTGAGTCAACCTGTAAAACCCGGTATTAATTCTATAGTATTTTATCTACAAAAAAAATAATAATAAGAAAGTCTCCTTTTGGCAATAGAAGAAGAAGGAAGTGCTCCTATTGAAGATAAATCTAGAAAAAAATGAGGATGCTTTTAAAGACAAAGGAGTAGAGGAAGAATCAAAAAATGAAGAGGAAGGAGAAGTTGATCTAGAAGGTGAGCTTATTTTTGCTCTTAAGGAATTAAGAAAGGTAAGAAAGTAGAACTCAAAACTCAAGCTTCAATTTCAAGAATGTGATGAAGAGAAAGGAAAGCTTATACAAGATCTAACAAATTCAATAGCTAAGACAAGGAGATTAAAATATAAGTTAGAGGAAAAAGTTTTAGAATGTGAAATATTAGAGAATGAGGTAGCTTCACTAAGGAAGGAATTGAAAGAGTCTAAAGATAAGCTATACAGGTTTGGGAGAAGCTCAAAGACCTTGGATAATATTATCAAATTACAAAGATCTTCATCAAACAAAAAATGACCTGGTTTTGAAGAGGAACAAATAGAACGAGGAGAGGAGTCAGTCTCAAAATCCAAAGAAGAAGAAGCTTCAGAAGGAGAGAGTGAAAGAGAAAGTGAGACTCCTAAGGATAAGTTGGAAAATAGAAATTTCAACAAGGAAAATAACAATGCACAAATAAGGAATATATGGAATAGGAAACATCATAAGGAAGAAGAGACTAATAGACCAATGGAATCAAGGCAAGATTTCTTCAATGGACGTTGCTTCTCATGTCATAGGTTTGGACACAAAGCTATGTAGTGCAAGACACATGAAATACAGGGATATGGTTTCACCAATAGAAAAAAAAAAATGGGCAACTCTTTCAAGGGTATTGCTACTCTTGTAATCAGTTTGGTCATAAAGCAATTAATTATAGTGTTTATGATAGGAATGGATATGGCTTCACTAGGAGGAACTACAAGATATTTGCACCTTCAAGGAACCATAAATTAAGTGTTTTAAGTGCAATAATGTTGGGCATATGGCTAAGTGGTGTAGAACAAAATTTCCAAAGACAAGCAGGAATAGGAATATTCAAAAAAATCAGAAGGATCAGTTGAGGAAGAAGGTGGACAAATAAAAAGAGCAATGTATACTGGGAGTAGAAATACTCCCACCCCAAAATTAACCATCTCAAGGAGAGGAGGTGGGGAGGGGGTTGAGCTAAGAGTCTTAGCTTTAGCACCAAAGGTGGCCCTTTGCCACTGATGTCAAAAGGGAAGATATTTGACTTAGGGGAGAGTATTTAGTCAGGGGGAGTAGTTTTTGAGGAGGAGCAAAATTGAAAAAAGGAAAAATGAATGGTTAAGGAAAAAGGATTGCCATCAATGACAAAGGGGGATATTGTTGTAAATTTTGAGTAGTTGTGTTGTCATTGATGTCAAGAGTTAGTGTAAGTGATGTCAAAATTCAGTGTAAGTATTTGACAAAAAGAGGGTAGAAATATTCATATTTTAAACCCAAAAGATTTGGTTTAAAAGCTTCACATGATTAGTCAAATGGTTGGCTAAACACCCTAAAGGAAGGAGATACCTTGGCCCAAAGGAAATAATATTATAATATTTATTATTATAATATTAAAGGTGTTCATATAAGGTCTAAGGTTAAAAAATAAAATACCTAGACCCAAAAGAAATAATATTATAATATTTATTATTATAATATTAAGTGTTAAAAAAATGCCTAAGGTTTCTTATAAATTATTTATAATATTTATTGTTAGCGTATATATTTGTTAGTATATTTGTTATTACATTATTTTATTAATTAGGCTGAACTTGTTATTTGTTATAACAGGTTCTATTTCAGCCTCGGATGGTTTCGTAACCTCCGGGCTATTTCAGCCTGCAAATGTATTATTTAAACCTTCTCAGACATGAATAATATTGTTGTTTATTCTAACATGGTATCCGAGCCATTTGCAGATTATTTTTGCAGAAGCCTGCTGGAGAACAGTTCGCATTTTTCTGGGACGTGCGACTGTATTTTTTTTTTTTTAAAACACGAAGTTTTTTTTGTTGGGCAGGCGCATTATTTTTTTTTGGCTGGAAGGAGCACTGATTATTGTGCAGCAGAAGGAGATTTAAAAAAAAAATTATCGCGTGCTGGAAGTGCAATAGAAAAATTTTTGTCCGCTTCCCCCCTCCGCGATTGAATTTTTTTTTATAAAAAAAAATTTGCGGGCGCAGTCCGCTTCTCCCCCCAGTGATTGAATTTAAAAAAAAATAAAAATTTGTGGACGCCGTCCGCTTCCCCCCCGCCCCCTCGTGATTAAAAAAAAAAAAATCACGTACCCCCCCCTCCCCCTCCCCTCCCGTGCTGCCCGACGACGCAACAAGAATGCGTAGCACGTAGCGACCTTGCGTAGCACGCAACGTGCCGTGGCGATACCTCGCATTGCATCGCGCGAAGACGCAGCGAGTGCGGCAGCGCCCAACGCAACCACTACGCAGCGTGCAGTAGCTGCAGCAGTGCACTGCATTGCACTGCGTAGTGTGCAGTAGCTGCAACAGTGCCCAACGCTACACTACGTAGTGCGCAGCAGCTATGACAATGCCCAACGTGCACTACGCAGCGTGCAGCAGCCGTGGCAGCATCCAGTGCAGCGTGCAGCAGCCGCGGCTTATTGCTACCCCGCGTGCGCAATGCACAACGCTACTCAAAGCCCGAAAGATGCGGAGGACAGAGTCCGGAAAAGGAGGAGGCGTGGCCAGGACGAGCTGTGGGCTCGTGTTGAAAGAGGAGGATCCCACTGATCCAAGCGGATCAGCCCGCTAGCTCACCTGGCAGTGAGCTATGTGGTAGGGCTCGGGGAGCCCTGAGGTTGCAGGTTCCAATCCTGCCAGGTATAAGTTTTTTTATTTAATTTTGATTAAAGTTTTATTTTTTTAATAATTAATATTTTATATTAATTAAATTGTTTCTTAATTATTTTTTTAATTTAATTAGAAACCCTTTTAATTAATTTTAAAATATTTTTATTAAAAGATTAAATTTTACTTTTTTCAAAATTTATAAAATTGCTAAAATACCATAAAAAAAAAGGGGGTAGTGAGAGTTTTTTTTTGAAAAATAGCAATTTGACGAATTGTAAAAGGTGCATTTTCAGCTACACCCGACACCTAGTGGGTTATTCCTGTGGGCATTTTTTTTGTTTTATGTTGCATATTTGTTTTTTGCAATATAACATTAAAAATTAAAATCAAATTCACTCCCTAAGTCCCCGAAATAATTAAAACCCATCCGTGCAATTTATTGCACTACAGTATTCGGTATTTGTGATACCTCTGGCCAGCACTTACAGGTAAAGTTGTCGTGATTGCGCTACTATATCCGCCGTCTAAAATAGCTGCTACAACGACGTCTGAGCTTGTTCTCTATAAATCGTCGGGGAGATATAAGTTTGCCATTTTGCATTTTTTTTACTCCATCCACTACCCTTAATCGATCTTGTGTTTAGGCGTAAATCCTGACGAAGAATTCTTCATAGTGTTTAGGGGAAGTTACGCCCCATGCATGAGAAGAATCTTCTATGGTAGGTGCCATCAACAAGGCGATTCCCTTTCAGTACTGCTTATGTTCCACGTATCGTATGATCTCTAAAGGTCACCTATAGTTTCCCTCACATAAGGGTAGGTGATTTTTGTTGATCTTTCTAAATACCTATAGTTTCCCTCACGTAAGCGCGGGTATTTTGTACGGTATAACAACCTAGCAAAAAGTATATCAAAAGGGGGACCAATTGGTGTTATAAGGAACCTTCATCATGTCTGCAAAACTAATGATTGATTCTCATCAGTTGTTGAAAGGTCCTAATTACACACCATGGAAAAATAAGATGAAGGCCATCCTAGCAATGGATGATTTATGGGATGTTTTATCTGGAGCAACAACCAAACCTTCACCTGTTTCTGGTGCTATAGCTCCCTCTAATGCTCAAAGAGACTTTGATAAGCTAGACAGTAAAGCAAAAGTGCTCATTTTTCTTGCTATGTCTAATGAAGTCCAACCCCATATTGCTGACTGTGCAACTAGTAAAGCGGCATGGGATGCCCTTAATACTATATATGAGGGAAAGAATGATTCCACCATTCTATTTCTTCAATCTCAATTACACGATCTAAGCATGAAGCGGGGTGAGACAGTTGAATTCTTTCTTTTTTAGAGTTTCTAAATTGAAAGCAAAGTTGAATTCTTTGGGAGAACTAGTTGAAGACAAGCTCCTTACTTCAGTTGTATTGAGAGCTTTACTTGATTCTTATCGGGTGTTGATTACTTCCCTTCATGTATCACAATGGAAAGTTACTTTTGTAGAATTGGTTAATATGCTTCAAGAGGAGGAAGCACGCCAACTACAGAGAGATGATTCTTCTAACATTGCTCTCTACATCAACAGGAAAGGGCAGAACCAGAAGAAGGGTAATTTTCAAAAGGGAGGGAATTCACAAAAGGATTCAAAGGGGAAACAAACTCAACAACCTAAACAAAAAAAGAGATATTGCAAAATCTATGACAAAGAAGGCCATGATACAAATAGATGTTGGCATAAGAATAAGCAATCAAAATAGAAATGCCGAAACAAACCACAAAAGAACAAACAACAAGTGAATGTTGTTGTTGAAGAATCTGACATGGATTCTGAGAGAGCTCACAAAGTTCTCATGACTACCACGAGTGTCCAAGCAGACAAATCCTATATGGTATGTTGATTCTGGAGCCGGTAAGCACATGACTGGTGACAAATCGTGGTTTGAGTCTTTTGAGGCCAAAGAGGGCAAACCTTTCACTATTGCTGATGATAAAACCTACAAGGTTCAGGGAGAAGGCACTGTTTCAGTCACTCTTCCTGATGGCAAGTGTCATATTGATAAAGTTCTCTATGTTCTAGGATTGGCAAACAATTTGTTGTCAGTCACACAAATTTTGGACAAAGATATGGTTGTGAAATTTAGTGTTGATGGAGGCAAGAAGTGTTGTTCTATTATCAGGAGGGGTAAGAACATTGCAACCGCTTCATATAAGCATGGTTTATTTGCCTTAGATACTATCTCTACTCCACATGTTGCCATGACAGTCTCTACAAAGGAGGCAACTTCCCTATGGCACAAGAGATATGGACATTTGAGTTCTGGTTACTTGAGCTAAGTATGATATGGTTAAGGGTCTTCCTTCCCTTTCTACCACTTTACCAGTTTGCTCTGACTGCTTGGTAGGAAAGCAACATAGAGTGCCTTTTGAAAAGAGCTCTACTAGAGCAAAGAAACCTCTGGAGTTGGTTCATACTGATCTGTGTGGTCCCTTCACTCCCAACAGTTGTGGGGGTAAGATGTATTTTCAATTATTTGTGGATGATTACTCACGAAATATGTGGGTATTCTTTCTTCAACTGAAATCTGAAGCATTTGGCTTCTTTTAGCAATTCAAGAAATATGTTGAGAAGGAGTCAGGGACTTCTATAAAGACCCTCCACTCAGATCGAGGGGGGGAGTTCACCTCTAAAGAATTTTTTGCATTCTTGAAATAAAATGGGATCACAAGATAGTTAACTACTGCTTATACTCAGCAAAATGGAGTTGTTGAAAGGAGGAATCGTTCCATCATGGAAATGGTTCGTTGCATGCTCACAGGAGCTAGACTTGAGCAACTATATTGGGCGAAAGCTGTCACCACAGTAGTATATCTATTGAGTAGGGCACCCACAAAGGCCCTACAAGGAATGACTCCACAGGAAGCATGGAGTGGTAGGAAACCCTCCATTTCTCATCTACGCATTTTTGGGTGTAAAGCTTTCATGCACATACCAAAGGAGAAAAGGAAGAAGCTAGATGAGAAGTCATTGAAGTGTATTCTTCTTGGGTATGATGAGCACTCTAAGGGTTATCGTTTGATTGATCCCTTAACCAAGAAGATTCACATAAGTAGAGATGTTGTTTTTTATGAGGCTTTCACATCAGCAAACACATTAGATGTATACCTAGACCTTGTGGAAACTTAGGTTGTTAAATCTCCTTCATCAAAGGTTGGAGGTTCTTCTGGATCTTCTTCAACACCTAAGAAGAAGAATCCAAAGTGGTATACAAATAAAATCAAAGACTCTAAGCTATCTACTCCACCATATTTGACTTTGGATAGGACTCATACTCGCAACATGGCTCGACAAGAGAAAGCTGCAACAGAGAATACTGGGGTTGATGATCTGTGTCAGTCTTTTGAAGAACTTTCTGTAGATCCAGAAAGAGATACAAAAGATATGGATATTGATAGTGATAAGGTTTTTATGTCCTCCATAGATGATCTTGAACCTGCATCAGTACAAGTTGCTCTCGGTGAGCCTCAGTGGAAGGTTGCTATGGATGCAGAGTATAAGTCTTTGATGAAAAACAAAACTTGGAAGCTTGTCGATCTGCCACATGGAAAGAAACCCATTGGCTGCAAATGGGTGTATAAAGTCAAGTACAAAGTAGATGGGACAATTGATAAGAATAAGGCCCGTCTTGTTGCAAAGGGCTATGCTCAAAAGGAAGGCATTGACTACGAGGAAACTTTTGCACCTACTGCTTGGATGACAACAATTCGAGTTATTTGTGTATGGCAACACAATTTGGGTGGAAAGTTCATCAGATGGATGTCAAAAGTGCTTTTCTAAATGGTGATCTCCAAGAAGAAGTCTATATGACTCAGCCAGAAGGATTTGTAGTGGAATGCCAACAGCAGAAAGTTTGCAAATTGGTCAAATCCTTATATGGCTTGAAACAAGCTCCTCGAGCTTGGTATATAAAAATGGACAATCACCTCCTGCAGCATGGTTTTAAGAGATGTTCGTCAGATGCAAACCTCTATTTCAAGAAATAGGGTTCTGAGATAGTGTTGCTTGTACTCTATGTTGATGATCTTCTCATTACAGGGAGTTTAGAAACTATGATCTCTATTGTCAAAATAGACTTGTGTCAATATTTTGAGATGTCAGATCTCGGACTTCTCCATTACTGTCTTGGTCTAGAATTCAGCCAGAAGGAGCACTCCATCAAAGTGTCTTAGAAAAAATATGCCAAGACATTGCTAGAAAAATATCGCATGACTAATTGCAAGCCAATGGCAACTCCGATGGATACTGGACTTCAGTTATCGTGATATGATGATTCACCTCAGGTAGATGGTACTCTCTATCGATAGTTGATTGGGAGTCTCATATATCTGACCAATACTAGGCCATATCTCGTATTTGTTGTCAACTATCTTTCGAGGTTTATGCAGGAGCCTAAGACCACTCATTGGAAAATAGAAAAATGTGTTCTTCACTATGTCCGTGGCACAATGGAATATGGCCTAGAATATAAGAGGAACAACAAATTCTTCTTGCAAGGATACACGGACTTCGACTATGCCGAATCATTTGATGATCGCAAGTCAACTTCAGGATATATTTTTCATCTTGGATCCGGTCCTGTCTCTTGGCACAGTAAGAAGCAATAGGTGGTTGCTATTTCATCAACAAAGTCAGAGTATCATGCCACACGTGAAGCTGTGTGCGAAGTGATATGGTTGCATCGCATTCTGACAAGTATGGGTCATCCATCCAAATCTCCAATACACTTTTTTTGTGACAATCAGGGTGTTCTGAACCTAGTCAAGAATCCAGTCCATCATGAAAAAACAAAACACATTGACACACAATGTCATTTCATTCGAGATGAAGTTTCGAGGCATCGAATTCAGCTTCAGCACATTCCCACCGATGCTCAAGTTACAGACATTTTCACTAAGGCACTTGCACTTGTCAAATTTGAATTGTTTCGCAGCTCTCTTTGTATTGCAAAATGATGTAATTAGGGGGGATGTTAGTATAGCTAGTAGTTATATTATTACCCAAATAATGTAATAAGGGGGGATGTTAGCATATATATTTGTTAGTATATTTGTTATTACATTATTTTATTAATTAGGCTAACTTGTTATTTGTTATAACAGGTTCTATTTCAGCCTCGGATGGTTTCGTAACCTCCGGGCTATTTCAGCCTGCAAATGTATTATTTAAACCTTCTCAGACATGAATAATATTGTTGTTTATTCTAACATTTATATTATAATTAATTTATAAAATAAATTAATGAAACCCTAAGTTAGGGTTAGGTGCAAAAATATTAAAGTTAATTTTTCCCCACCGACATTTGAGTAAAAAGGAGTATGGTATTTATACCATAAGGTTTGTGACATTAATGCAAGTCGCCAAAATAATAGCATATGCATGTATTAAAAAATGGTTGATGCAAATTCATGAGCTCAAAAGGACAAACGTCTTAATTTTTAAAAGCAATGGAAATCATGGAAGGTTAAAGTGACAAAGGCTCAAGCCCTTATCACCAATTATGTGGTTGGGCTAGTGGCAAGACTTGGCAGCATAAGTCGTTGGGCAAATGGAGGTCTCACGTTCGAGTCCCAATGGCAGTAGAGGGAAGAAATTTTTTGGGTTTTGTTTTAGCACCAAGTGGGAGGAACAAAGTATAGGAGGCATTTTAGTATTTCAAGTGAGCACCTAGCTCATGCGGCGGTTAGGCCATAGCTAGGGCATTAGTGGTAATGTGGTAGGGGATCGAATCCTACTATTGTAGCATGCACAAAAGGTATTTAAATTCTTGATTTAATAAATTGCACCTTTGTCTAAGTCGTATGGTATGCGCTTTGTGGAGATATAAGGAGGTTAAAATAAACTTTATTTTTGCCATAGTTGAGGGTGTTGAATGATTTAAATTTTGATTTAATAAAAGCATTGGAATATTTTTGAATGGTGGTTTTAATTATTTTAAAGATGCATTTTGATGAGTAGGGAGATATAAGGAAGTAATTTTTATTATTCTATGCATTCAAATTCTAAAGGAAGTTATAGTGAATTATTGTGAAAGTAAATTATTGGAGTCTTTGCTAATTATGTTTTGAGTGTGTTAAGAGGGAGTTAAAAGGTGTATGAGGAATTTTGAATGTGTGTATGTTTTGCTAAAATATTTTGAAGGGTTTGATTATTGGAATTGATGCAATATTTTGAGAAACCAAGAGAGTGGTTTGGAATTTAATTGGGCACACATATTGAAGGTTTGCTAACTCATAAAGAAGTGTTGTGCTAACCTTTATAGTGGTAAAATTCATTGTGAGTGAAATAGGTTTTTGAAGATATATCTCCATCAAAACAAAAGGTATGGGCACATCATCCATTTATTAGAATGTTTTTGAATTGAATGTTGTGAAATGTAAATGTGGAGTGAAAAGGGTTATTTTATAAGCCTTTTTGGAAATGTTTGAATGAGTTTTCATATGCATGATTGGTTAATGTTTATGAGAACATTTAAGTTAGAGATTGAGGATTATTTGAGTTAGGGTTTGAAACCCACATTGTGCATTTTTTTTAAGATGTTTGAAAACACTTGGCTAGGGTTTGTTAAAGAACATGAATATCATTGTTATGTGACATTATAACTATCTTGAGTTAGGGTTTGTGAAAGAACATGAGTATCATTGTTATGTGACATTAGAATTATCTTGAGTCAGGGTTTTAGGCACATAGTGTGTATTGTTGTAAGTAGTGTGAAACACTTGGTTAAGGTTTGTAAGCAAGTTGTATTTCATTGAGTGAATTTTTGAGTGAAGGTGGTTGAGCATTATTGATTGAAAGCTTTGGAGTGATAGATCAAGTTTTGTGAAACAAATCATACTTTATTCTGAATTTATTTGAAAGAGACCTTGAAAGTGAGAGATTATTTTTTTGAGTACAAAACCTTGTGTGTGAAACATATTGAGATTGAGATAGAGCTTATCATTATCTATATGTTCCTATAGTTAAACAAGATTTTGAGTGAAATATTTTTGTGTGTTGAAGAGGTTTTTTGAATGAGATTTGAGTTACATTTTGTATGCAAGTTTTATAGTTGTTTAAGTAAGCTTTTGTGAAAGCTTAAGGATAGAATTAAGCAATATTTTGTGAAATCTTATGGCCAAATTTGAGCAAGTCCTTGAGGGGACTTAAGGACAGATTTGAGTAAGCTTTTGTGAAAGCTTAAGGACATATTTGAGTAAGATTTTGTGAAAGATTAAGGATAGAGTTGAGTAATATTTTGTGAAAGCTTAAGGACAGAGTTGAGTAAGCTTTTGTGAAATATTAAGCATAGAGTTGAGTAAGCTTTTGTAAAATCTTAAAGGTTAGATTTGAGCAAGTTTTTGTGAAAAATTATGAACAGATTTAAGGTAAGTCTTGGTGAAGACTTGTTGAGAAGATTTGAGACAAGTCTTGATGAAGACTTGTTGAGCAAATTTGAGGCAAGTCTTAGTGAAGAATTATTGAGTATATTTGAGGTAATTCTTGGTGAAGACTTATTGAAATATATTTGAGAAAAGTTTTGGTGAAGACTTGTTAAGCAGATTTGAGACAAGTCTTGGTGAAGACTTGAGAGCGGATTGAGCAAGTTCTTGAGAGGACTTGTGATAGATTTGAGGTAAGTCTTTGTGAAGACTTGAGAGCAGAGTTTATTTATTGATTTGTTCAAGATTTATGTTAAGTATTGGGGTAGATCTGAGCAGATATGATTTGTGATTGGATCAAGCTTTGTGTTAATGCTTGAGGATATATTTTAGGATAGAATTGAGATATAGTTTGGTGCATATTTGAGAGTGGATTTGTACCAAATCTAATATAAATTTGGAATAGATTTGTACTAGATCAAGGATAGTGTTTGGTATAAATTTGAGATAGAGTTTGATTTGATTTAACAATAAGCTTTGGAGGTGATAGAGTAGAGGATAGTAGTCTCCAGTGGATAGAGATCCATTATCCAGGGTAGTGAGAATAGATTTATTTTGAGTGAGGATAAAGGTATTCTATGGAGAGAGATCCACAAGCTAGTGTAGTGGGGGTAGAAGTCTTCTAGAAGATCACCAAAAAAAGTAGAGGAGAAAGAGTTCTCCTATGTATAGGGTTCCATGAACCAGTAAAGGGGATTAGTATCTCTTGTGGGTTGTAACTATGAACCAGCAAAGGGGATTGGTCTCCTATGGATTGTGTAGCACCCTAAAATTGGTGCAGTAAAATTGTAATAATTACATTCACCTTAGTAAATAATTTAAATTCAAAATTTAACCTCCCAAACCGCCCGTTAACCGCCGGTAATCTGTTTCTGCCTTTTCTATGCCATTTTTAGAGGTTGTTTTGACCGTTTGATGATATCGTCGCCGATCAGACGATATTGCCCTAGATCTAACAATTTCATCTAGACTAGGACGTCTAGATGATCTTGTCGCAAAAATGATTTTGCACAATTAGCTTCTATTCCAATGGGCCTCTAATCTAGGCAGAAGCATGTCTACACCGTTAGAGACCCTCCCCCATTGGATATCTCCCAAATAGGGATGATCTCCAACCTCCTAACTACTCCCCTAAGCCTATTTAATCATTAGGACCTTCCCTTCCCAACCCCTAGCTGAATTTCCCTATAACTTGATTTTGTATGCATCAGAATACCTAGAACATTATTTTGCCTTTGTTATTTTGAAGTTTTCTTGTAGGGATCTCATTGATCTTCAGTTGGAGCAAGCTCAAATCGTCGCAGATGATCTCATTCAAATCTTGGACGATCCTGTCACAATTTAGGATGATTTCACTGTTTCCAGACGATTTCGACTACAATCTGCATTAGGGGAAATCAGTGCCCAGAGTTTGCACTTCCTCTTATTCATTTGTTGTTTTATTCTGCATTTTAATTAGTTTTAACCTTATTTCTTACTATTTTGCATTTGGAGTTCACCCATATAGCTTAAGTTGCATGATAAGATCATAATTTCTCATTTGAATGTCATAATTTGTTTGAATTTCTATTCATAACTATTGTTCAGTATTCATATCGTTGTTTTGTGTTGTTTCTCTCTGTTATCACAGGGGTATTCTCTGTATTTTGCATTTTTTTTTTTGTTTGTAGGTCTCTGATGAATTCGTCTAACGAATTCGTCAGATCTCAAACGATCTTGTCTGATCTCAGACGATTCTGTTGAATTCTAGATGATCCTAACTGCTTCAACATCAAAATCTCCATCAGACATCTGGATCAGGTATTCTTCATTTGTATTCTATAATTTCTCTATTTTCTATCTTTAAATCTATTTTTTGTATTCATTAAATTTGCACTTTCATATAGATTAATTTAGATTCATTTGGCCAAACCTAGGATATGAATGCTTAAGACTAAAAATGAACACATAAAAACACATTCCAAACCTAGGTGTGGAAACTACCATTAAATGTTTCCTAGTGAACCCACCATCCGTCAAAAAATCATCAAAATACACCTCCCTTGAGAGGCGGGACCTTCGCAAGTCCTCTCAGTCCGAGGTACCACGACATCCTTTTACCATCCTCCTTCTGGGCACAGATCCTATAGCCTGAAGGTATGGGTGCAAAAAATTTGGAGCGATACATTTTGGTGAACCCGACGTGAATGCATTTTAAACCTTTTGAAAACAAAAACAAAAAAATATATATATGTATACAAGAAAAACAAAAACAAAATCATCATTTCATGTTTATATGTTTTAGATTCAATTCTAAATAATAGATGTTAAATATTACTTTTAGAAGTACTAAAGAAACCATGAGTTTTTACTCAAATCAATATGAGCCCATTAGTAATGTTGGAAGAATTCAGCCAAATAAATTTGTTGATTATGACCAACCTCATCCCTATTCAACATCACCTCCATCACACTTTTCTCATTTTTCATCCTTATCCCAATAGGAAAATCCCTTTGCCAATCCTCTTCATAACAATATTATCTATTCTCCCATATATCCATATTATGTCTATCAACCCACATATAATCCTCCTCCACCTTTTGAATATGCTTCTTTCAATACAACACATCCATTTCAACAAGAAAATACTTATTCTTCCAATTCTACCATGCACTCACCTCATGCGTCGCAATCTTCCTGTCATTATTCTACCCATAATAAAGAAAGTAGAGGTGAGAAACCATTAGGTCCTTTTATGATAAAATTCCTAAGGCATTTATCAAAAACCTCTCAAAAACCTTCATTACGTAAATTTACTAAGCTCAATCAACCAATGGATATAATTCTCAAGTATTTACTTGACACAAACATGATTGAACTTCCTTCCATAAGACAACTTGATACCATAGCAGATTGGTTTAAACCTGAGTTACATTGTGAATATCATAGAGTAGATGGACATATGACACAAAATTGTAAAGATTTAAGATGTGCAATTCAAGATTTGATTGATAAGGGTCTTTTTAATATAAAGGAATTACAATCTACAATTGATGATAAACCTCCAGTAAACAATCAAACTCCTACACAACAAATACCAATAATCAATCAAGACATGGGGATTTCCCAATAACCCCTATTCAATTATCAATAACAAGAAACCAATCAAATATTGCACGTTAATATGTCCCTTCATGATGATATTGTTAGCGTACTATTGTTTTGTCTCTATTATATTGTTAAGCTTACTGTTACAACTTCTGTAACAGAGTTCAGTACGCGGGTGTGCTATTCTCGGCCTTTGTAACCTTATTTAAACCTTGCTGTGAATAATGAAAATTTATTCATCATTTCACATCTTATCAGAGCCACTCGGATGTTTCTGGGCGAGGCGAGGAGCAGAGCGTGGTTTTAGCCGGGCGTGATTTTATTCGTAGCCCGTGCGCTATCTCGTCGAGTATAATTTTTTCCCAGCCGAGCGATTTTTTTTTGTCGCGCGCAGACGCGCGACAGTTATCGCGCATCCACGAGCGACGGTGAAGAGGGCAGAGGCCCCTGTTGAACGCACGTAGCGTCCATTTAAAAAAAAAAAATTATCGTGGACAGCGCCATGACACAGCAGAGCGCGGTGGACGCAACGCGCATCCACGACACAAATTCGCGAGCAGCGCGCATCCGTGACGCCCATGGATGGGAGGACGCAGACGTCCCCCCCTATGCTGCAATGTCCGCAAGCAGACGGGAGGATGCAGCCGCGACGTCCCCCTGTCTCATGCGGGAGGACGCAACCGTCAGCGACAAAGCGCAGACGAGCGACGTTGCTTGGCTGACGTCGTCTGCGACAGAGCGCGAACGCGCGTCACGGCTGGGCTGAGGCCAGGAGGGAGCAGCCCCCCCCCCCCCCGATTGAGCGGGAAAGGAAAAAAAAATGTGCTGGGTGCATTGGGAATTTAAAATTCCCCCCCACCCCTGCGTGCAGCGCAAAAATTTTAAATTTTGCGCCCACGCGGGGTATAAACCCCCCCCGTGCAGCGCGAAACGCTCGCGTCGCGCACTCCCCCCCCCGGGATGCGAACGTAGCGCTTATCGCACTGCAGCGTCCCACAGCCCCTCCTCCCCCGTCGGAAAAGGTGACGTAAAATAAAAAAAATAAAAATAAAAACAACGAACGTCTGTGTTTGCATCTGCGAAGGGAGAACGCGTGAGCAGTGAGGATGAAGCAGCGGAGGAGCATGCAAGCTGAGGCCGCTACAGAGGAGGAGGCAGAAGGAGGGGTTGAAAGAGGAGCAGGTCCATTGATCCCCTCGGATTAGCCCGCTGGCTCACGTGGTCGTGAGCCGTGCGGTAAGGCTCAGGGAGCCTGCAGGTCGGGGGTTCAAATCCCGCCGACTCCCCCCAAGGTATAAATTTTTTTTTCAAAGTTATTTTTTTAATTATTATTTTTTAATTAAAATTTTTAATTTTAATTTTTTTTTATAGTTTTTTAACTTTATAAATTAAAATTTTAATTTTAATTTATTTTTTTATAAGTTTTAAAACTATATAAATTAAAATTATTTATTTTAATTTTAAATATATAATAATTATTGAAAATGCTTTGTTAAAGAAATTTTTTTTTAGGGGGGATATTTTTTCAAAAAATCAAAGGGGGATTGTGAGTAATTTTTCGAAAAATAGCAATTTGGCGAATTGTAAAAGGTGCATTTTCGGCTGTGACCGACACCTTGTGGGTTATTCTTGTGGGCATTTTTTTTGTTGTATGTTGCATATTTCATTTTTTGCACTATAACATTAAAAATTAAAATCAAAGCACTCCCTAAGTCCCCGAAATAATTAAAACCCATCCGTGCAATTTATTGCACTGCAGTGTTTGGTATTTGTGATACCTCTGGCCAGCACTTACAGGTAAAGCTGTCGTGATTTGGCTACTGTATCCGCCGCCTAATATAGCTGCTACAATGACGTCTAAGCTTGTTCTCTATAAATCGTCGGGGAGAGATAAGTTAGCCATTTTTGCATTTTTTACTCCATCCACTACCCTTTATCGCACTTGTGTTTAGGCGTAAATCCTGACGAAGTATTCTTCATAGTTTTTAGGGGAAGTTACGCCCCACGCATGAGAAGAATCTTCTATGGTAGGTGCCATCAACAAGGCAATTCCCTTTCAGTACCGCTTATGTTCCACGTATCGTATGATCTCTAAAACTCACCTATAGTCTCCCTCACGTAAGGGCGGGTGATTTTTGTTGATCTTTCTAAATACCTATAGTTTCCCTCACATAAGGGCGGGTATTTTGTATGGTATAACGGCCTAGCAAAAGGTATATCGAAAGGGGGACCAATTGGTGATATAAGGAACCTTCACTATGGCCGTTGTTGCAAAGTTGATGACTGATCCTCATCAGTTATTGAAAGGTCCAAATTATACACCATGGAAACATAAGATGAAGGGTATTCTCCAAATGGAAGATTTGTGGGATATTGTTACTGGAGTAGCAACTAGGCCTTCACCAACAGCAGGATCCACAGGTCCTTCAGCAGATCAGATAGCTTTTGACAAGAAAGATAGTCGAGCAAAGGTGCTCATTTTTTTTGCTATTTCAGATGAATTTCAACCTCATATAGCTGACAAAGCAAGTGGTAAAGAGGCATGGGATGCCCTTAGAACAATCTATGAGGTAAATAATGAATCCACCATTCTTCATCTTCAACAACAACTTCATAACCTGAGTTTGAGACAGGGTGAAACAGTTGAACTCTTTCTGTGCAGTGTCTGAGTTGAAAGAGAAATTGAGTTCTCTGGGAGATACCGTGGACAAAAAGCTTCTCATTTCACTTGTGATGAGAGCTTTACCTTCTTCATTTGATATGTTGATAACCTCCATCCAGGTGTCTCAACGACAAATTACCTACATCGAGTTGGTCAATCTACTTCAACAACAGGAGGCATGCCAACTTCACAAGGATGATTCTTCCAATACAGCCCTATACACCAACAGGCAGG
The DNA here is from genome assembly GCA_028583015.1 of Wollemia nobilis. NCBI lineage: Eukaryota > Viridiplantae > Streptophyta > Pinopsida > Araucariales > Araucariaceae > Wollemia > Wollemia nobilis. The sequence continues at coordinate 12,815,718 of JAQPPZ010002539.1, read as the reverse complement.
GTTCTAGGAAGAAAGGTAATGGGCAAAAAGGAGGCAAATTTTAGAAAGGAGGAAATTCTCAACAGGATACAAAAGGAAAAGGCAAACAACCTCAACAAAAGAAGAGGTGGTGCAAGATCTATGAGAAAGACAACCATGAAACCAACAGGTGTTGGCATAAGAACAAACAGAAAGGCCAAAACAAACCACAAAATAAAAACAAGCAACCCCAGGTGAATGTTGTTGTTGAAGAATCTGACTCAGATTCTGAATGGGCACATAAGGTGCTCATGACGACCACAGATTCCACACAGAGGGATCCCATTTGGTATGTCGATTCTGGAGCTAGCAAACATATGACTGGCGACAGATCGTGGTTTGAATCATTTGTGGCCAAAGAGGGCAAACCTGTCACCATTTCTGATGATAAAACCTATAGGTTTTAGGGAGAGGGTACAGTTTTAGTCACTCTTCCTGATGGCAAGTGTCAGATTGACAAAGTCCTCTATGTTTCGGGATTGGCTAACAATTTGCTATCAGTCACACAAATCCTGGATAGAAATATGGTTGTCAACTTTCATGTTGAGAATGGAAAGAAGTGTTGTACTATTACCAGGAAGGGTAAACAGATTGCAACAGCTTCATATAAGCACGGCTTATTTGCACTAGATGCTATCTCTACTCCACATGTTGCCATGACTGTCTCTACCAAGGAGGCAACTTCCTTCTGGCACAAGAGATATGGGCATCTTAGTTTTGGCTACTTACTTGAGTTCAGTAAGTATGAGATGGTAAAGTGTCTTCCTTCCCTTTCTGCCACATTGCCAGTGTGCTCTGACTGCTTGGCAGGAAAGTAGCATAGAGTACCATTTAAGAAGAGCTCTACAAGAGCACGAAAACCTATGGAGTTAATTCACACCGATCTGTGCGGTCCTTTCACACCCAACAGTTGTGGAGGGAAGAGGTACTTTTAGTTATTCGTAGATGACTACTCATGAAAGATGTGGGTTTTCTTTCTCCAACTGAAATCGAAGCTTTCGCATTCTTCCAGCAGTTCAAGAAATTCGTTGAGAAGGAGTCAGGAGCTTCTATTAAAACCCTCCACTCAGATCGAGGGGGAGAATTTACCTCTAATGAATTTTCTGCATTCCTAGATAAGCATGGAATCAAGAGACAGTTAACAACTGCCTATACTCCTCGTAAAAATGGAGTTGCTGAGAGGAGGAACCGTTCTATCATGGAAATGGTTCATTGTATGCTCACAGGAGCTACTCTTGGGCAACAATATTGGGTAGAAGCTATCACCACTGCAGTGTATCTGTTGAATAGGGCTCCCACAAAGGCCCTAAAAGGAATGACTCCACAGGAAGCATGGAGTGGTCGAAAACCCTCCATATCTCATCTACGTATTTTTGGGTGTCACGCTTTCATGCACATACCGAAAGAGAAAAGGAAGAAGCTAGATGAGAAAACACTGAGATGTATTTTTCTTGGTTATTCTGAGCACTCTAAAGGATATCGGTTGATAGATCCTTTGACCAAGAAAATTCATATCAGTAGAGATGTTGTATTTGATGAAGCTTTCACATCACAGAGCACATCTAAAGTACACCAAGATATTATGGAATCTAAGGAAGAGAAGATTCCTTTGTCAACACATACAGGAGGTCCTTCTACATCTTCTTCAACTCCACCGAAGAAGAATCCTAAATGGTGTACAAATACAATCAGAGACGCAAATTTATCCACTCCTCCCAATATGAACTTGGATAGACCTCGTACACGCATTATGGATCAAAAGGAAAAAGAAGCCAAAGAAACTGGTGAGGTTGATGATCTTTGTCAATATTTTGAGGAAATTTCTGTAACTCCAAGTACAGAAGTAGAGGATATGGATATTGATGATGACAAGGCGTTCATGTCTACAATAGATGATCTTGAACCTGCATCAGTGCAAGATGCTCTCAGTGAGCCTCAGTGGAAGGCCGCTATGGATACAGAGTATGAATCTTTGATGAAGAATAAAACTTGGAAGCTTGTTGATCTGTTGCATGGAAAGAAACCCATTGGCTACAAATGGGTATACAAAGTCAAGTACAAGGCAGATGGAACAATTGATAAGCATAAGGTCCATCTTGTTGCAAAGGGCTATGCTCAAAAAGAAGGCATTGACTACGAGGAAACTTTTGCACCTACTGCTCGGATGACCACAATTCGGGTTATGTGTGCTATGGCAGCACAATATGGGTGGAAAGTTCACCAAATGGATGTCAAAAGTGCCTTTCTAAATGGTGATCTCCAAGAAGAAATCTATATGACTCAGCCTGAAGGATTTGAAGTGGAAGGCCAATAGCAGAAGGTTTGCAAATTGGTCAAATCCTTGTATGGTCTGAAACAAGCTCCTCGAGCTTGGTATATAAAAATGGACAATCACCTTATGCAGCATGGATTTAAGAGATGTCCGTTAGATGCAAACCTCTATTTCAAGAAACAGGGTTTTGAGATAGTGTTGCTTGTACTCTATGTGTATGATCTGCTCATTACAGGGAGTTCAGAAACTATGATCTCTATTGTTAAAAGAAACTTGTGCAAATCTTTTGAGATGATAGATCTCAGACTTCTCCATTATTGTCTTGGTCTGGAATTCAGCCGGAAGGAGCACTCCATCAAAGTGTCTCAGAAAAAATATGCCAAGACATTGCTAGAAAAATATCGCATGACTGATTGCAAGCCAATGGCAACTCCAATGGAGAATGGACTTCAGTTATCACGATATGATGACTCACCTCAGGTAGATGGTACTCTCTATCGACAGTTGATTGGGAGTCTCATATATCTGACCAATACTAGGCCAGATCTCATATTTGTCTGTCAACTATCTTTCGAGGTTCATGTAGGAGCCTAAGACCACTCATTGGAAAGCAGCAAAACGTGTTCTTCACTATGTTTGTGGTACTATGGAATATGGCCTAGAATATAAGAGGAACAACAAATTCTTCTTGCAAGGATACACGGACTCCGACTATGCCGGATCATTTGATGATCGCAAGTCAACTTCTGGATACATTTTTCATCTGGGATCCGGTCCTGTCTCTTGGCACAGCAAGAAGCAATAGGTGGTTGCTATTTCATCAATAGAGGCAGAGTATCGTGCCGCACGTGAAGCTATGTGCGAAGTGATATGGTTACGTCGCATTCTGACAAGTATGGGCCATCCATCAAAATCTCCAATACACTTGTTTTGCGACAATCAGGGTGTTCTGAACCTTGTCAAGAATCCAGTCCATCATGAAAGAACAAAGCACATTGACACACAATGTCATTTCATTCGATATGAAGTTCCAAAGCACCGAATTCAGCTTCAACACATTCCCACTGATGCTCAAGTTGTAGACATTTTTACTAAGGCACTTGGTCATGTCAAATTTGAATTGTTTCGCAGCTCTCTTTGTATTGCACAATGATGTAAGGGGATGTTAGTATAGCTATTAGTTATTACATTACCTAAATAATGTAATAAAGGGGGATGTTAGCATACTATTGTTTTGTCTCTATTATATTGTTTTGTCAGTACGTCGGTGTGCTATTCCCAGCCTTTATAACCTTATTTAAACCTTGCTGTGAATAATGAAAATTTTTTCATCGTTTCATAGATATTATTAATATTGTAACAAAAACTACAAATTATCAACCTCAAGTTCAATCAACTCAATCCGATATTCAAGATATGGATTCCTCATTTGACCAACCTTCAAAACTATCTTTGACTCTAGAGAATGATCCAAAATGAAATGTAAGCATAGAAAGCTCATATTTAGAATCAAAATATCAATCTGAAATCCACTTTGATAGCCAACAACAAGTGATTAATCCTCAAACAAAGATATCCATTTTAGAAGTATTACAAATTGCTCATAAGGAAATTTTGTTCAAAATACCTAGCCAACAATTTGTTCCTCATCATGTTTTCTCTAAGAACATAATTAATGGTGTAAACCCTCTTGAGGTTAACCATATTTCATTCTATGATGAGGAGATTCCTTCCTCTACTCCACAAGAAGACTATTATCTTTACATTACAAGATCTAATAAAGAAATACTTGTTAAAACTATCATGGTAGATAATGACTCCTCTCTTAATTTATGCACTTATCAATTATTCCAAAAATTCGAATTAAAGGAAGAAGATCTTAATGAATCAAATGTTATTATAAAATATTTTAACAATGAAATTCAAGAAGCTCAAGGTACTATAATTTTTCCCCTTAATATTGGACCCAATATTCTGGATACTTTGTTTTATTTAGAATATTGCCCTTCACCTTATAACTTACTTCTTAGAAGTCCTTGGATTCATACGATGAGAATTGTCCCTTCCACTCTTCACCAATGTTTGAAGTTTGAACTTGCAAATAAAATTGTCACCATACATAATGACCGAAAACCATTTGAAGAATATTTAACGGTTGAAACATCAAGTTCTATACATTCTCTACTATCACAATTATCTTCTCTCCATCACTTTTCTTCATCCATATATGATCATCCTTGTTTACAAAATAACATCCATGTATATCTTTCACATCTGCTCCTTCCATCTTATCAATATTTGGAATATAGGGATGAGAATGAAGAACTTTATTATCCTTCTTACATTTTATGATCAATTTTACACACATAAAAGTCAAATCTTTTGCTACATTATTTTACATTATAAAAAAGCTTTTGTTATCACTACCTTTTATTCATCACCTTCTATTATTACCTTCACCTCAACCAGATTATTCTTCAAAACCTCCTTTGATTTTGAAGCAACCTTAGACATGCTATACTCAAATAACCTTGTATAGTGTATATAGATCATCTTGTATATACCACCAATTTCAATTCATAAATTAAAATCAAAATACAAAAAAAAAAATCAAAATCCTCAAAATCTTCAAAAAAATACTAATGCAACTAAGGACCTTAAAGGTAAATTTGAGCCCAACTGGCTTGGACCATATATTATTACTGCTAAATTTGAATCAGGAGCATACAAATTATCTACCTTAGATGGTAAAGAACTTAAAGAACCCATGAATATTTTGCATCTTAAACGTTACTATGTATAAATTTGGTCACTTCATCCATGTATATATTTGTTCAAAATCACTATCTTGTATTTCTTTCGAATTTATAAATTCAAAAACACCAAAAACATTCATCATCATCAAAATCTTCAAAACTATTTGTTGTATTTATTTATGACACTTGTTAAATTTTTTGTTCAAAAACAAAAATAAAACCAAAAAAACAAAATAATGATAAAAATATAAAAACAACAATATGCTTGACTCTTTCAAAACCAAAACAAAATAAAGAAGAAAGAAAGAGTCAGTATTCTCAAAATCTTCTCAAAGTATATATATTTTCTTACAAATGTTGTAGTTATATGTTTTAAATTATTTTGGATAAATTAGCATTTATTTGGAATCCCTCACTTGCACACTCACAACAATAAATATCTTGATTTTATCTGGCATGATTACTAATCTCTCTTATATCAAAGTTCACAAAATTCAATTAAATAAATTTTGAGCATAGAGAATTGATCTTGTTATTTACTTAAACCAAGCACATCCTTTCACAATAAAATGATTATATTTGTAATTTCCATGTTTTGCTACATAGTAGAAGTGATTTCTTGAGCGAAAAGTTTCCCCTGCTATCCTATCATGCACATGGTCTAGAATCTTTGAGAATTGGCAAAAGGACAAGCTCACCCCTACCCAGAATAAAAATCCCTTGCTCTATAGCTAATCCGAGCAAGTATCCCTAGCAAAGAAAAAGAAAATAAAAGTTCAAGAAAAAGAGAAAAGAAAAATGTTATTTTATATCATTACAGCAATATTTCAAGCACTATCTCAAAAATCAAGCAAACAAAAATACAAAAAGAAAAAGAAGCAAAGTTCAAAAGAAAGCAAAATGAGCAAAAGCAAAAGCAATAAAATCCCTTTCCCTACCCTTTGAAAAGAAAAGAAGGGTTGATGAGCTTGAATCCCTGGAATTCTCAATTTTTCAAAAACTATGAGGTAAGCCCCATAACAGGTGGTTTGTGCCCAACCCGCTTGGCCTTGGGTAACTCCTAGCGTGGTGATATGTTTGTCACATTAGCGACCTTCTTTTGTACAGACCTATGTCTGCTTATGGATTATCTAGCTCTTGATAATCCGACCTACATAGTAGTCTAGTATGGTTATATGCATCTACATCATGGTTAATGAACACTTCTTTGGTTTCTTCAAATCACTTGTATCATATTATCTTGCTCAAAACTGGTAAATGCACAAAGCAATTGCACACACATTTGTATTTGAGAGATTTTGTGTATCATTATGAAAAATCAAGATCGAAAATGAATTCACATATGCACATGGGATTCCTTATAAATCTAACTTTTGTCTTCAAAATACTTTGAAATATTCTTTTTGCAACTTGTTTGGAATAAATCAAGTACAGTTGTTTAGCATAAAGACAACTATATAATAGAAAAATCAAAAATTTTCTTTTAAAACTATACAATCAAAATATATATATCTGGTTGACTTTCGCGACGATGGTATAGTTCCAAAACCAAAATTGGAATTTTATGCCTAGCACAAGTCCTCATCTTCATATTTTCTGTTTATAAAAAATCAACCATGCAATAAAACTATCTCTTTTTTATTTTCGTGATGATGGTATAAGTCTATACCTACATATTCTATGCCTAGCGCAAATCATTGTAACAATTTTTTTTCCCCATTTATTAAAAATCATGAAAACCATATGACTTAATTCATTATGTTACACAAATTATGCTTTTAAAAGCAAACACATTTTCATTATTTCATGTCATTATGTCAACCTTCAATTTTGCAATGATGGTATAATTCCTAAAGAATTATCCAAAAAAATTTATCACACTTAGGAATTTATGCCTAGCAAAAATCATTTTAACATTATCTCATGCATACTATTTTTTATGAAAATCTGAAAAACAAACCATCATCACCATCATTTGCACCATTGCACCAAAGTCTTAAGACAGTCTCTTAAGCACTTTTACTTTTAACAATATTTCTATATTGGGATTAGCTTGACGACCGAGTGAGCAGCGACTCCATGAAATGGTCTATAATAGCAACAATGTCCTTTGAAATTATTATTAGAAGTCTCTTTTTATTTTTTATTACATTACATCATAAACAATCAATTTGTTACATCAAATTATTTCATTTAAAATATTATCGCATGACATCAAAATTATAAATTTTCACGAAATAATTTCATGAATCCTCAATCCAATTATCAAATCAATCAATCAAACATAAAAGCATCATACACATACACATAACACAAGTCATATGATCAAAAACATATCATATATATGTCAACAGTATATATACATCATCAAAACTGGATTGGTATGCCACAATCTGTACCTTGGCCTACTCAATCCTTTATCAACAAAATAATAATAATACAATGCTATCATGTCAATCTGTACAAATCTATGTAGTCCTCTAGCCTCGAGAGCCCCTCGAGATCTTAGCCTCATCTCCTCCCCCGCCCTGAGGTGGACGAGGTGGCCTCATCACAGTCTGAGTAGTACTATGAGTCCTAGTCCTCGATTGGGACGAGGTCCTCGACGACCCGATCTTGATCGGATCTACGATGTTGGCTGGTAGGGGTAGTCTATCCGCCTCTGGCACCAACTGATAGTACAAAGTCTGGTAGAAAGTAAGTTGGGCAATAGCCCATGTCAGCTCCCCAGTGCTCGCCCCTCCACCCCGTGCCCTAAGGCATGCAATCTCGTCTCGCAGCTGTGCCACCTCAGCTCGATGGCATGCAGCCTAATCCTGTAGATTCTGCACCTGTGCCTGGATACGATCTCTCTTCACTCAGAGAGTAGCGGTCTCGCTACTCTCCCCCGTGTCAACACCCTTGCCCTTATCAAGCGATGGTGGCCTCTCCCTCTGTGGATATGGGGGTCTCGCCTCCCTCCTCTCCCTCTATCGTGGCCTCTCCTGTGCCTGTGGCCTCCTCGACTCTCTCCCATTGTGACCCTGGGCAGCCTCCATCGCTTCCTGGTGTTGCCTCCCTATGTGATGCATAACTATGTGTATCGAACCCTGTGCCCTCGTCATCCGAGGAGGGTGGATGCCTGCATACCAAGCATCGTAGCCATCGGCTACTCCTGTGTCGTCCCCATCCACTGGCTGAATAGGGGCATCGTCTGTGTCCTGACTCTAGAAGTGTTGCATGTTTGGAGCCTTGCTAACTGTGGTGTTATCCCAGATAGTCCAGGAAAACTTGTAATCCCTGAGAGATGGGATCCCCTACTACAGACCGAACTGACGCAAAACTCGATCATAGCGGTGGAGCTCCACCTCTCCTCTCTCCATTTGTATCCAGTTGATCTCGCTCTGCCTGTGTAAGAGTGGCCAAGTCATCCCTCAAACCTCCATACTTCCATTCCCTGCTCTTTAGCAAACCTCTCTACAAACATAAAAAACAAACAATCATTAATAAACAATTCAAGTAATTAATAATGCAAGTTAAAGTTCAATTTTATGTAATTGATGATATCGCCCACTATTGGATGATATCATCCCAAATTTGAGCAGAATCGTCTCTAATTTTTCCAGCCAAAATCGTCTCTAATTTGACGAAATCGTCCCCCTTTCGTCGATTTCGCCCTTGGACGAAATTGACGAAATTGAGACGATTTCGTCAAAATCGGGACGATTTCGTCTCGATGACATCGACGGCCCAAAAATGGCCGCGATGCTCAAAATTCATCTAAAATCTACCTAAAAAGCATCTAAAATCAAATTAAAGCATTCTAAACTAAGTCTAGACTCTTACCCATAGACCGCGTCGGACCTCTGTTGATTTGTGTGTCGTCTCCACCATTTTTGCTTCAGAGCTATAAAAAACAGTAAAAATGAATAGTAAAAAAATGAATTAGGGTTTTACCCTATTTTCCTTAATTTTATTCAAAAATAATTTTTGCTTTTCTGTGTTTTTACCTCAAACGTTCGATTTGGGTAAAAACACGGAGGGGGCACCATAGTAAGCTGTCGTACGATTCAACCAAGAATCATTGCCTAAAAATGGGAATAATTTTTGCTTTCTCGTAGATCGAGAAGAACTCATCTTTAACGCATTTTCTTTGAAAATTTCACTAAAGAGGGGGCAAAATGTAGCACCCTAAAATTGGCGTAGTAAAATTGTAATAATTACATTCACCTTAGTAAATAATTTAAATTCAAAATTTAACCTCCCAAACCGCCCGTTAACCGTCGGGTAATCCGTTTCCCCCTTTTCCATGCCATTTTTAGAGGTTGTTTTGATCGTTTGACGATATCGTCACCGATCAAACGATATCACCCCAGATCTGACGATTTCATCTGGACTAGGATGTCTAGACGATCTTGTCACAAAATTGATTTTGCACAATTAGCTTCTATTCCAACGGGCCTCTAATCCGGGCAGAAGCGTGTCTGTGCCATTAGAGACCCTCCCCCATTGGAGATCTCCCAAATAGGGATGATCTCCAACCTCCTAGCTACTCCCTAAGCCTATTTAATCATTAGGACCTTCCCTTCCCAACCCCTGGCTGAATTTCCTTGTAACTTGATTTTGTATGCATCAGAATACCTAGAACATTATTTTGCCTTTGTTATTTTGAAGTTTTCTTGCAGGGATCTCATTGATATTTAGCCAGAGCAAGCTCAGATCATCACAGATGATCTCATTCAAATCTCGAACGATCCTATCACAATTTGGGATGATTTCACCATTTCCAAATGATTTCGATTGCAATATGCATTGGGGGCAATCAGTGCCTAGAGTTTGTGCTTCCTCTTATTCATTTTGTTGTTTTATTCTGCATTTTAATTAGTTTTAACCTTATTTCTTACTATTTTGTATTTGGAGTTCATCCATATAGCTTAAGTTGCATGATAAGATCATAATTTCTCATTTGAATGTCATAATTTGTTTGAATTTCTATTCATAACTATTTTTTAGTATTCATATCATTGTTTTGTGTTGTTTCCCTCTGTTATCACAGAGGTATTCTCTATATTTTGCATCTATTTTTTTATTTGTAGGTCTTTGACGAATTCGTCTGACGAATTCATCAGATCTCAGATGATCTTATCTGATCTCAGACAATTCTGTCGAATTCTAGATGATCCTGACTGCTTCAACATCAGAATCTCCATCAGACATCTGGATCAGGTATTCTTCATTTGTATTCTGTAATTTCTCTATTTTCTGTCTTTAAATCTGTTTTCTATATTCATTAAATATGCACTTTCATATAGATTAATTTAGATTCATTTGGCCAAACCTAGGATATGAATGCTTAAGACTAAAAATGAACACATAAAAACACATTCCAAACCTAGGCGTGGAAACTGCCATTAAATGTTTCCTGGTGAACCCACCATCCGTCGAAAAATCATCAAAATACACCTCCCTTGAGAGGCGGGACCTTCGCAAGTCCTCTCAGTCCGAGGTACCGCAACATCCTTTTCCCATCCTCCTTCCGGGCACGGATCCTATAGCCTGAAGGTAAGGGTGCAAAAAATTTGGAGCGATACAGATTGGTATCCATGAACTTGATTAGGGGATTAGTGTCTCCTTTGGAGAGATCAATAAACATTGTAATAGGGAAGAGTTCCCAAGATATTTTTTGAGGAAAATTTAGTGAAATATTTTCTTTATGGAGTAGCCCACATTGGGTGAACCATGTTAAATTTGTGTCTCTATTGTGTGTGATGATTTGTGCATTACTTTAATTACTCTTGTTGATATTACCATTGATTATATTGGATGATATTGTTTGGAAATAAAAGTAAAAGTTGGTCTTATATTGTTCACCCCCCTCTCAGTATAATCTTGTGTTCTTAAAAATGTTCATCCAAGAACTAGTCTTCCACGATTGTGTGATCCAATGGTATTAGTCTAGACAAGATGTCTGCTACTACGTTATCCTTGTTGGGCTTATCTACAATGGTAATATTGAACTCCTATAGAAGCAAGATCCATCTTATGATTCTATAACTAATCATGGGTTTACTCATCAAATATCAGATAGCCACATGATCTGTATGGATGAAAACCTTGTAACCCATGATGTAGTGGAAAAAATTGTTAATTACATGCTCAACCATGAGAAAATCCTTCTCTATCACCTTGTAATTGAGCTCAAATCCTACTAAATTCTTGTTGACATAGTATATGGTATAAAATTCTTCATCATCCTTCGATCCTAGGATCATCCTTCACCTACTCTTCAAGATAGATTTGATGGGTGCAAATTTTTGGGTTGATTCACTTCATTTCTGAGTAATTCAAGGTAAAAAACTTGTTTATTTTTGGTAAAGAATTCTTTTAATTATATTATTTGTGTGGATTTCAATCAACTATTGACGTTTAATATTCTACCAAGCCCTATTTGGATTTGCATGGTGTGGTGATCCTAGGCACCAACCAAAGGTGATTTGGGAATAATAGATAAGGACTCTCCATGGAGGAATCTTGTAATAATTTTATCTTCATCATCTTCCTCCTCCAACTCCTTTAGCACCATTACTAGCTTGAGCATTAACAACAACCCATCCTATTGGTTGTCCCACATGGGCTCTCCCAATGTATCTATAGACTACACAAGGGGATATATTAACAACCTTTTTATATTTTGACCATTTGAAATGGTCATTTGTCCATTGCAATATCTAATGTAGGCATCGATTTTTGCTAGCCATGGCCTCCCCAAGATGATTGGGTAGCCACCCAATCTTGATTTAGACTACCAAACCAAGAAGTCCACTAGGTACTCCCATGTGTCTACCATCACAATAATATCTTTGAGCATCCCCTCTAGTGCTACAATCGACATGTTGGCTAGTTGTAGCACTATCTTGGTGGGCTTCAAATTTATGAGCCTCAACTTCTACATAGTCTCCTTTGGCATAACATTGATGGCTACACCCAAATCAACCAAGGTGTTAGTCAACAAATGCCCACATATTTTTACAATAAAAACTAGACTACCTAGGTCTACATATTTAGGGTGGCATGCATTCCCCATCATCAAGTTAGCCAACTTCCCTACTATGTTGAAGGTCTGGTCCATTTTCCATATTGATCTCCTCAAAAAGAGATCATTTATTGCCTTCGTGTAAATAGGAATGACATAGATGGCTTGGAAGAGTGGAATAGTGACTATTAAGTTCCTCAAGCTAGAAAGAATATCAAAATTAGGTTGTGTCAATTTTTTTTGCTCTTGTAACCTCTTGGGAAATGGAGCTTCTATTTTCTCAATAACATGTAATTCTTTGATTTCTTCGACAAGGGGTTTTTATCCTATATTTTTCTCTTCTACCAGGGGAGGTGCTTCTACTCCTAACTACCTACCTGACCTAAGCTGAATTGGGTTACAACTAAAATTATACATCGGATATATCTCTCCTTCTAGTTGGTATGTAGGGTGGTTCATCTTATTATTTGGATTAATCATTGACTGTGCTAGTAGTTTTGTAAGTCTTGATATAGGGAGATCCAATAGGATTCACTATGGTGGATCCTATGCCATGTTTTGTGGAGTTGAGTTCCATGAACCATTTTTTCCCCACTATTACCCAGATTGCTGGTACAACATCCATGGGTGTTGGTTGGAAAATATGGCCCTTGGAGGTATTTTCATCCATGGTGGTGGTCCCCACCACCCCATTTTGGGTGGTTAAGGCTATTCTTATGGCATGTAAGGTCCTCCTCCATAGGGTGGCATCCCTGTTAGCATATTTCCCATAGGGGGTTACTGCCAGTTTCTTCGATTGCCCATGAAATAAGCTTCATTGACTTTAGCATCCTCCTTGATATTCGATAGCTATGGGAATAGTTGGATCTTATGATTTTGCTATAAAATAGTACATACTCTAATTTTTTTCTTTGGTCATGCATTCCTCGCATGCTTCCCTTTGCATTTTGAGTAGAAATAGGCTAACATGGCTTCATACTCTTGCTTCTTCTTCTCTAGTAGGAGCATGTCCAACTACAATGCTAGATATGAGAGCATTTTTCTCTTTAGATCCTCCATCATATTGTCTATCTCCATTTTCATGACCAATACAGTTTCTTTCATGGTCCTAGAAGTGAGCTTGCCTCTTCTTCATGAGTAGTTTCAACACAATTATCAGATGTCTTCCATCATATTATGATAAAAATCACCTCCTAAAATCATGTTGAGTGCTTTGAGTGATTCATTATTGAGTCCCCTCAAGAAAATGTTCTTGAGGGACTTGTCACCTAGCTTTGTATGAGGGGATATCTATAGATTAAAGTTGAATATCTCCCAATACTCCTCCAAGGATTCATCCTCTTTCTGAATCATGCTTAGAACCTCTTCCCTGGAGTCTTGTGCTCTGCTAAAGTCTTGGTAAAATTCCAATAAGAGCTTCTTTATTTCTTTCCATATGGTGATATGCTTGTCCCCCAAGCTGATAAACTAGCATAGGGCTGAGTCATCCAATGTTGAGGGGAAGAGCTTCAATTTTTTGGCATCTAATTTATAATCGATGGACCTACACAACACATTGAATTTGAATAAAAAAAAGTTAGGATATTTGATTGGGTATCCCCTAAAGTTAGGGGATATGTTTTTCATTTTGGTTTCCCCTGCACCTTCCTCTATCAGGAAGCTAAAAACAATCAACGTATCTTCAACCATTTTTTTAGGAAATTTGGTCTCTAATGTAGATTCTATAGCCTTTCGATCATTTTAAACCTTTTTTACGAGAGCCTCTAGGCCATCTGGTGTTATGGTTTGATCCTCTATGACTTTCCACAACAATTCTTCTTCAGAAGGTGTCCTTTTAAATAGAGGATTTTGTATAATCTACTTTTTTCCTGGTCGATGGGATCAGGAAGAACTTTGTATAAATATAGTGTGTTCACTCTAGTGTACTGGTGGTGGTGATTCAAGAGAATCTAACTCAAATTCAAAATTTTGATTGACTCAAAATTTTCCTATGGGCTTTGTTTTATGAAATGACCGTCGGGTCCTCTTTTCCTTAATGAACTCATGCAAAGTTAAATAGAAGATTTTAAGATATTGTAATCAATTTATTAGTGGTGCTTCCTCGATAAAGATGCCAAAATTTTAGGGGTAAAACACTAGTTAAATCTAGTCCCATTTCTATCATAGCCCTTGCATTTAATTTGTCAGGCTAGGGAACTCGTAAAATTTTGAAGTACCACGTTTAAGAATAATCACAATACCATTCCTGATATGATTCCACTATACTTATTATTAGGGGGAGTGTTTATAGAATGGCATTGATTCATCCACACCAATTAAAACCATGCATAAATAAAATTATGCAAAATTAAATCACACCAAATTGTGTTGAAAAATAAATGAAAGCAGTAAAACACTCTTGATGAAAATAAAAGGTACAGCATGCTAAAAAAAATAATCTACTCTAAGTACACTAAAACAAATAATTTAATCTAGAAAATAAATAGAAATTAGGGTAGGAATACTATTTTGGAGTGGGCCTAGGATCCAGAAGCTCCCACTCAGTGAATTATGAAGATAAAATTATAATGAAATAACTCTCGAGCTTTATTGATATTGTAGTGTAATGTTTACATACGCTAACATTCTTAGAAAAAAAAAAATCCCCATATTAGAGAATTTTGTGTGTTTATATAACTCACACAAGACTTCTTGTTAGAGTGTTGTTACAATAGTATGCCTAGTTATAGTCTAAACTGAGACAGTTTAGTTACTGTAATAGGCACATGATAAAAACAATTTAACTGCTTTTTGTCTTTTCTTTGAGATAGAATATATTTAGGTTCGATCTCTATGTTTTTTGTGTTCTACTTCAGTGAGTGGTTATGCATTTGTTCTAATATTTTTGGGAAAACTTATACATTATATGGTCTCCCAAGGATAGCCTGTGTGATGTGGAGTCAAAGGTTTACCATGGTCAATAGAATCCTCTTCAGCCTACCAGTCAAAGTACTTAATATCAAGGCACCTTCTTGTAGAGTAAGGTGCCTTCTTGTAGAGTAAGGTGCCTACCTGAAGAGTAAGGTACCTACTTCTTAGAGTAAGGCACCTACTTAAAGAGTAATGCACCTTCTTGTAGAGTAAGGCACCTACCTTAAGAGTAAGTTTCCTACCTCTAAAGTAACACACCTACCTTAAGAGTAAGGTGCCTTCTTGTAGAGTAAGGCATCTACCTAAAGAGTAAGGTATATGCCTCTAGAGTAAGGTGTCTACCTAAAGAGTAAGGTACCTTCTTGTAGAGTAAGGCACCTACCTAAAGAGTAAGGTGCCTACATCTAGAGTAAGGTTCCTAGTTGAAGAGTAAGGCACCTTCTTGTAGAGTAAGGCACCTACCTAAAGAATAAGGTGTATACCTCTAGAGTAAGGCATCTACCTAAATATTAAGGTACCTTCTTGTAGATTAAGGTGTCTGCCTGAAGAGTAATGCGCCTCCCCAATATGCCTTAGACTCATGAATTAGAATCATGCTCAGTCCACGTAGGACTTCAACTAATCAAAAGATGATAAAATCAGCAAATATCTACACAAAACACATTTCACACACAAATTAGATAATGCACATAATTTTATTAAATAGATACATAATAATTCACAAAAATATACAAATCTTATTACACTGTCATACAAAAACCATTAGTACTCATATATAAATATGATCATTTCTAATGCTCATCAAGCATAATGGTGATGTAATACTTCTTACCATTTTTCTCTTAAGATATCTCCATTTGAAGCTTTGTATGGTCAAAATCCTCCATAAATCATAGACTATGTTCTAGGATATTTGAAAGTGGTCCAGATAGATGATTTGTTACAACAATATCAAATTGTACTTCAACTTCTTAAATATAATTTGACCCAAGCCCAGATCTCTATAAAGCAACAATATGATTTACATCATTTGGAATGATAATTCAATGTAGGAGATATGGTCTTTTTGTGCCTACAAACTTATAAGCAATTGTCCTTGAATGTCAATTCTAACCAACAATTGATTCCTCAATTTTATGGGCCCTACAAGGTGGTTTGTTGCATTGGTGAAGTAGCATAGAAATTGGAGCTTCCACCCTCTTCTCGTATTCATCCAATTTTTTACGTATCCTGTCTCAAACAAGTTATTAGCCAAAAGGTGCATTCCCAAGTAGACCTTCCATTACTTGATGAAGAATTTCAAATAACTTTTCAGCCTAAAAGAATATTGTGATCTAGAGTGCATCATCTCTGATCCCACAAAATATAGGAATTTATCATAAATTGGTAGGACCTTCCAAAAGAAGACACTACGTGGGAGTCTAAGAGTATTTTCCAATATTTTCCAACTTTGAGGAAAAACAATTTGAGGGAGGAAGCCATGTAATGATCCTAAAAAAGCTATTTTGGCTAATTATTTTTATCTTGAGCATTTGATTTAGTTAGTCGACCCTTGAGAATTAGGGTTAGGTTATTATTGATTTCATTTATAAATAGAAAGAATATTTTATTAGTTTGGATCATCAAAGAATTAGAATTTAATTTGCATATACTACACATAAGAGAATTCATACTCTTAAAGTGACTATGAGAATTTGCCCTCTCTAAGTGGCTATGGATTTGTTGTGTCATTGATTTGATTGGATTTATTATTAGCTTATTTTTTGAATTGGAATTGATATTTGCATATTGTTCATGGTATTAAATCAAAATTATTAATGTTACAATTTTTTAATAAAAAATTTGATATAGAAGAGTTGTTATAAATATTAAATTAATTGTGTGATTTCACAACAGTGTCACAGATAGGATGAATCCCTTTCAATTTTACCTTGATACCATGTATCAATTTCTTTCACACACCTAAATGTCTCTCATATATTAATGGGTATATTGAGAGGACTAGCTTTTTGCATGTACCGATGGGTATATCAAAAGAGTGGATATATAAAAAATGATGGAAGAGGGGGTTGTTATTTTTTTGTGGGAGGGAGGGAGGTAATGGACAGGGTATTTTTTGGTGATGGGCCTTGGTATTGTTGGTTTGTCTTTCATACACACCCCGTGAAGAATGAGCATAAAATACCAATAACACTTTTACGGGATAAATCCCACTCACTTTAGGATCTTGTTGGTTATCCAAGGTGTGAGTTACAGAGTTGGGTCGAATGGCTATTCACTCTTTTCCGCTTCTAGAATAGTTTCAAGTAGACTATCTGTTACCTTACAATGGGTTCGACCTTCGTTCAATAATGTTTAGCGGTTGTTATCTTTGTTGACAATCGGATTTACAATGAGTTCTTTGATATAGCTCTTTATGCTTTAGCAGATTAAATAAAAGACAAATTTGAAAGAAAATAAAAATGGATCATTTAACGGTGGAACAGAGAGAGTAGGGTAGGGCAGAAAAGAGAAGCTTATCTAACTTAGTTGCAAATCAAAACTACCAATTTCAGTTACACTATTTAGCTTCACAATAAAACCAATCAAAGAGGAAGGTGTCCAGCTTTCTAAGATCACCTTCTACTAAGAGCATAAGACGGAGATGACACAGATCTAAAAGAAAATCATAAATAGAAGGGAAGTCGGTGTCAACTGGTATCTCTCACCAGCAGCCTAGCTCGCGTAGTGAGGATAGAGCAATTAGAATAGACCCGAACCTTAAATCTTTAATTTTCCCTAGCATACAACAAACGGAATGAAGCCTAGTAGCATATTCAATCTTGATAACACAGATTTACAACTAAAATAAATAAACCTTAGCGAGACGAAAACAAAAGAAGATGCACTTATCGCAATCCGAAAGAGATTAGGCTCCTGGCCACGCTATCACAGAAAAATGATGTCACACCAACCCTAGGTACGGAACAAAGCATTCAAACAAGATTTGCAAGAAATTGCTAAAATGTCTTTTATTCTAAGTTTTCGCATCTGGACTTTACATTCAAAAGAAGTATATATAGACTCAGGATAGACCCTGATATTTTCAAAAATATCTTCTTCCAAATATCTAAATCTTATCATAAAAATCCCACCATCGAGGCTTTACAATATAAGGCATTTTTATATAGAGTTTCGATAAACCCTAATCACTCTAAAAATCTTCATGTGGATCTTGCCATAAATGGAGAAGATAAGACTTGGTTTCATCCTCATCAAATGGACACCGCGTGTAAATGTATCTTCATATTTCGATAAGCCATCAGAGCATCTCATTAATTCCTCTGCAAAATTTGGATGAGTCACTGACTTCCTGGGCCTTCTATCCTCGCACAACCGCCTTTGTTTGGTTCGAGTTGAAATTCTCTGCCCACCATTACTTTTGCCATAAATGGAGAAGATAAGACTTGGTTTCATCCTCATCAAATGGACATCGCATGTAAATGTATCTTCATATTTCGGTAAGCCATGATAGAATCTCATTAATTCCTCTACAAAATCTGGATGAGTCACTAACTTCCCGAGCCTTCTATCCTCGCACAACCGCCTTTGTTTGGTTCGAGTTGAAATTCTCTACCCACCATTACTTTTGCCATAAATTTTCTCGACAAATGCATCCATCGAAAATTCCTTAAAGTCTTTATTTGCGGCCAGATCTACAAAATCTGGATGGATCAAAAATTCTCGGCATCTCCTATTTCCATCTGATGGTCCTTGCTTGATTTGTGCCAAAATTTAGGTTTGTCTGTCTTTCTCGCCATTACTTCTGCCATGAATGTAATTTTCGGATCACCTTCTACAAAAGAAAAGCAAAGGTTAGAATTTTTTTTTATTTTAATTAATTAATTAATTTTTTCATTTAAATATTTCTAGGGTTTGGACTGTGTTGAAAAGCTTCCACTTCCTTTGGATGGGTGATGAAAAATTTAAATAATGGCCAAATTTTGAAAATGAAATATCAATTCGTTCAATAAAAAAAATCATACTTTTCCTCATGAAATTAAAACATGTCACGATATCGCGACATTTCCCTCAATTCATTTCTTCCAAGCTTGTGCCCTCGCCAAAATGAGACAAGTCCAAAAATGGAACATGTCGCGATATCGCGACATTTCCCTCAATTCATTTCTTCCAAGCTTGTGCCCTCGTGAAAATGGAACATGTCGCGATATCATGACATTTCCCTCACTTCATTTCTTCCAAGCTTTTCCCTCGAAAATGGAACATGTCGCGATATCGCGACATTTCCCTCAATTCATTTCTTCCAAGCTTTTGCCCTCACAAAAATGGAACATGTCGTGATATCGTGACATTTCCCTCAATTCATTTCTTCCAAGATTTTGCCCTCACGAAAATGAGACAAGTCCAAAAATGGAACATGTCGCGATATCGCGACATTTCCCTCAATTCATTTCTTCCAAGCTTGTGCCCTCACAAAAATGGAACATGTCGCGATATCGTGACATTTCCCTCAATTCATTTCTTCCAAGCTTTTGCCCTCACGAAAATGAGACAAGTCCAAAAATGGAACATGTCGCGATATCGTGACATTTCCCTCAATTCATTTCTTCCAAGCTTTTGCCCTCAAAATGAGACAAGTCCGAAAATGGAACATGTCGCGATATCGTGACATTTCCCTCAATTCATTTCTTCCAAGCTTGTGCCCTCATGAAAATGGAACATGTCGCGATATCGCGACATTTCCCTCAATTCATTTCTTCCAAGCTTTTGCCCTCAAAATGAGACAAGTCAAAAATGGAACATGTCACGATATCGTGACATTTCCCTCAATTCATTTCTTCCAAGCTTTTGCCCTCGCGAAAATGAGACAAGTCCGAAAATGGAACATGTCGCGATATCGCGACATTTCCCTCAAGCTTTTCTTCCACTTTGCAAATTCTCCAAAAATTGTAGGTTGACTCCAATGACTTTGTCCATCTGTATTTTGCATTTTTACATATTTTTGAAGGATCTTCCTTACTCAGAAATGATTTTAACATTTGAAAAATGAATTTTAAATTGCTCGAGAATGGTCAGCTTCACATGGCGTAGAAAAATGACGAAAATTCAAAGTGCCCAAAATTTGATGAAACTTTACAAGCATCTAAATAAGCCCAATGGGTATCCCAATATGCAAACGGAACTTAAAAATTCATCACGGATTAAGAGAAAATGCATTTAGAAGTCTGCTGGCCAGAAATAGAAAAACTATTGAAAATTAAAATTTCTGAAATGATTAATATGAATTAATACATTTAACATGCAAAATTTCAGAAATTTTAAATTGAAATCAATGCCATATGCAAGCCTACTTGGACACTTTGATGTAGGCAAAATTTGAAAAAGGATGCAAGCAAAATTTGGAATTAAAACCCGAAAAACTCAAGAGGGTCCCTGTGGAACAAATGAATATTAAATATTTTCAAAGGATGGAATTTCATTTTTTTAGTGGGGGTGTGTTGCTTCTCAACAAATGGCGATATCTACAGGAGGAAAATAGTAGCACTATTTAGAATCCGAACTCTAGTTTCAAAACAATTTAGACTATGTACCATGCTTTGCCACAAATATTTTCTAAAATGATTTAACTACTATCTGTTAGTTGTTAAAGTTTCCCAAGGACATACTAGGTTGAACCACTTAAGGAAGATTCTGATGTGCGATTATAAGCGTATAAACCTTCCTTCAAGGATGACCAGGGCTTCGAATGCTTACTATGGATTGATCAGCTATTTAGATTATGCAGGGGAAACCGAGTAGAGCTCTGTTTACTAGTTTAGCCTTTTACAACCCCGACAGAGTTACTCTTTAGATTTTCAAGACCCTGATTCACAACTATGAGGTGGCATCTATAGCTTGGTGAACACGTTTGAGATGTATCCTTCGGGAGCCTTGGCTATCTCTTTCTATCACATAACCTCTTTTTTTTTTCTTTGCAGAAAAGAGTGCCAGTTTTATGTTGGCTTGCCCAACTTTCACCTTCTCTCTCTTTTTTTTGAAAGATACCGATATCTGGAAAGCCTTGCTAGAATTTTTTTTTAATATTTCATTGATCGAGCAATTGATCGACTAACCGTTTCATCCTGGGTACCAATAGCTTCCTTGGACACTTAAAATAATTTTATGAATCGGAGTCCCCTCTCATGACCAACTTTTCTTGGATTCCCTAGGAGTTCTTCAGCCAAGCAGTATAGTAGTTTCTTTATAATCAAAATAATTGTGGCAAGCAAGATACAAAATCCAATTATCTTTCTACTGTTGTTCTAAATAACAAGTAGTTCCACTTTTTAGTTCTAGCAGACTATCTCTTAACAAAAATAAAACAAAATGAAAACACACTACTTCAAACTTAAAATAAAACAAAATAAAAACACACTAGCGCCAATTTTAAATGTTGATTTGTGTTTTGTTGTTTAGGCAAAAACTCAAACAAATAGGATTTAAAAGCTAAAGAGGAGGGAAAAAGGCCACCAGTTAAAGATAAATTTGCATAGACCTCAAAAGATAAAACACAGTACTTCAAACTTTAAATAAAACAAAATAAAAACACACTACTTCAAACTTTATTTACAATATATACATATGCACAAAGTCTTTGTGATTACTCAAATGATGTAGTGGATGGAACAACTGAGAAATAATGCTTCAGATATTGACCATTGACAGGAAGGTTCAGAAAATTACCTTCCAGGTCCTATAGACGAAATGCATTATTACCTAGGATTTCGGCAATCTGGTATGGCCCTATCCATAGAGGTTGCAACTTGGTGTGTTTACCTTTCTTTTCATGGGCTTTGTCCCATAGAAGCACCAGGTCCGCAAGTCTGAAGGCCTTCACTCTGGCTCTTTTGTCAAACCAGCGCTTGACTGTCTCTTGGTGTCGACTAAAATGCTCCAAGGCTTGAAGTCGTTCATCCTGCAAATTAATTAAGTCCAACACACGAGCTTCCGCATCTGCATGATCATCAAAGTAATCTAAAGCAAATTGATAAGTGGGCAATTTTAAAGAGATAGGAATGATGGGTTGAGTACCATACAACAAAGCAAATGGGGAAGTCTTAAGAGCTTCTTTATGTCTTATCCTGTCAGCCCAAAGTGCATACTTCAATAGTGTGTGCCATTGTCTGGGTTTGTCTACAATAGACTTCTTGATGGCATTCATCAAATTCTTATTTGTGGACTCAGCTAGTCCATTACCTTGGGGATAATAGTTGGATGAAAATTTGATGACTATCCCCTTCTGGTATGCCCACTCTACAAATTCTAATGACTGAAAGGTTGGTCCATTGTCGCACACCAAATTCAAAGGAACTCCAAACCTGGTTATGATATTTGATTCTAAAAATCTGATCACCTCATGGGTTGTACTCCTCATGGTGGCTGCTGCTTCAACCCATCTTGTACAATAATCAGTGGCTATTAAAACATACTTGTGCCCTATTGATGAATTCGGGTTTATCACACCTACAAAGTCAAGTCCCCATTGCATAAAAGGTTTTTCTATTATAACAAGTTGTAATGGTAGAGCTCGATTAGCCTGCTTGGATGCAAAAATCTGACACTGGTGGCAAGTTCTCACATGCTGATGTGCATCTTTAAACAATGTAGGCCCAGTAATAGCCTACTCTCAATATCTTGTGTGCAGTAGCAGAACCTGAGGAATGCCCTGCTCCTAACTTCTCATGAAAACTAGACATCACCTCATTCACTTCATTCTGAGAAATGCATCTTAAGAATATGCCAGCATAGTTTTCTCTATACAAGTTGCCTCCTTTGAGTAGAAAATGAGCAGATTTCAGCTTCAGTGCTCTTCTTTGAGTTCTATTCAGGTGAGGTGGACAAATTCCAAACCTCAGTAGATGAATGACATCTCCATACCAATCATCCAATCCAGAATCCAGCTGATTAATTTCTCCCTCTACAGGTATTTCAGCAATATGTCGGGACAAACCAAGTCCTCTGATTAATTTTGCAGGCCAGATTTCTAAGTCGTACTCCTACAGTCTCGTGGCCCAATTACCTCTTAGCTCACCCAATTCATCCTGGCTTAATAAATATTTGACAGCTGGATCAGGAACTATAGCATGGACTTTGCTTCTCAATATGTAATGTCTGAATTGCTTGACTGCTCTCACCAAGGCATAGGCTTGCTTATCCAAGCGAGAGTATTTTAGCTCAGCACCCTTTAAGTTGGTACTTTTGAAGGCAATCGGGTGCTCCCCCGTTTCTCTTCGTTGGGTTAAAACTACTGCAAGTGTGTGTTCAGAAGCAAAAGAGTACAGGTAAAAATCTGCACTGAAATCTGGGCTCACCAACACTGGAGCTTGTTTGATGGCAGATTTGATCTCTTGGAATGCTGCTTTGGCTTCCATTGTCCAGGAAATCTTAGCAGTTTCCTTCAGCATGTCATTTAGTGGCTTGACTATTTTCGCAAAGCCAGAGATGAATTTTCTGACAAAATTAATTTTCCCAAAAAATGATCTTAACTCTTTCTTAGAGTTGGGAAAGGGTATCCCCGATATGGCTTCAACTCTCTCAGGATCCATGGAAATGCCATCTTTGGTGATTAAGTGTCCAAGGAGTTTTCCTTCAGTTACACCAAAAACACACTTCTTTGGGTTTAAAGAAATGCCAAATTCTCTGCATTTGTCGAAGACAGATTCCAAGTGCTTCACATGGTCAAACCGAGATTTAGAAAAAACTGTCAAGTCATCCATGTAGACAACGATGCACTTACCCATGAGACCTTTGAAGGCATGATCCATTGCACGCTGAAAGGTAGCTCCAACATTTATCAATCCAAATGGCATTCTCTTGTAGGCGAAGGTTCCCCACTTGGTCGTGAAGGCAGTTTTCATCCTGTCTTCCTTTTCAACTAGTATCTGGTTGTACCCCAAAAATCCATCTAAGAAAGACATCATTTCTGAACCATTCACAATTTGTAGCACATCATCCATGGAAGGCAAAGGATAATTATCCTTTTTAGAAGCCTTGTTCAAGTTCCTAAAATCCACGCACAAGCGGATTTCCCCATTCTTCTTTCTAACCGGCACTAAATTGGCTACCCAAGTAGAATGTCTAATGGGAAAAATAATGGCAGCACTCAATAATCTCTCCACCTCCTTCTTGATGAGGGGTTCCAACAAAGCGTTGACATGCCTCTATTTCTGTCGAAAGGGTTTGCAGAACTCCTTTAAGGGTATTATATGGGTGTAAACTTTTGGATCAAAAACCTTTAGGTCTTTATAAGACCAGGCCATAACATCCTTGGACCTGTGAAGGAATTCAATCATATTTTTTTTAATTTCAGGGTCACAAGCTTTAGCTAACTTAAGGTGTCTGGGATCCTCTTCAGTCCCGACATTCAGTTTCTCAGTCTCACTGCTCGCTACACCAATAGAATTTCCAAAACTCACTCTTTGTTTAATTTGGTCAACATCAAACAGTCGCTCAAGTTCTACCATTCCCTTCGGAATTCTATTATCTTTCAACCTCATTATCCCCTTTTCATCATCAAACTTTTTCAAGCATAGTATCCCTTTGACCATCATCAATTATAGTATTTTCAAATGCATTGGTATTCTGTAAAAAGTTTATAATTTGCTGGTCATCGAAAAAGACTTGAAAATTATCTACGTTATCTGGAACCGAAGGACAAGGGATTAATTCGATTGAAAATTTCTTCCATTTGAACTCCTCCAATGGCTTCATATTTGTGGTTGATGAAGCTAAAACATCTGCAAGTGAATTCTCTTCTCTAGGAATGTGCATCAAATTAAAAGCATCAAAATCCTCCATGAGATCCCACGCTCGGTATTTATATCTTTTCAGGTAAGATGCCTTGCACTAAAATTTACCTCTAACCTGATTGGCCACCAACTCTGAGTCTGTAAAAACTTGGATATTTTTTACACCTTTATCTAAAGCAAATTTCAATCCCAGCACTAGTGCTTCATACTCTGCCAAATTATTCATGCAAGGAAACTACAAGCGATAAGACATAAAATACGTCTGATTTTTAGGTCCTTTAAGAACTGCCCCTGTACCAGAACCTTGCTTAGACTTAGCTCCATCAACATGAAGCATCCAAACTTCATTATCATGATCAAGATGAGCTTTAATAGGTTTCTCCTTTTGTGCAGTTGTCAAATTATAAACCTCGATATCTACATCAGCAAGATTAACAGTCTCATTCTTGGCATTATACTCAATGATCATGTGTTTATATCTAGGTTCTCTTTCGATTCTTAACTGATTTGCAACACCTTTCCAAGGCAACCACATATGTGAAAAATCAGTCACCAAGTACCCATTCAAAGACTTTGACCAATCTCTGCTCAGAAGCATTCCGTATCCCATAGGAATATCTACCACCTGAATGTCAATTTTGTGTTGTGCTCTCGGCTCAGATGCTAGCTGGATGTGTATACTTTGAAGTTCACCTACCACCTTAACCTCAGTTTTATCCAATTGGATGACTCTTCTCTCGGACTTCATAGGGGTTAAACCCAACTGTTGACAGATGGCTAGAGGCATGACATTGGCTGAAGCACTAGAATCCACCAGACAGTTGTGTAAATTTTTTCCAAATATACGGATAGTTAGCAGGAAAGGTGGAACTTCAGTCTTTTCTTTATACATGGCCATATTTGCATTTGCTATCTTCTTCCCCTTTTCTAGAGGTTTGGCAGTAGGCTCAGAGTATGTCTTAATCAAATTATCCCTTTGTTCAGTAATTTGAGCCAACTCATGAAGAGTGATGTTAGCCTTGATCTTCTTCATATCCTCCACTATATTGTATCCCTTATTGAGTGGAGCAACAAATCCATCTGGTACTCTTGGATCTCCTCCCTTGGGTGGAGGTGGGTTATTATTTGGAGATGGATCTGGAGGAACATTATGGGAGTTGTCTGGAGGTGTAGATGTAGTATTAGGCTCTGGATTTTTGTTCCTGAGATTGTAGTTGTCCCTTCTATACTGTTGAAAAGCTTGCACTTCATCCATAGGCATCTCCACAACATTCTCTGACTCATCTGGAAAAGTGAATGAATCTAACACCATAGCTGCACTATGTTTGGATGAACTTGGACCATCAACATTTCTTTGATTTTTAGGAAAAACCAACTCACCAGATAGAGCTTCAAAGGCATTGCAGAACTCCAAACAATCCAATTCCCCGTGCTGAGATGTTCCATGTATCCTGCACCAGTTGGGCAAAGCCAAGTCACAAATATTCACTTCATGCCCCTTACCTTTATAATCCTTGTTGGGTTCATATGGTGGTCTAGTGAATCTATTCTGTTGATAAGAAAATCTATTTGAGTTTTCCCCGGTGGACACTTGCCTTTTGAAACTCAAAAAGTCATTTGCCAACTTTTGGACCATCTTTGAGACTTCCTCAACTCTTGTTTTATCAGATTCTTTCTCCGTATTCTGTACATGTTTCAGCATGTGTTACAGCCAATGGATTTCCTATCGGTGGAGTTTGGCATGCTGGCAACATCATTTGATGTGGGATGGGATTCAAAATAGGGGTATTTTGTGTAACAAAGGGAATTTGAGGAGCATTCAAAGGTTGAGGTCCCAATTGTCTTTCAAGAACCAAAGCTTCTTTATAAGCCTCTCGTTAGATTAGTAATATTGGCATCTCTCTTCAGGAAAATAGAGGTCACTGGATCTAGGGAATTCCTAAAAATTTCCAATGCTAGATCTGTAGTTGGCACATAATGACCCGTCAATCTACCATAAGCCTTTTGAAACCTGACATTGAAAGATCTGACAGTCTCATTGATTTCTCTCTTAATGCTGGAAAACTGTTGATATAACACACTTGGGTCAATCACTTCACCAAATTGTGATACAAAAACTTTCTCCAGGTCATTCCAACTAGTAATAGAGTCATTAGTAAGATTCAAAAACCAGTCGTATGCTCCCTCCTGGAGAGTGAATGGGAATAACCTACAAGCCACATCTTCATGCTGCACATTCAACAACTTTAGAGCATTTTTAAATGCCACTAGGTGTTCTTCTACTGTTTCGATTCCATCATGTTTGTAGGTAGGAAGATACTTCTCAAGATTTCTGGGTAAATCATGCGCTGCACCAGGGATATTCAAAGCAGTGGAACCCAACCAGTTTGCCATCACTACCTGATTAACGATAATATTTTGAGTTGCAGTTGGAGGAACTACAAGTGGTGATAAAACTATGCTGGACAAAGACTTGGCCCTTCTGAGGCTACTTCTCCTTGGGGTTTCCAACTCAGGCACAAGGAGCTCTCCAGCTCTGGAGTGGGACCTGGTTACTCTGTAGGTAGAATCCAACTTTACACAAGCAACTTACAATCCTTAACAAATACTGAACGGAGTTCGGTCGGCCCTCCTTCTAGCACCAATTTTAAATGTTGGTTCATCTTTCATACACACCCCATGAAGAATGAGCATAAAATACCAATAACACTTTTACGGGATAAATCCCACTCACTTTAGGATCTTGTTGGTTATCCAAGGTGTGAGTTACAGAGTTGGGTCGAATGGCTATTCACTCTTTTTCGCTTCTAGAATAGTTTCAAGTAGACTATATGTTACCTTACAATGGGTTCGACCTTCGTTCAATAATGTTTAGCGGTTGTTATCTTTGTTGACAATCGGATTTACAATGAGTTCTTTGATATAGCTCTTTATGCTTTAGCAGATTAAATAAAAGACAAATTTGAAAGAAAATAAAAATGGATCATTTAACGGTGGAACAGAGAGAGTAGGGTAGGGCAGAAAAGAGAAGCTTATCTAACTTAGTTGCAAATCAAAACTACCAATTTTAGTTACACTATTTAGCTTCACAATAAAACCAATCAAAGAGGAAGGTGTCCAGCTTTCTAAGATCACCTTCTACTAAGAGCATAAGACGGAGATGACACAGATCTAAAAGAAAATCATAAATAGAAGGGAAGTCGGTGTCAACTGGTATCTCTCACCAGTAGCCTAGCTCATGCATAGTGAGGATAGAGCAATTAGAACAGACCCGAACCTTAAATCTTTAATTTTCCCTAGCATACAACAAACGGAATGAAGCCTAGTAGCATATTCAATCTTGATAACACAGATTTACAACTAAAATAAATAAACCTTAGCGAGACAAAAACAAAAGAAGATGCACTTATCGCAATCCGAAAGAGATTAGGCTCCTGGCCATGCTATCACAGAAAAATGATGTCACACCAACCCCAGGTACAGAACAAAGCATTCAAACAAGATTTGCAAGAAATTGCTAAAATGTCTTTTATTCTAAGTTTTCGCATCCGGACTTTACATTCAAAAGAAGTATATATAGACTCAGGATAGACCCTGATCTTTTCAAAAATATCTTCTTCCAAATATCTAAATCTTATCATAAAAATCCCACCATCGAGGCTTTACAATATAAGGCATTTTTATATAGAGTTTTGATAAACCCTAATCACTCTAAAAATCTTCATGTGGATCTTGCCATAAATGGAGAAGATAAGACTTGGTTTCATCCTCATCAAATGGACACCGCGTGTAAATGTATCTTCATCTTTCGATAAGCCGTCAGAGCATCTCATTAATTCCTCTGCAAAATCTGGATGAGTCACTGACTTCCTGGGCCTTCTATCCTCGCACAACCACCTTTGTTTGGTTCGAGTTGAAATTCTCTGCCCACCATTACTTTTGCCATAAATTAAGATAAGACTTTCACCTACAAATGCCTAAACTCATATTACATCTACCAAAATCTGGATGAGTCATTGACTTCTTGGGCCTTCTATCCTCGCACAATCGCCTTTGTTTGGTTCGAGTTGAAATTCTCTGCCCACCATTACTTTTGCCATAAATTTTCTCGGCAAATGCATCCACCGAAAAATTCCTTAAAGTTTTTATTTGCGGCCAGATCTGCAAAATCTGGATGGATCAGAAATTCTCGGCATCTCCTATTTCCATCTGATGGTCCTTGCTTGATTTGTGCTAAAATTTAGGTTTGTCTGTCTTTCTCGCCATTACTTCTGCCATTATGCAATTGTCGGATCACTTTCTGCAAAAGAAAAGCAAAGGTTAGAATTTTAATGTTTTTAATTTTAATTAATTAATTATTTTTTTCATTTAAATATTTCTAGGGTTTGGATTGTGTTGAAAAGCTTCCACTTCCTTTGGATGGGTGATGATAAAATTTAAAGAATGGCCAAATTTTGAAAATGAATATAAATCCAAAATATCAAGCTATTACCTTCATTCAAACTAATGGACTTTAAAATATTTTAGAAAATTAAATTTGGAAATGTGAACATGTAATGAGCATTAGGGTTTTTTTTCCTTGTTCCAAGCTCATATTCTCATGAAATTGAAACATGTCACGATATCGCGACATTTCCCTCAATTCATTTCTTCCAAGCTTGTGCCCTCATGAAAATGAGACAAGTCAAAATGGAACATGTCGCGATATCGTGATATTTCCCTCAATTCATTTCTTCCAAGCTTGTGCCCTCACGAAAATGGAACATGTCACGATATCGTGACATTTCCCTCAATTCATTTCTTCCAAGCTTTTGCCCTCTTGAAAATGGAACATGTCGCGATATCGCGACATTTCCCTCAATTCATTTCTTCCAAGCTTGTGCCCTCGCAAAAATGGAACATGTCACGATATCGTGACATTTCCCTCAATTCATTTCTTCCAAGCTTGTGCCCTCGCGAAAATGAGACAAGTCCGAAAATGGAACATGTCGCGATATCGTGACATTTCCCTCAATTCATTTCTTCCAAGATTTTGCCCTCATGAAAATGAGACAAGTCAAAAATGGAACATGTCATGATATCGCGACATTTCCCTCAATTCATTTCTTCCAAGCTTGTGCCCTCACGAAAATGGAACATGTCGCGATATCGCGACATTTCCCTCAATTCATTTCTTCCAAGCTTGTGCCCTCGCGAAAATGAGACAAGTCCGAAAATGGAACATGTCGCGATATCGCGACATTTTCCTCAATTCATTTCTTCCAAGCTTGTGCCCTCGCGAAAATGAGACAAGTCCGAAAAATGGAACATGTCGCGATATCGCGACATTTCCCTCAAGCTTTTCTTCCACTTTGCAAATTCTCCAAAAATTGTAGGTTGACTCCAATGACTTTGTCCATCTGTATTTTGCATTTTTACATATTGGTGAAGGATCTTCCTTACTCATAAATGATTTTAACATTTGAAAAATGAATTTTAAATTGCTCGAGAATGGTCAACTTCACATGGCGTAGAAAAATGATAAAAATTCAAAGTGCCCAGAATTTGATGAAACTTTACAAGCATCTAAATAAGCCCAAAGGGTATCCAAATATGCAAACGGAACTTAAAAATTCATCACGGATTAAGAGAAAATGCATTTAGAAGTCTGCTGGCCAGAAATAGAAAAACTATTGAAAATTAAAATTTCTGAAATGATTAATATGAATTAATACATTTAACATGCAAAATTTCAGAAATTTTAAATTGAAATCAATGCCATATGCAAGCCTACTTGGACACTTTGATGTAGGCGAAATTTGAAAAAGGATGCAAGCAAAATTTGGAATTAAAACCCGAAAAACTCAAGAGGGTCCCTACGGAAAAAATGAAAATTAAATATTTTCAAAGGATGGAATTTCATTTTTTTAGTGGGGGTGTGTTGCTTCTCAACAGTATATTTTACTAGTGGTATACTAAAAGGGGTTCCTTATGAGGATATATAAGTAACCCTCACCATATATCCTCTACTCACATAATCCACCAAATTCTCTCAAAAAGCAACAAAACATGAGAAAGACAAAATGAAAGCCAGTAAAGAAGAAAGTTGACATTCAAAAGTGTTCATCACCAAAAGCTAATATAAATGGGATAAGCAGGTTGTAATAAATTTTTAACAAGTGGTAATTATTCTAAATTTTTTAGGATAAAAATATATACTGTGAGAAATTTTAGTCATTGTGGAAGATATGGACATGTGTCAATAAAGTTTTAGAACCTCTATAATTTTAAAATTTGTGGAGGTAATAACCATTCCAAAATAAATTTTCCATATAAGGATAAAAGAAGAAATAACAAAATACAAGTGAATTCTAGATAGTTAAATATAACAAAAATGAATAAGATAAAAGAAATGTTGAAAGGATTCTATAGAAGAAGACCTAATTTGTTGCAAGAAGACCTAAGTTCTCCCATGAAGAAATGCAATCTTGAGAAACTTGAGATGCATGATTTTTGAATTAGAATATAAATCATACAATGCTCAGAAGATTTTAGATATAGGACATATAGAAGAACATGGACCAAGCTATGCTTGGAAGCCTACATTGATAGTGCCTATACATGAATATGACCCAAGCTATACATGGAAGCCTATAGTGATATGGCCTATAGAAGTATATGATCCAAGTGATACTTAGAAGCTTGTAGTGATAGAACTTGTAGATGTTGAATATGTGATTGACATAGAATCAATGATTTATTCGTAATGTCCCATAGATGGTGATCTAAAGGTAGATCCGGATGCAAATTCCTAAAGATGATTTAGAGATGACCTAGAGGTAAAGATCCAAAGGCAATGAACTAGAGAGAGAACCTAAGAAAAAATAAACAAACACACTAATGAGTTCTTTTTAATACTTATAATTTAAAATTATCAATCCAAGGTGACATCCTATGATTGTATGAGTTAGAGGTTCAAGAATTTCATTTTGAGTATTGAATTTTCTAAGGTTTTTTTATGAAAATATAATTTGCAAAAATTGAAACATTCTCACAATAAAATAAATTATCACTCTCAATGAAATAAATTAAATTCCACATCTTGTAGTAAAGTAAATCTTACAAAATAACCTTTAAACCATGCAACATAATGAATACTATAGACTAGATTTCAAACTTCTAATGAAATAAACTAAATAGAAATTTACACTTGCAATAAAATGAAATTCACACTTTAATAATAATAATTATTACTTGAACTTGCCTTATAATAAAACAGTTTTATGGATGCTTCAAGAGTGAGTTTTTTGCTTTGCTAAGGTTTGATGAGGAAAGCTGCTTTGCTGGAATTTTTTTGAGACCTATCTGGTGGGCTCTGCGGGGATGGTAGTAGTTTTTGGAGGAGGTATGAACAACTGGAGGAATGTAGTGATGGTGTAGACACCAAAACAGCACCATTCAATTAAGTGACTACAAACACTGAGCCAAAGTCGGCCCAAAGCATCGCAATATCGTGACACTTTGGGCCTCAAGCCAACACCTGGCCAAAGTCAAAAGCAGACACGTCACCAATCAAAAGCATACATTCGACCATCCAAGGAACGATCGCCACGTGGCACCCTTACGTGCCCCTTTCTAAAGAGACCCCGTGGATCAGCAATTTACGACGAGCTTTAATGGAATAACAAGCGGTTTCAAAATATCCGATCCGAGGCCACGCCTCATAACTGCGATCTGTCAGTGCGAGCCATGTCCCATAATGGTCCGATAAGGATCAAATCTCGACGGCGCCTGTGGGCTTAGGGTTTGGCATTAATGTTCCAGAGGCAAAATTCCTCTATAAAAACTCCCTCCATGCAACGAAAAAAATATGGCGAAGCATTTTGTTAACACAACGAAGTGCTGCTCATTTGGATATCCGACTGTATCAATCTAAGTTCACCTTCTTTACATCTAGAATCTATCATAAATAGAGGTTGGTGGGTGATTCTTAGAAGAGTGAACTGGACTTTCACACCCGAAAGTGGATCACTACATCCCACTAATTCGATGACAACACACAGCCTTAGATCTCGAGCCCATTCCTAGTGGATTGGCGTCGAGACTAAGTGTAAACCAGGGGTGGCCCGCTTGGGCAGCCCATGAACGTTTCTAGTTAATGCAATATATGTTGTTCTCTATTGAAATACATTGCAAAAACTAACAGTATCGAAATAGCTTATTCTTTACGTTGTTCAAATAAACTTTACATTAGAATATATCGTGTCATACGTTATATGCTCGAATGCGTCTTGCAATACGTTTTATCGAATATTGTCATGCAACACAATGAAGTGCTAACTTGCAGACAACAGCATTAGAATCAATTGATTATTTTAATGACTGTCCATGTCTCATGTATTGTGCTGTCTTTAAGTAGAATAAAAATAATAGTTTACATTTTACATCCTCGGATATATGCCATTTCGAATGTATACTGTTCTCTGTTCTCGACAAAAGTTGCAGTTTCACGAAGAGTTGTTTTATTCATGCATCTGATCTATCTTCATATGTATGCTAAAGTTAGAAGGTTCTGCCATCTTATTACAGGTGCTACTAACGTTCTTCTCGTGTTTCTGAATGCAGGGTAAGCGGCTGAACGCAAGATAGGCAACGACTAACAAGACTCATTAAACATCAAGTGGCGGCAACACTACAACCTCGCCCATTTTATGTGTGGGCATGCGGAAGGGGATCACTGTTCATCCGTTGTAACGAGAACGTGTAATCGAAGAGAGATACTATAATCGAGCGGAATTACATTAATAAAAAGGGTTGTGCTCTTGTTTTTAATTTAATTCTATCTGTGTTATTTTATGCCTCGATTTAGTTCTGTTTTATTTGCATCTCAGTGTTTTATTTCTGAAATCTCATGCTTTCAGTGGCGATCACGGTGGGACCGGTTCCCATATTTTTAAAAATCATAGAAGTTAATTAAACTTGTTGTGTCTTGTGCTTAACAGGTACTTATTTTTAGCCGGAGGTCAGAAACAATAATTTCGGGCAGAAAGGAGATAACGATTCTAGCCGTCCATATCATTTTTTGTTGCGACGTTTAGGGTTATTTCATTTACTGACATTTTAATTTCTTTTAATTATTACAGTAAGGTAGAGAAATTTTTTCTAAATATTTTTCTTGCTTTATTTAATTATGTAGTTATCTACGTAATTATTCATCTAATAATTAAAAAAAAAAATTGTTAAAGAAAGGTAGAAAATTTCTTTTCAATTTTCCACTTGCTGTTTGCCGGTTTGTAATATATGTCTGGCATAGGGAAAGATTTCTTTTTCGATTGCTTGTTTCAAATTTGCAAAGTAAAATGAATCCCACACACCACGTGGTACTTTAAACCAAGGTGTTGGTCGTAAAACCCCAACCCTTGAGCAAGACCAAAGGTGGATTCCATCATCACTTTGGCTTGAGATATTGCATCCATTACCTCGATCGTGACTATTGCTAGACGTAAATCCTGACGAAAACTGATCGGGTGTTGCTGGGGTGATTCCCATGCACGCGAGGACAAGTCTTCTATGGTAGGTGTCATAAACAGAGCGATTCCCCTTCCGTACCGCCTATGTTCCACGTACCATCTGCTCTCACGTACCTATAGTCTCCCTCACGTAAGGGCGGGTATATAGAGAGGTTGGTATATCGGTCCGGCAATGGTATATTGAAGGGGCGACCATTTATGGGAGTCATATGAGCCAACATTATGCAATTGAACGCTCTTCTAAACTTAAAAAAACAAAACAAAACACCAAAATGCACTAAGCCAGTCTAGGACACACTATTTAATCCTTAAAAGAGATAATCACAGTTTTGTGTGTGTGTGTGTTCATTTCTGCTTGGTGTGCACAAAAAGACAAATCATCATAAACAAGATAAAATTTTCTTAGATGGTAGAGAAGAAACACAATGGTGTACACCCGTAGCCAAGCCCAATCAAGGGCGAACGTTGTAGAAGGTGCACAAAGAGAGGGCGCTAGTCGCCTTCCCTTTAACCCCAAGGATTTGGTCATACCACCTTGGCAGCCTGACACACAAGGCAGTCCCCTCCACACCTTAATAGATAAGGACTATGGGGGTACCCCTTCTAGGAGCACTCCTGTTCAGCATAGCACTCAACACAGATCCTCCCATGAGGGGTACATCCATAGGAGAGCTACCTTAGATGCTCGTTACGAGCGGTCACCGCGCGATGAAGCGCTGAGTCAACCTAGGGTTCGATGGGAGGAACCACATGGTTACACTATCCCTCCCTCAACCCCTCCAGTTGTCAGGACTACGATGACAAATTCAGAGCACAAGGCTCCTCAGGCAGGCCAAGCCAACTCCGTCCGCCAAATCGTGCTCACTTATGAAAGAGAGCATGAGGAAGATTCCTACCTTCCTCAAAAACAATACACATCACGGGAGCAATACGCCTCCGCACCTGCTAGATATCATGGTCACACTCTAAGGCCAGTACCTCAAATAAATGTCGCTACCCCCATCAGAGAGAGATGGCCTCTAGAGATCTTGGATCACTACGACCAAGATAGATATGTCAGAGAGGCATCTAGGCCTTCTACACATGAGGCGACAAGACCAACTATCTTAGAATCTGTCAAGCATTTCACGCGTCGGGTGCAACTCACGCAACGTGAGCGAGACCGACTATCGTTAGAGGAACTATATCATATTAACGAAGAGCGCCTTCAGTACTAGGAGGAGGAGTTGTTCCAACACACTATGTAGGAAAGGACTCCAACCCCTCACACACATAAAACAAAACATTATGAGAGGCACAAATCCAAACCTCTTGAGCAAAATAGGGTAGACCACATCGACCTAGCAATCACCAAAAAAGTCTTCCGCCAAGCTCAAATAATGCAGGTTGAACAAGGTTGCCAGGAGTTAGAAAACTTATACATGCAGCGCAAAGCGGATAAGTTGCGCTATAAACTACTTGAGAAGGCGCCAACCCCTTGCATCCAAAGAGCACAATAGTATGAGGAGCACAACCCCCAGGTGCGAGACGAGTCTCTGCAACCTTATCAAGCATCACCCCCAATGCCTCCTAGACATGAGCAGGAGGCTACTCCTATAAACAATGACGAGTGCCTTCCTCAAGAACCCACTCAGGTTTATGGGCCACCCTTAGAAATTCACCAAGAAGCCTCTGAGGAATCGGAGCAAAGAGAAGAGCTGGATGAACTGCCCTACCAAGACATGGGGGGTGTTATTCAGCTACCCCTCCATAGGTCCCCAGTTTCTCAACACGAACCAATCAAAGCAGAGGAGCTAAAATCTCCCGATCTATGCAAAGAGCTAGAGCACTTAGAGTTGGTGGAGACCAAGATTTTGGAGCTCCCAAGGCCCAACTTACATGAGGCTCTTTTCGAAGAGGATCAACCTCTAACTGTACTCACTGATGATGTAGTCCTCCATATCTCAGAATCCCTAGATTCTAAAGAGCTATACACATTTTTCGAAGGTGAGGATGAAACAGAGATAGCCCACAACAATCACATATGGCAGCATCGACACCCTGTAAATATCGATGAAGCATGTCAAATGATAAACATAATACTAGGGCATGAGTGGCGCATAGACCCAGCCCACCGACATCACATGTCCATCCCACTCCTTGGGGAAGGTCACGAGCAACTTCCACCCAGAGATATCATAGCACCATCAGTGTCGAAGGCAGACCCTATCCTCCTATCCGTCCATAAGGCCGATCCATTCGTGCCAATTCCTACAGAGACAGATTCGGTGCACAAAGATTGTCAAGCTGGGGGTACCTCTATTCCCTGAAGAGCAAGTGGATTACACCAAATGCTCCAAAGGTGTTCATAAACCCTTTGGTCAAGCCCAAAAGCTCCAAGGATTATCGCAATCTCTTGGTCACCCCAAAAGCTCCAAGGATTATCACAATCGCTTGGTCAAACCAAAATGCTCCAAGGATTATCACAATCGCTTGGTCAATCCCACAAAAGCTCCAAGGATTATCGCAATCGCTTGGTCACCCCAAAAGCTCCAAGGATTATCGCAATCGCTTGGTCACCCCAAAATGCTCCAAGGATTCTTGCAATCGCTTGGTCAATCCCAAAGGCTCCAATGATTCTTGCAATCGCTTGGTCAATCCCAAAGGCTCCAAGGATTCTTGCAATCGCTTGGTCAAGCCAACATGCTCCAAGGATTCTTGCAATCGCTTGGTCAATCCCACAAATGTCCAAGGATTCTTGCAATCGCTTGGTCAAACCAAAATGCTCCAAGGATTATCACAATCGCTTGGTCAATCCCAAAAGGCTCCAAGGATTCTTGCAATCGCTTGGTCAAGCCAACATGCTCCAAGGATTCTTGCAATCGCTTGGTCAAATCCCACAAAAGCTCCAAGGATTATCGCAATCGCTTGGTCACACCAAAATGCTCCAAGGATTATCACAATCGCTTGGTCAATCCCAAAGGCTCCAAGGATTCTTGCAATCGCTTGGTCAATCCCAAAACGCTCCAAGGATTTCCACAATCACTTGGTCCAAAAATCAAGAAAATTCAAAAACAACAAAAATCACCAAAAACAACAAAAATTTGTATTTCATTTCTAGGCATACTCAAAATCATCAAATAGAGAATTCTTCTCGCAATTCATATTCATATTCACCAAAATCAATCCATCAAAAGTACAAAAATATGTAGCTGCATCCAAGAATTGCATCCATACATTGCACATTCATGGTCGTATAGGTCAACGGCACCATAGGCTATCATGGTTCTACTAGTCCATCTTGTTCCACACTGTTCCATTTTACAAAAACAAAAAAACACCATGCACTTTACCACACCAGAGTCAGTGGTCTCTTAATGTATCAAGAGTTTTTCATGATTCAGTCATCATTTTTCTCTTTAGCAATGAAATGTATCAAGTCAAACAGATTTTACGAAGGTAGAGTTACACTTGCAATACACCTTGTTACGTAACATCCCAACACAAATTAAAACACATCAAAAATTCCCGAGTTGTGTAAACGAAGGATGAAACCTGCACAGTAATCCAGGTTACCATAAGCGAAACGGTTATCTTGCTCATCCCCATGTGTGAATGACCCCAA
This sequence comes from Wollemia nobilis, assembly GCA_028583015.1. NCBI lineage: Eukaryota > Viridiplantae > Streptophyta > Pinopsida > Araucariales > Araucariaceae > Wollemia > Wollemia nobilis. The sequence goes on along the minus strand of JAQPPZ010002539.1, from coordinate 12,777,849 downwards.
GAATGCTGAGAGTTGGCAAAAGGACAAGCATCCTCCCTACCCAATTCCCTAAGAATCCCAAAGTTGCAAAACATCAAAAATTTGCAAAATGTCAAAACTTCAAAATTTGACACCCTACAGTGCACATCTCAAAAAGCACAAATAATAGTGATTATCGTCACTCCATATCCAAATCCTTTGCTCAAGAGAAAAGAAAAATAAATCAAAATAAACAGTGATTATTATCACTATAACGAGCAAGTATCCCAATACAATTGAAGAAAAGAAGGGAGTTGACCTTGAATCCCAAGAACTCTCAAGATTCTAACGAGTCATGAGGCAAGCCTCGCATCGGTTTGGTTGATAGCCTATCGGTCACCGGCGGTAAACATCTCGCATGACGATATATCTCGTCACATTAACTTGTGTACAGATCAATGTTTGCATGTGGATGAGCTAGCTTATGGTATCCTGGAGAACACCGCAGATTAATCTAACTACATACAACAAAGGAGTTAGTGGATCTAATTAGGTGATCCTCAAGACAGAGTTCGGTTGAAAGCCCATTCTGCATCGGCGGTATCCTAACAAATACCACATAAATGAACTCAATTGCACACACAGGGATGTGAAATAACTTGGTTAAAAACAAGTCCGATTCATACCTTGTTCAAAAGTCTTGTAAGATAAAGTACAATCATGGCTAGTAAGTTAAAACCATCTGAGTCTCGGAAAACCTTTGCTACATTTCTAAACCAACTGCGCTACTTTTCATCCTTACAATACCACCAAAAAATACAAGAAAAGACACACCACATTTGTACATAGCAAAGTAATGGAGTTCTAAACAGTCTATGGTGCCATAACCAAATATCACCAAGTCCATACATCCATTTCATTTTTGCATATCACATGCATTTGCATTCATCATGCATCCATCAAACTAAATCAACATACAACCCTGGTAATTATCATACCATATGCATCCATCCATATCAAGTAGCATGCATCCACCAACATCAATCATTGCGCATAAAATCATGACATACGCAAAGAAATAAAATCAAAACAACAAAAACATCATAAAAATGCAACACAAAAAATATAAGCAATAAGCATTGCCGGACACGAGTGCTCTTGCACTCAACCTCTTGGCATAGAAAATCGATGTCGGGGTTCAAATTATCACTCTCCTACTTCCCCAAGAAGGCTACCATAGTCGGACCGCTCCACGGGAAGATGGGTTTTCGATGATTTCACCCCATTACAACATCACCAAAAGGGTTAACACCCACCAAAAACAGGTCCAAATGTCAAGAAATTGCACGTGCTCAAATGGAAAAACATCTAAAGGCACCCTAACCTAAGTCATCTTGGGTCAAGCGACTCGTCGCTTTTCTCACGAAGGTCATTCCCTCATCGATTCGTCGCTTGAGGGGGTAGTCACACTTAGTCACCAATCAACAACCACACACCCAATCAAGGCAATGACATGCATTCAAAGAATCATTGACAAAGACAATCACGCTCCTGCTTGGGGCAGTAAACAAGCAACAATAAAATCAATCAAACACTTGGCATTTCGTGAATCATGAACACAAGGTTCCCCCGAGGATAAAAGGTTGCGCCTTTGCCTAATCATGACTGATCAATGTCCAAGCTCAAGTCACACCTCACCAAAATAGGTTAACACTTGAAATCAAATTCCTTAGCTCGTCAGAAGCAAGGTTTCAAGAATGCATGCCCTTTCCATACTTGGGGCATTAAAAGTTGGTTAGGTTACCAAGAAACCCTAATCATTAGTGCTTTGGTTGTATATTTTTGCTCAGCATTGCGTCATTCGCAGCGCTTCCAAAAAATGGGCATCTGTAGACACCAAAATAGCACCATTCGATTAAGTGACTACAAACACTGAGCCAAAGCCGGCCCAAAGCGTCGCGATATCATGACACTTTGGGCCTCAAGCCAACACCTAGCCAAAGTCAAAAGCAGACACGTCACCAATCAAAAGCATACATTCGACCATCCAAGGAACGACCGCCATGTGGCACCTCTACGTGCCCCTTTCTAAAGAGACCCCGTGGATCAGCAATTTACGGTGAGCTTTAATGGAATAACAAGCGGTTTCAAAATATCCGATCCGAGGCCATGCCTCATAACTGCGATCTGTCAGTGCGAGCCATGTCCCATAATGGCCCGATAAGGATCAAATCTCGACGGTGCCTGCGAACTTAGGGTTTGGCATTAATGTTCCAGAGGCAAAATTCCTCTATAAAAACTCCCTCCATGCAACGAAAAAAACACGACGAAGCATTTTGTTAACACAACGAAGTGTTGCTCATTTGGATATCCGACTGTATCAATCTAAGTTCACCTTCTTTACATCTAGAATCTCTCACAAATAGAGGTTGGTGGGTGATTCTTAGAAGAGTGAACCGGACTTTCACACCCGACAGTGGATCACTGCATCCCACTAATTTGATGACAACACACAACCTTAGATCTCGAGCCCATTCCTAGAGGATTGGCGTCGAGACTAAGTGTAAACCAGGGGTGGCCCGCTTGGGCAGCCCATGAACGTTTCTAGTTAATGCAATATATGTTGTTCTCTTTTGAAATACATTGCAAAAACTAACAGTATCGAAATAGCTTATTCTTTATGTTGTTCAAATAAACTTTACATTAGAATATATTATGTCATACGTTATATGCTCGAATGCGTCTTGCAATACGTTTTATCGAATATTGTCATGCAACACAATGAAGTGCTAACTTGCAGGCAACAGCATTAGAATCGGTTGATTATTTTAATGACTGTCCATGTCTCATGTATTGTGCTATCTTCAAGTAGAATAAAAATAACAGTTTACGTTTTACATCCTCGGATATATGCCATTTCGAATGTATACTATTCTCTGTTCTCGACAAAAGTTGTAGTTTCACGAAGAGTTGTTTTATTCATGCATCTGATCTATCTTCATATGTATGCTAAAGTCAGAAGGTTCTGCCCTCTTATTACAGGTGCTACTAACGTTCTTCTCATGTTTTTGAATGCGTGGTAAGCGGTTGAACGCAAGATAGGCAACGGCTAACAAGACTCATTAAACATCAAGCGGCGGCAACACTACGAACCTCGTCCATTTTACGTGTGGGCATGCGGAAGGGGATCACTGTTCATCTGTTGTAACAGAGAACGTGTAACTGAAGAGAGATACTGTAACCGAGAAAAATTACATTAATAAAAAGGGTTGTGCTCTTGTTTTCAATTTAATTCTATATGTGTTATTTTATGCCTCGATTTAGTTCTGTTTTATTTGCATCTCAGTGTTTTATTTCTGAAATCTCATGCTTTCAGATGGCATCAGGTCCATCACAGAGCGTGCATGCTAGGGCTGGTATTTCTTTTAAAAATGATTGGAAGAAATAGGATTTCCCATTGAATGTCGGGAATCGCTTGTTAAATAACAATGGATGTTTGGAACGATGTGAAGCCAGGCCGATTCTAGTGGTTCAACCAGACTCGGTGGCAGAAGATGTGGAGTATTTAACCAAACATGTGCTTATTGGTAAATTTATGGGCATCCGAATTTCTCTTCCCTTTGTGGAGGCTTGGGTTAGGAAGACTTGGAACCCTGAAGGTGATGTGGAGGTGATGCTGAGTGCAAACAGCTAATTTATGGTGGTTTTTTCTTGTCTTGCGGATCGTAACAAAGCATTTGAAGGAGGTCCCTATTTTTGTAACCAAGTGGGACTCTTTCTTAAACCCTGGCATGTGGGTTTCAACCCATCAGAGGAGCGGCCATCACAGGTTCCAGTGTGGGTTTGGCTTTCGTGGCTCCCCTTGGAATTTTGGAGAAATGACATCTTGCATATGATTGCCCTTCTACTTGGGAAGCCCGTTGGGCCGTCAGGACAGACGCTGGATAAAAAGGTAATCTCTGTTGCCCGTATCTATGTTGAAATTTATTTAAACAATCCTATTCCAGATTTTATTGAAATACAGTTTGAATCAACCACATGGGTTCAAAAACTTGACTATGAATCTCTTCCATTTCATTGTCAGATTTGCCATGAATATGGCCACTTACAACGAAAATGCCCTAAGTTTGTCCTACCTGTGGCTTCAAATCCTGGGCCCTCTCAAGTTGTACAAAATATGGATAAAGGAAAAGCCCCGATAAAGAAGTGGGATTAGGATAAGGAAGGCTTTGTTACGGTAAAATCTCAGAACAAAGGAAGAAATGCAAAAAGAGACATTAAGGATAACCAGCCAGATGCTCAGCTCAATCATTTTGAAATTCTAGAGAATCTTGATCAGTGCATGGAGGTACCTGAAACATCGCTACCTATTATAGATATAACAGGACCAAATCAGTTGTCTCTTCATGAGGTGGAACCAAGGGAACCAGATACAGGGGGTTCAAATGAAGAACAAAGGGCTTTGGTTCCGAGTATAGGTGATATGGTTGGCCCTAGCCTTGGAAGTGAAGTTATCTTAGAAAATGGCACAGATTTAGATGTGCCCTCTCCGACCCAGGCACTGATGCAGTCATCCATGGACTGTAAAACTCCTATGGTGTCGGGATTGCGAGCATAAAATAATTAAAGAAAATGCTTCGAGATAAGAATATGAAGGTGGGTCGAAAGAAAGACCAGGATAAAATTAAGTTAATGGGGGAGACTTTGGTAGAGTCAGGTTTGGTGAGAACATTGGACTCCCATTTTTATAACCCACAAAAATGATTATACTTTCATGGAATGTAAGGGGGTTGAACAACATCCCCAGACAAAAAGTTGTTCGTGATTTGATTCATGTTCATTCTTCGGATGTGGTTTTTATTCAGGATAGAGTATTGATAACTGGGAGAGTCTCCCGTCTGGGGATTCTCAACACCTACGGGAGTTGATCCATAAGGATGTTCAGACTTAATGTGGTTTGTTTTTTTTTTTTTGGTTTTCTTTGGGAGTTGACCTTTTCTAGTGATTTAGCCTGTCTTGTTGCTTATTTCAGTCCTGGGTGGGGGCTTAGCTGTACTTTGTAATCCATACTTTTTATCAATAAATTTTTACCCCTTTATTTAAAAAAAAAAAATTATTACTTTATTATTGAAATAAAAGATAAAGTGGAAGAAAAACATAAGATAACACCTATAGTTATGTTCGAAAGGCTTATTTCCACTATCCTAGAAAAGTGGGTTTTTACTCTGAGGTCCAATTGGAGGAAGAATAAATTGGTAGAGGAAACTAGTCTAAATAATCAGAATCATAGATATAATGGGTAAAATAATATTCTTTATTTCAAAATAGAGAATTATAGTTATTCTAAATTCATATATCCAACCTATTGCATTTTGTCTTACATCATTATTTATATGGAATTCATCTAACTATATTGCTTATTTCTAGGCACCTTATCTATTAAAGGATTTGTAAGAGTTACATTTTCCAATTCATCAATGTAATCTTGTGCATTTGATTTTTTATAGAATACAATTGTAAATTTGATTAAATAAGGCATATGGGTGTACATCCAATTAACAAAATACAACTCATCCTTTAAATGTGTAATTCTTCCTAATTGGATGTAATGGTATCTGAAACCTTTAGTGTCTTCCTTTTTTTCATGGTTGGTGCTTGTCTTGCTCTGTGTTATGTTTGTAATAAGCTAATTTGGTGTTATGTAGGATCAAACAATCCTGGTACTGTACACGGTCAATAAACTCGAAACTATGTGTGGTCAATATTTCTATTGTTATGCATAGTAATCAATCCAAGTCTTGGCACTATACATGACCAAAATTTTTGTGCTATGCTCATAAAGTGATTTCATTTGTTTTCGTTTTTAGTTATGGCATATGCACAAATATTTTACAGTAGATCTAGTGCATTGATATTTTAACACTCGTGTTACTCTCACATGTAACTATTCTAGTGTACTGGTACTCTAGCACATAGATATTATAGTGCATAGGTATTCTGGCATATAAATACTCTAGATAAGAAGTCATATGGTGCATAGATACTTTAGAACAATCAACATCTCTAGAGTATTCCAACAAATACTTCTTTAGTCTTTGGAGTGTTCCTACTTTGAAGTCAATTGTTTTAGCTTGAAAATCTGCAAGTTTATTAATGGCCTAAACATTCCTTGAATGAAACTCAACATGCAATTAGACCTTTAAGTATACATAAAACCATTCTAAATAATTAAATAAAAAATATACTTTATTTACTACATTCAACATTAACAATATCATAAATTACAAATTAGTCCATAACGTACATATATTAGTCATGCAAAATGGATAAGATATTACTTGGTTGTCTATAATGAGGTAATTTTGGAGCCTCATGACTCCTCCCAACTTATTCTGATCCATGTTCTCATGCATTTAATTTATCCAAAGTCATGTTCATATCGATCTCTTTATTTAAATCAGACCAAAATTGTTATTATGGAGGATGATATCCCCTATCCCTTTTGATTTAAAGTAACCACTATTTAAATTGATCTTCATCCTTTGTTTTAGTATAATCATACTATGGAATTGGGCTCAAGATAGTGGGTTGCCCATACCTAAGGCCTATCCAATTGTAATTGAGCAACAAGATTACTTCAATAATTACAATAATCTATTTATGAGACCACATTAAATTTTTAGGGGAAATCAGCTCCCTTTTCTTCAATATTATAGGTATTTCATCCTATATTTATTGGCATGCACTTTTTTCTCTATCCAAATAATCCTTGCAACATTCTTTGAATTCCCTTAAATAATTATTTTTCTATGAGTTTACATAGGTTTTTATGAGGGGTCTTGGTTCCCTCATACTAAGTGAGGTTTGAACCTTGTACCTCTCAAAGAGATGCCAAAGCCCTTATTACTACAATAAGATTACAACTACCCTTAAATAGTTATTCATTTGTAGATCATATTTATTTTTAATATGTTCATTTTCCATTAAAGCATAATGGGTACTGATCAGGCCTCTAGGACTAGGTTGCTTATTTTAAAACAAAAAACCAATCTTTACTTCACTAGTTCAATATTACCACATTCTATCCTTTCAGTGAACTTGGTTGCAAAGGACAAAGGCAAAAGCTCTTGATTATATATCCCTAGTATAAATATGGAGAAATAATTGTACATATTTTGGGAGTGTATAACTATGTAGATAAAATTTTTATAATAAATTCTTTTGATCTATAGGGCTATGTATGAAAGCTTAAAAAAATATTTGATAGAATCTAACTGATAGGTTAAATCATAACTAATTTGCATTACCTACCATTGATAAAATTATTCCCTTAAAAATATACTATAAATTATGGATGGGTCCTTACATTCCACTAGCTTTTTTGTATTGTGGCAAGAATCTCGTAATCTAGTTTGAAGATTTGTTATTTCTTGGGATTGTTCCCAGTTTTTCTCCTCAAGAGCTCTAAGTGTCTAAATTATTTCCTCCAGATAGTGACACTTCCTTATCTATCATTCAAATTAGCAATTTGATTATCAATTGTAACCATTCTTAGAGGGTTAATAATTACTAGCCTTGGAATTTCTAGAGCTTTAGTTTGAGTTCCTTGCTCAACAATTATTGGATTTGTTCTCATAGATTCAATTATGATCTATTATATTACCATTTTTATATTTGGTTCTTCTTACTATGATTCTGGTACATTTTTCATTCTAGCACATAGTAATGCAACCCCTTATTATTTTGGCACTTATTCTTGTGCTTATTTTGATGCTTCTTATTTTTGTGTTCATTTTGGAACAATTGCTTTTTTAAGTGTGACTAAATGTGCTCCTTTCCCTTTGTCTCCTATTCAGCTTTCATTTTCCCTTTGTGACTTTGCTACCACCAAGTGCAAAATATGATTTTTCCTCTTAAATACTACTAATAACTTTTTGGGACTTTTATTTTTCTTTTTTGTATGAGAATGTTTCGGCACACTATCCACATGTTATTTTGTTTGGTTGGAGGACCTAGTTTTGCTACTTACTCCCTTTTCTAATGACTTAGGTGTAATAATTATCTAAACCTCTTTTCTCTCCTACATGGTTTGACTATGATTTCTCTTATTTCTGCTAGATATAACCCTCACAAGTGTCACCTCTTCTTTTTGTGTAGGGTTTTCACATCTACTAGCCTTTCTATATCCCTAGGCCATTTTTTTATTGCCAAAACTTTCTCTAATTTCTCAAACATGTTGTTTGGTCATGGTTGTAGATCTTGAAGAACACAAGCTTACACTGAGAAGGGGGGTGAACAGTATAAGACCACTTTTTACTTTTCTTTCCCAAATAGTATTATCCAATATAATCAATGGCAATATCAATAGCAATAACCAAAGAAATGCATAAATCATCACATATAATAGAGACACCAATTTAATGTGGTTCACCCAATGTGGGTGACTCCATAGAGAAAATATTTCACTAAAATTTGCTCAACAAATATCTTTGGAAATCTTTCCTTATTACAATGTTTATGGACCTCTGTCCAAAGGAGATATCAATCCCCTAATCAATTTTGTGGATCTCTATCCATAGGAGACACCAATATCCTTAGTTGGTTCATGGATCTCTATCCATAGGATAACTCCTCCTCTACTCTGGTTGGTGATATTCTAGAAGAATTGTTGCCTCCACTACACTGGCTTATGGATCTCTATCCACTAAAGACTCTTGTCCTCACATAGAAGACCTATCTTCACTACTCTGGATAATGGACCTCTATCCACTAGAGACTATCGTCCTCTATACTCTATCACCTCTAAATATTACTCTCAACTTTGTCTCAAATCTATACTAAACACAATCCTTTAGTCTAGCACAAATCTTCTCAATATCTATCCTCAAATTTGCACTAAATATAGTCCTTCGATCTAGAACAAATCTATTTAATCTCTATCCTCGAATGTATACTAAATACAGTCCTTCTGTCTAGCACAAATCTGCTTAATCTGTGTCCTTAAATCTGTACTAAAGGTAGTACTTTAGTCTAGCACAAATCTGCTCAATATCTATCCTCAAATATACACTAAACACAGTCCTTCTATCTACCACAAATTTGCTCAATATTTGTTCTTGAATATACACTAAACATAGTCCTTCGATCTATCACAAATATACTCAATATTTATCCTTAAATTTATACTAAACATAATCCTTCGGTCTAGCACAAATTGGATCAATATTTTTCCTCAAATCTACACTAAAAATAGTCCTTCAATCTAGCACAAATCTGCGCAATCTCTATCTTCAAATATGCACTAAACATAGTCCTTTATTCTAGGAAAAATTTACTCAATATCTATCCTTAATCCTTAACACAAAGCTTGACTTAATCACAAATCAACTCTACTATATATGCCTCAAACATTAACTCAAGTTTTGAACAAATTAATCAATAAACTTCGCTCTCAAGTCTTCTCAAAGACTTGTCTCAACTCTACCTTGTAAGCTTCCACAAAAGCTCACACTAATCTATCCACAAGTCCTCTCTAGAACTTGTTCAATCTGCTCTCAATATTTATCTTCAAATATGTATTTTAAGCTTCCACAAAAGCTCACACCAATTTTTCCACAAGTCTTCTCAAAGACTTACCTCAAATTTTCTCAATAAGTCCTCACTAGAACTTGTCCAATCTCATAGAAACATATAGAGAATTGTTAGAGACTCAATATGATTCACATTTGCAACAATTTTCAATCACTTTCAATCTATTTTTTTATCATAGAAATATATAGATAATTGTTAAAGGCTCAATATGCTTCACACTCACAACAATGCTCAATCACTTTCAATATCTTTCTCAAATTAATTCAGGATATAGAACAATTTATTTCACAAAACTAGAACTATCATTTCAACACTTCTACTTGACTAGACTCAATCAAATCCACTCAATCAATCACTTAATGAAATACTCATTGCTTACAAACCCTAGTCCAAGCATATGAACACTCACTCAAATATTTCCAACAATGCTTATCAACCAATCTCACATAACAATGATACTCATGTTCTTTCACAAACCCTAGTTCAAGATAGTTTACAACTTCACATAACAATGATACTCATGTTCTTGCACAAACCCTAATCCAATATTCAAACTCAACAACAAGGGATCTCAATCACCCAATAATGAAGCATGCATTCACTCACTCAAAATATCCAACAATGCTTATCAAATAAAGTTTATAGTATTTACTTCCATTTTAGAAAACTCATCAACTCAACAAACCAACAAAGGAAAACTTAACCAAGTCCTTTTCACTCCAATATTATTTTCATAAAATCTCAACCAATCAATTACTTCAACCAAGGAAAAGTGTGCCCATACCTTTTACTTTATGAAGAGTAGACTTTAAAACATGTTTTAACAAGATCAAATTCTTTTCCAATCTCAAGGGTTAGGTTACCACAACCTCTTCACAAAATAATTTTTACACAAAACATCAAGTCCTTTTGTACACCTTATAATCTCCAAAATCAATATTTTAACTCAAATAATTTCATCAAAAATAACATACATAGCAATTTCCCTTGTACACCTTATAATATCCAAACTCAATATTTCACTTCAACAATTTCATCAAAAACAATATACATAGCAATTCCCTTGTATACCTTATAATCTCCAAACTCAATATTTTAAAATAATTCACCACATACACAAATGTCAGAATAAAAATATTTTAATCTTTTCACCTTATAACTCCTTAATCACTTAAAAATTCAACTCAAAAATTAAAGTTTTGCATTCCCCTTTTAACTCCCCTAAACAACTTATAATCCAAATTAATTATGCAAAAATCTTAATTAAAATAAACCTTTGGAAAAAAAATATTTTTCCCCCTTTTATTTTTTGCAAGCCAAGTCAGCCCAAATAATGTGCATACCTCTATTATGCTACCCAAAAGGCCTTGCCAGGATTTGAGCCATTAATGGCTCTCCCCCAAGTTCTTCCATAGTTCTCGCACCCACCAACTGGGTTGCGTGGCTCCACAAGAGCCAAAAGGCACAAATGTGCCTTTGACTTCCTCCTCAAAATGATGCAAACACAACACAATCTTCCCTTCAGAAAAATGAAGTGTACAAGGTTTGAACCCACACCTGGCATTCCTGAATGCTTCTAACGTAGCCTTTGGCTACCAACTCAACTACAAGGGGCTTCGAGTGAATTTCAAAGGCCACAAAATTTTGCCCTCTTCTATGCTCAACACACATGCAAAAATGCACAAGTCTTTCTCTCTTTTGCATGAGCCAAAAATCGTTTGTATGGACAATTTTCAAACACCAAACCTTGGCATTATTTATATGCAAACCATAGCATATTCCAACATCGGTGAGCATTCGAATTCGAATTCAAATGTTTAATATTAATTTTAAATATTAAATAAATATTTAAATTAAAAATTTGCACCATCATTATTTACATTAAAATTTTAATCAAATATTAAAATATTTTAATTTAAATTAAATCTACTTGTGGGTCTTTTTCAACTTGGTCCTTGATCTTCTTCAGCTTTATTTTTGGCCTAAAATAATAATAATAAAATATTATTATTTAATTTGAAATTGCTTCTCCTTCCTTGGGTCTTCATCTTTAGGCCCTCTTGGGTATATAATATTTAAAAATAAATATTATAACCTATTGCTTTTCAAGACCTTCTTGCTTTTGGAAGAAACACTTAATATCCTCAAAGATGACGAACATAGCACAAAAATATTTTTGACATCAATGACAACAAAACTCCTCAAAATGTCCAATAGATCTCCAAGGGCTAAGAAATTATTTCTAAGATTCTTCATTTTCATCATTTTGAATAAAATAACTTACAAATTTAATTTAATGAAACCATGATGTCTAAAATATCCATGGCCTTCTTGTACCCTTTTTGCCACCAGGTGTAAGGCAACATGTAGATAAAATGGTAAATTAATCTTTGCTTCAGGTTTGTTAGCATTGTTTCTAAGATTTATTAGTATTCTTATGTGTGGCCATGAGAGGATGCCATACTGAGCATCACAGGTTATATATTTATAACCCACATTACCACATTATCCCATGGTGCTTTTAAGTCGATGTGTTTGATGCCCTTGGACTAGTTCTTTATTTCATACTCTAATTTGGGTTATCTTTTTCTTTAAATATTTATGATGTGTAAGGTGGTCATCGTGGGTACTGAGCATTCAATTTATAGGTATATGTTCTATGTCTCGATGCTAGTTTTTCATTCGCATGCTCTAAAAATATCTCCATTTTGGTGCTTATTTCAAATACCTCATGGTTCTCATGCAAATGTAGGATAGGTATCAGTTTTTTATTTGTTTATGACGGTGCAAGAAAAAATGCAAATAACTATTTGGGATGGTGATAAAACCCTCATTATTTTCTAACTATTGTGTCATATCAATATTAAGTTGTTTTTCCCATGTGACATATTTTCTTTCACTCACTTTAATTTTTCCATCTTCGTAATGCTAGATCATTGTAGAGAACATGATTATGGAAATAGCAAGATCTTTGTTATGCATGTTGTGAGATATACAATGATATGTCTCCCTTAGTTTTACCTAAAATCTTGTGCCATCAATGACATTAAAAAAAAATTACAACCCCTTTTAAAAATGACCACATTCATTTTGACAAGTGTTCCTACCACATATCACTACTCTAACATGTGTTGGCATGAGCACTATGTTTTTGCCATCTGTCCTCTAGGACTATGCTATAATTTTTTCTTAAACATGATAAATCGCCACCTCTACTAGAATATCATTTTATAGCATTATGACATAGGTAAAACTACTCATTTTTGCATACCTAGAGATGCTCCAGATTGCCTTCCAAACATCTCTTACCACATCTTTCTTTATATGATGATGGACTAAATGTAATTTATGTAATATTAAAGCTAAATAATAGTATATTTAAAGGAAATGCATACCCTATTGTAGAAGGTTACATGCACCTTTTGGGGTATGTCTTATTTTGCAACAAAAATCCTAAAAGCTAAAATATACATATAGATATAATTGTCAGACATTATAGTTTTTTGGTTTTTTTCAATGCAAACATGTTGAAAACCAGTTTTCATGTAAGCCCTAATTCGGTATCACCTTGAAGTGGTTCTCACTTTTAATTTGTTTTTCAATATTATAACAGAAGATACAATTATTTACAATTTGTTTAGGAAGAGTAAACCTCTTCCACAACATAGATATCTAATTGTGAAAGTAGATTTTTTTATAATTTTCTTCTTGGTGAGTGGTTTACGGTACAATCACAAGCGATTTCCATTCACCACTAATATTCACCTTGAGTCATCAATTAAAAAAATTATACAGCACCATTATTGTATGTTTCTTCTATTTCAAATAGTCATAACCAATGAGTCTATAATTTTCCAAGAAAAGTGGAGTAACAAGAACAAAAAAGCAATGCCCAATACCCTTATTTATACTTGGTACTCTTAATTTCATTGTCATATCATATCTTCCTTTTTTGTTGAATAATATTTATTTTAACAACTACTTTTAATCATAGCTCATCCAATGAATTCATTATAAAATTCTTTCTTATTGTACCTATGAGAACTCAATGTCAACTTCAAAAGTTGTATAGAGTGTTAGTGAAATGGGTAGAAAATGACATTTGATAATTTAACACATAAACATAAATGATGCATTAAACAGAGAAATTGTATTCCATTGATATTAATGAGCATGTGTTACAAGAGGGTCTTGATGCCCTTTATCCATCTCTATTCCTAACAAGGTTACAATCAATCTGATGCTTTCTTCTAGCATCCCTCAGTGTAGGTGGGCTTCGATGTATGCAGGCCACCATAGGGTTGTTGTTTGTATGTTGTTCCTCTTCCTTAGATCTGTCAGATAACCTATGAAAGACCTGCAAAAGGGGGTTAGTGTGATGGGGGGCTTGCCTTAGTCAGGCCCCATGTTTAGAAAGACAAAAATGACTATAAAACTATAACATAAACTAAAATGAAATATGCAGAAGATAATAACATACTGAAATAGAGCTTACCTCCCAAATCTGGAGTGATTTGGGGCCTGCAGATGCAATTCATGACCCGGGTCGCTAATTGGGGCCGGATTCATAGGGCAGGCTACGAATTGAGCTGTGATGCTCTTCTGGTGAAATATCTTTGGTGGATCGATCCTAAGGTAGCTAGGGTGCCTCTGTATGCTATCAGAATCCATCTGTATGCTTCGAGAATGGACTGTGTGCTATTGGCTTTCCATTTCTGTAGAGTAACAGTACTTTGTTGAATTTGGGAATCAGACTTAATTAGGGGTTTAGGACCCATTATTTATAGGCAAATGCAAGGTGCAGGGGGGGTTAGATAGACTAAACCTAGGTTTGATTCTGACTAGGGTTAGGTTAATAGATGCTATGTGGCAACATCTCATTCTAAGTAGGAAATATCCTATCCTCACACATGTGTGAGGAAGGATTAGTGCTAATCCTAATTAGGCCTTAAGCATGTTTAGGGGAGGATTAAAAGAAAACCCTAGGAAACCCTAAATTGGCACATGTGGGAGGATTTGATTAACACTAATTATGAATTAAGAGTTAATTAATCCAATTTTGCCCTAAAAAGGGGCTTAAGTGAAGTCAACATTAAATTAGAATTTGATAATTGACTTTTAATTGATTTTGCCAATTAATACCCCGTGGGGGTGTCAATTGAGTGTAAATGGGCTATGCATCACCTTGGGTTGTCGTCTGAAGGTATCTCGATGCATAAAATGTAGTTTTGAGGGCTTATTAGGGTTTTGGACCTGAAAGCCATTTGTGGAAGTCTACACGTTACTATGGTGAACTTATGGAAGTCTACGCATGTCTACGCATGTCTACGCATGTCTACGCATGACTACAATAGTCTACAATAGCCTAGGGATGTCTGGAATCACCTATAGATATGCAAAAATAGCAATGTGTGACTTTTGGGTGTCTACATTTTGCCCCTTTTTGTACTATACTATGTAGAACATAGTTTAATACAAAAATATGAAGGGTTTGTGCAGAAGGAAAAGGGATAGAAGGGGAATGGAATCCAATCAAAGGGTATGTAGCCGCTCGAAGCGTGACCATACAAATCAATCGGGTATCCAGGGAAAAGAAGAGAAAGAATGGAATCTAATCGAAGGTATGTAGCCGCTCGAAGCGTGACCATACAACATCAATTGGATGTCCATAGGGGAAGAAGAGAGGAAGGAAAGAAGGAAAAGAGGAAAGAGATAAAAACAATGCTAGTAAGGGAAAATGAATGATTATGAATGCAATGATGTGATTTTTTTGAGTCCGTATGACATTTACGATGCCATACTAGTTGCTTGAGAATGACAACTTTTGACTGCTTTGCTTTTACGACCAGATCAGCGTGGTCCAAAAGTATGATTAGGACAAAAGCCTAACTAAATCTTTGTTGTTGATTGATTGATGAGAACATGGCGACAAGTGTCAAACCATTTGAGCTAGTTTAACATCTGGATCATCAACTCGTGACCATATCAACGTGGTCGCGAAGTCCATTTCCAAATGTTGCGCTAGGATTGATCAAACGTATCATCCATTGTGTACTCGATGTACATGAATGCTAGATTGACTTCTCCATAGTAACGCGTAACTCTCCTGATGTAACCCATGTCTATTTGGGATTGAGATTATAATCGTATGATAATATTTAGCAAAAAATTTGTAGACAAATGCGCTAACCGTGCTTTTGGATTTTTGATGTTGTGGTTGCATGCAAAGCTGACTTTGGATATGAATACCCCCTCAAATGAGGAATCAACAATGAGGTGAATGGAATGTGGTGATTTGATGATGCAACGATTGATAAAGATACCAATGCATGATGAATATGATTGCTTAGTATGAAAAGAAAATAATGGGATCTAATCAAAGGTATGTAGCCGCTCAAAGCGTGACCATACAACATTGACTGGATAGCCAAGGGGGGAGAAGGAAAATGAATGGGATCTAATCAAAGGTATGTAGCCAAATAAAGAAAATAATGGGATTAATCAAAGGTATGTAGTAAGCGTGACCATACAACATTGACTAGATAGCCAAGAAGGAGAAGGAAAAGAATGGGATCTAATCAAAGGTATGTAGCCAAAGCATGACCATACAACATTGACTGGATAGCCAAGAAGGAGAAGAGAAAATAATGGGATCTAATCAAAGGTATGTAGCCGCTCGAAGCGTGACCATACAACATTGACTGGATAGCCAAGAAGGAGAAGAGAAGAAGGAAAGGAGAAGAAGAGGAAAGAAATAAAAAGCAATGCTAGTAAAATGAAATGGATGATTGTGAATGCAATGCTGTGTTTTTGCTATGTCTGTATGACATTTACGATGCCATACTAGTTGCTTGAGAATGACAATGGTTGTCTGTTGTGCTTTTGTGACCAGATCAACGTGGTCCAAAAGTATGAATGTGACAAGTTTATCGGTAAAATGCAATGTGTGTTTGCAAGTGGTGTTAAAAGGTAAGTTTTTGAGGCTCCTAGGGTTTTAGAGGGCATTTCCCTACTTTCCTAGGGTTTTGGGGATGTTCTGGTGTGTTCTGATTGAATTCATGACCTAGGTCACGATTTTGACCTCATTCATGACCTGGGTCACGATTCTGACCTAACTCGTGACCTGGGTCATGAAACGGCAACTAAGTAGTATTTTAGCCCAAATATGCATGGCGGGGGCTCATTTGGATGATGCACGTGTGTGGAAAGCGACTTGGGAGAGCATTTGATGACATGCAAGGAGCGCGATTAGCGATTGTGAGAGCTAGGATGATGAAGGGATGTAGACCAGCTGGCATCAGGTACGGGGATCCCACCGGTAAGTGATCTTTGACTTTGTTTTGTTTGTATTTTATTTTTCTAGGAAAATATGAATGAGGGGGGGAGGTTTTCATCCCGATTTAAAAAAAATTGTAACTTTTAAGTAAAATTTGAATACATAGTGATAAACGGGCCAAATGGGTACCCAAAAGTGCGGTCGGTTTTTCAATTGGATTTGTTTTGTCACCAATTTGATCGGGTAATGGGTAGAGTAGGTGTAGAGTTTGACTGTCAGTTTGTGAGGTAACGATGTACTGACATCGATATGTTTTTGCACTTTGTCCGCTAAAGTAGGAAATGGGTATTCCGTTATGTGACTATTTTATTTTTATGACTTCGTTTGATGTGATTTCGGTATTCGATGGTTTGAGGTGTAATGTGTGAACTCTAGGGCATTAGATTTGCCATGTTAGAGGTAGAATCTTTAAAAACTGATAACACTTTCATCACAGAAGGGCAAAATGGGTGTCCAAAAATGTTAGTTGTTTTGGTAGTTGACTTCATTTGACATGCCTTTGATTTGCGTGCCACGGTGTAGATAGTAGTAAACTAAAAATGAGCTATAGGGAGCCCGATGTAGACTGTACTTGATGTCAGTTTGAATTTCCACCACTAAATGGGCAAATGGGTATCTAAAAATGTGACTGTTATTTTTAGATTGCGTGCCTGGATATGTGTTCGATTTTGGTGTTTTTAGGATAAATTTGACTGTTAGATCTGTGTTGATTGGTGCTTTGTTTCTGAATTTTGTCGACACATTTACCATTAAGTGGGCAAATGGGTATCCAGAAATGTGATTTGTTTTTTGTATGTCATATTAATTGATCATGTTTTGGATTGCGTGCCATATTAGTTGTACAGTTGAGTTTGTTATTGGTTGTTTGGGTGACCAATGTGTATTGTATGTCGTATGTGTTTGGATTATTGCCATAAAATGACAAAATGGGTATCCAAATATGTGATTGTGTTGTTGATGTGTTTTATCATTTTATTTGTATGTTATTTTGTCTCGAGATGCATGTCAAATTAAATGTTTTTAATTTGTAAATTTTGAGTGATGATGTTATATGTGATTGATTTGTTATGTGGGTTACTGATGGGTGTTGTGTTGTGTGTTGAATAGGTGAAGTCGCTTGAACCCCGTCATCGGGTGAGAAAGTTTAAGCAAGGTTTTGAAAAGTTGATGAAGACTGAGGAGGAATTGCAGTGGTTAGATGACATACACTTTCGTGGTGTGTGGGAGTGTAAGAGCATCTTCACTAATAGGGCATTTGTGTCTGCCTTATGTGAGCGGTGGGATGCAGACTGGAACACTTTTCATTTTCCTATGGGGGAAATGACCATGACATTGGAGGATGTGTATCGCATCTATCGGTTGCCGATTGAGGGTGTTCCTGTGAGGGCAGTCAAATATGGGAGGAAGGACGAGGTGTTGGAGAG
Organism: Wollemia nobilis; assembly: GCA_028583015.1. NCBI lineage: Eukaryota > Viridiplantae > Streptophyta > Pinopsida > Araucariales > Araucariaceae > Wollemia > Wollemia nobilis. The sequence goes on along the minus strand of JAQPPZ010002539.1, from coordinate 12,759,540 downwards.
ATTCTTTGGGGCTGGGTGGAGAGAGATCGATGCTGCCAAGATGGACTATGAGTGGTTGTGGTGTCAGAAGAAGATATCCGATAGGCAGTGTGTGGCTATGATGATGATATCTACCTATGCCCTCCGATAGTTCTAGGTTTCTGTTTACCTGGAACATGTTGGACATAGTTAGTGACCTGGTGGAGCACAAGGTTGTGTTTGCTTGGGTGCCTATGCTTCTGGCCCAAGCGTATCATGAGTTATATGAGGTGGTTCGGGGTAGATGGATGGGATTGAGTGTGATTCCCTTGCTGCAGGTATGGGCATGGGAACACATAGCCATTGAGAGGCCCTCTTTGTTACCTCAGCCTATACATGTGGAGGATAAGGAGCTTCCTTATGCCTTGAGGTGGAGTACGGAGGTGGAGTAGGGTATGAAGAGGCCTCATGAGGGTGATCCAATTTTGTGGAGGATTAAGTTTAGCGAGTTGATGATAGATGACATTATATGGAGACCATGGATGGGTGGAGTGAGTTGGAGAGAGGATGATGAGCAGTTGTAGGCTATACGATGGGGTAGATGGTTGGTTGGGAGATATACTCGGTAGACTAAGTATTTTTAGTTTGATCGAGTACAGCACTAGTTTGGATTATGACAGGATGTTCTAGGGACTCTTGTTATCTATTTTAGGTGATAGGGAGATAGGGGAGAGTACCCTATTGTACCACCTTGGGTTGGGGAGAGAGACCCTCCTATGGATATCTTGGATGTAGGGGATGCAGGGATGACATCGAAGTTTGATGCCTGGTGGGTGCTATAGTCTTGGGAGCCTGGGAGAGGTGTGGTGGATGGGTGGGTGGCACATGCTGCTGGGGCATCTCCACTAGAGAGGAGGATGAGCAGGAGGACTCGGGCTGGGGAGCGAGTATGGCTATTGTTGAGGAGGATGTTCCTCTGTGATGGTCATGATGTCGTGTAGGTGCCTCGATGAGCACCTAGGGCATGAGGGTAGAGGAGGTGGATGTGGGTGTAGAGGTTGGGATGGAGCAGACTGTTGGAGCTCAGGTTGAGGGAGGGGGGTGGTCGGTATGGGTGGTATCGATGATACCATTGATATTGGGGTATTTGTTGATATAGCATAGTAAATTCCTAGTGATATTTTGGAGAGGCTAGTTGTAGAGGATGTATAGGGGTTGCATGATTGGATTTAGTAGTTGGAGGTAGACATGGTGGAGATGAGGGCTGCTATGTCTAGGCAGGATCAGGTGATCGATACTCTGACTAGTCAGTTGGTGGTCGAGGCTGCTAAGAAGATGATGTGCGAGACTACCTTGTTAGTGCATGGGATCCCTCTACCCGATTATGGTAAGATTGTGGTGCAGTCTGGATCACAGTCATAGGTGCGGGTGCCATCACATCAGAGTCAGCATAGTGTGGCTACTATGGGATAGAGAGGTGCTAGGGCTGAGGTTTAGGATCAGCCTACTGTGGATCTAGTTCTAGAGTTTAGGGTGGAGTCGAGCCAGGCTAGGGATGCGAGTGAGCCATGAGGGCCATGGGGAGACTCCTAGTGGGAGCTAGGATAGCTATTACTGATTGTAGCCTATGGGCATTTTGTTTTGATGATATATGATGATGGGCATGATCCCAGGTTGTAGCCTTCGAGCATTTTGTATGGATGATATATATATATACCTTGTTGATTTTGGCTATTATATACATGTGTTATTTTGATGGTTTGAAATGTGTTCTTGTTTATGTTTGCATGGATTAGCTTAACATAATTTGTAGATATGTCTGATGAATAGATATACATGTATGACATGGTTTAGATCTATTATCGTGTTGTGGTATAAATGGATTGTAGAGTAGTGTTATGATTGTATTTCCAATGTGATATGATGTGATATCAAATATGATTTTGTAATGAATGTATGTATAGTAATTGTGATACTATGATGCGATTTTGAAATGCATATGGGATGAATGCAATAAATGTAATTTGATATGAAATGCATGTAGGATGAATGCAATACTATAATGTGTATCAAATGTATCTGACATAGATGCATGTATGCATGTATGGACTTACTGAAATGCGCCAAGGAAGCACTTGTATCATTGCATTTACCTGTATGGATGCTATCCATTCCATGATTTTAGGGTCGGTGGATAATGTAAGGCATGTGTAATGGTTTTGACTAACATAGTTATGACAATCAAATCTCAAACCCTTAGCTATACAAGTTTTGTGGCAACTTATAACATGATCGGGCTGGTTCAAAGTCTGTCTTGGACCTATGTGTGTGAATGTGTAATGTTCATTTATCCATTTTGAGGGAGGTAGGATTAACCCATTGTAGATGCTACCATACTAGCTAGCTCATCCATCCACAATAATGATTTCTACAAAAGCGAGATGCTAATGTAAGAGATGTGTTGTCACCTGTAAGATTATTCCACTGGTAGGTAGGTTTTTGGAATTATCCCATAGTGTTATGTTGAACCTAAGGACCAAAGGCGATAAGCATAACATGTGTGATATCAAGAGGCATTTCCTTTTGTTTTTTGCCCCTGTTCTAGTTTTGACCTATCTGATTGTGGTAGTGCTCTTTTCATTTCTTTTCTTTTCTTTTTTTGCTATTCTATGATTTTTTTCTTCTATTCTAAGAGCATTGGCATTTGTTTTATGCTCTATTCTTACATTTTGCTTATGCTTGATCCCTTTGTTTATCCCTAGGTCGTATGTTGACCATGCAGGTGATAGGATGAGCAGGGGATACCATTCGCTAGATGGCGATATCTACTCAAGATGTCCTCTTTCCTAGGCTCAAAATTGTTAATGTGTAACCTATTGTGAGCGATTCATGAGAGAAGTTGAACCAGCCTAAAAGACCATAAGAAGAATGTACAAGACTCAGTAGCTATGGGTGACACTTGATTGCCTAAACTATAGAGTAGTCAAAATTAAACATGACACCTATGTATACCCTGATCCTGAAAAGGGGGAATGGACATCCAGGTGGTGATGCTAACAAGTGCATGTATTATTCCTATTGAGGCGCATTTTGGGGGAGAATGTACAAACATGAATTAAAATTTTAACTATAAAGCATATGGATATGTGCAATGCATGTAACTGTAAGTGATGCAAGTGGAGGAATGCGATATTTACAAGAAGAAAGTTATGTTGTTTAGAAAGAGAATTTTAGAAGAACCTATTTATAGATGAGTGAAGTATGTAATGATGACAAAAAGTGTGATGCTATGATCATGGTTGCCCCAGCGTGTGGGGTGTGTGTGTGTAGTAGATGTATAAGTTGTGAGTTGTATAAGTGTATGTAATAGTCTCCAAAAAGAAGGAAGATGTAAAAGTGGAATGTACAAGTGGAAGAAGTGAGAAGAAATAGGCTTTGGTGACCAATCAAGGTAAGGGGATCACCAACAGCTAGTAATGATAGAAGAGAAGAAATGAATCAACGTATGTAAGAAGTAGAAGAATGAGATAGAAGAAGATGAGTAACTAACACTACTATCGGAAAAATGGCGTAGATCCAGGTGGGAGTGGGATGGTGAAGTGATGACATGGCTAGAGTTGCGGCTAGAGCCATAGTTGGAAATATTATGAATATAGCGAGTGGGCATTGTTAGGGTACTATGGGGTGGTAAAGTCCTAGGAGTGATGCGATGCGGAGGACTGACAAGTCGGCTAAATGGAAAAGAATGCTCTGGTGATGGGGTACGCTCATCATGCAACATGTTGTGCACCAGGGTTTTGAATGATCTACACTCTTCGATATCATGACCTAGTTGGTGATGGTAGATGCAAAATTGATTCTCATTGTAATTGCATGGTTTAGGATGTGAGGGGTCAGTAGGTCGAATCTCGGGTAGGTCAATAAGACCCTGGTGCATGAGATGATGGAACATTTTGGAAAGTGGTGTATGTGGAATAGGCATAGGATAGATGTATGGCTCTGGTGGAGGTGAGCGAGGTCTGGGTGAAAGATGATCTGGTAATGGAGGCATGGGTCTGGGTTCTGGCATGGGTCGAGTCCTGGGTCGAGGAAGGGATCTACATGGTGGTGAGGATGGATGGGTCATGGAAGACTATCATGGGTGAACATGGCAATGATAGTGGCTCATCTGCAACTCTAGAGCTTCGATACGGGAGATGAGATGTTGTATCTCATGGTGTGGCGGTGATGGTATTGGGGAAGGGGGTGATCAAGATTCCAAGGTGAATGGAATGGCTCGATGCGTGGTAGAAAAAGGATAGGGCTATGATGAGGAAGCAATGAAATGGAATGACTATGGTGATTGTAAGATTTGCTAGGGCGGTAAGCCTCATAGTGGTGAAGGTGGTGTCTTGAGGACCGGTGGCATAGGTGATGGCCCTGGGTGGTGATGCGAATGAGAAAGAGGGATGTTTGCATGACCGGCTTGAGTAGCTTGGGCCATGCGGGCTTGCAGAGCCTGGGCGTAGGTAGACTCACCATTGGGAAGGGGAGTGGGTAGAAATGTAGGGTGAGGTTGATGAGGTATGTATTCCCTATTAGGTGGGTGGTAAGATCCTATGGGATGTTGTGGATGACTTGGAGGTGAATAGTGATGTCTGAGATCATCAGATGGATGGGAGGATGATCCTTGTGCTTGTGGTTGGGTGGATTCCTCTTTATCATCGAAAGAGGACATGGTGATCTTGTTGTCACTAGAGTGTGGTGAATAGGATGAACCTCATTGGCGAGGGGAATGGTGTCGAGGTGAAGTGTGGTGACCTGAATGGGATGAGTGCGAGGAGCACCTGGTATGAAGGGTGGTTGGTGGTCGGGCGAGATCGGCCGGTGTAATGGGTTTTTGCTGTGGTTGTAGATGGTCCTGCATGGTGGTAGGTGAGGCCACTGTAGAGCTCTCTTGCTGATGGCGTGAGTCCTGCAAAAGGAAAAACAAATACCCCAAGCATAAAAATGGTAGAAAGGTGAAATGTACATGTATAGAGAAATAATAAAGCAGAAATAACAGATTCACTCAGTGATGTGCTTAATGATTTATTTCTAATACTATGTGACACTTGTGATGGTGACTGTGTTTATGAATCATGCATTGAAAGCATGAAGATGCAAGATGTTGATGGGTTCAGGATCATTAAGGCCTTCAATATTTGCCAAATGATATGCTCCTGAACCATATTTGTGTGTGATAATAAATGGACCCAACCAGTTTGGGGTGAATTTATCATGCTGTTGGTGAGGTTGACTTGTGATTTGCTGGTTCTCCTTGAGAACCAAGTCACCAATATGATATTCATGTTGATGTACCTTACTATTGTAGGCATGATGAAGGTGATCTTGATATACTCGTGTGTGCTCGATGGCATGGATGCGACGTTCATCGAGGAGTGTTAGTTGATCTAGACGAGCTTGGCGAGCAGTGTCATCATCAATGAAATCTTTCATGGATATCCATAAAGAGGGTATCTCCAGCTCAAGGGGCATGATAGCTTCTACCCCATAGACAAGTGAAAAATGTGTTGCCCCAGTGGGAGTATGAATGCTCGTACGATAGGCCCACAAGGCTAGGGGCATTTGATTATGCCAGTCCCGATGAGATTCCGCTACAGTTTTATGGAGAATAGAATAGATGGTTTTGTTAGTGGCTTCTGCCTGGCCATTTCCTTGAGGGTAATATGGGGTTGAAAAGCTATGATGTATGTGAAATATGTTGCACAGGGCTCGAACAATTTTTTTTTTGAAATATTTCCCATTATCTAAAATAATTTGGGAGGGAATTCCAAAGCGGCATATGATATGCTCCATGATGAATGTTGCAATTTTGGCTCCTGTAGTTTGGACCAGTGGGATGGCTTCGACCCACTTTGTAAAATATTCTGTTGTTGTAATGATAAATTTATGATTGCTAGAGGATGCAGGTGTAATTTGTCCAATTAGATCCAGGCCCCATTGGGAGAAGGGCCACATGGACTGGATTGGTTGAAGTGCTTGGGATGGTAAATGTGTTAAGTTGGCATGTTGTTGGCATTTGATGCAATGTTTGACATACTCACAATAGTCTTGCTCCATTTTAGGCCAGTAGTAGCCCATACAAAGAATGCATTTGGTAATCACCATGCCACTAAAATGGCCACCACAAGTGCCATCATGGGTTTCTTGTACAACCCATTGTGATTCTTGTGGTTCTAGGCAACGCAAGAGTATACCATCATAGCTACGGTGGTAAAGGATGTCCCCCAACAAGGTGTAGTGGATCACTCTTTGTTTAAAGGTTCGGCATTGAGCATGGGGTAAATCACATGGTAGGAAGCCTAGTTTGATGTATTCCTTGATCTATGAGAACCATGGGTCGTGAGGTTCGATGTTTACCACATATACACCACCATCATCTATGGGAGGTGTGGGTGATATAGCATATTGTGTAAGTGTATGAATGGATACAGATGTTGTGCTAGACATTGGATTTTGTGGGATAAGGGACCCTAAGGAGGCCATGGTGTCTACAAAATGGTTTGATGAGCGTGGCACGGCTTCGAGGTAATACCATTCAAATTGGGATAGGAGTTGTTGGGCGATCTTCTTGTATTTTTGGAGGACTAGGAAATTGCATAGCCAAAGTTCCTGCACTTGATTGACAATCAAAAGTGAATCACCTATGATGTGGAGGCATTTGATGTGCATAGCGTGTGCTTGTTTCAGTCCTAGGATTAGGGCTTCGTATTCTACATTGTTATTGGTACAAGGAAAATCAAGTTTGAATGAAAATGGGAGTGGTTCTCCTTCTGGTGTAAAGAAAACAATGCTTGCACCCCAAGCATGGAGACACCTGGACCCATCAAAGAACATGGTGAGGTCAGCCATGAATTCTGGTTTGACGTACTCCTCATCTTCGGTTATGTGAAATATAGAGTCATCGAGGAGTTGGATGAGTAGGGGTTGGTTGTCAGTTATAGGGGCTTCAGCTAGTTGGTCAGCAATGACTTACCCTTTGATGGACTTTTGAGATACGAATTCTAGGTCAAACTCGGTTAGGAGCATAATCCATTTAGCTATGCAGGAGTTGTGATAACTTTTGTTCATCATATACCGTAGGGGATTGTCTCGGGCTATGACAAAAGTTGTGTGGTTTAACATGTAATGTCTTAGCTTCTAGGTGGTGAATACTACTACTAGGCATAGCTTCTCCATGTATCCGTATCTCATTTTGTAACTAACTAGTGTGTGACTGATGTAGTAGATAGCTTGCTCTTTGTCGAGAGCATTCTTTTGAGCTAGGAGTGTACCTAGCGCAAGCTCTATGGCTGAGATGTATAGAGTCAATGGTAATTGTGGATGTGGTGGTGACATAACTGATGGTGATGTGAGGTAAGTTTTGATAGCATCGAATGCGGCTTGATAGTTTTCATCCCATTTAAAGTGTACTCCTTTTTGTAGGAGATGATTGAATGGTTGGCATTTGTCTGATAATTGTGCTATAAATCTATGAATAGAGGTAATCTTGCCCTATAGGCTACGTAATTGCTTTAAGGTGGTAGGAGGAGGCATCTCGATGATGGATTTCACCTTACTAGGATCTACTTCAATGCCTCATTGGGAGACAATGAATCCTAGTATCTTTCCTGATGTAACATCGAACACACTTTTTTGGATTGAGGTGCACGTTGTGTTCTAGTAGTCGATCAAAAATATGGAGATCTTCGAGATGATCAACACATTTCTTTGATTTGGCTATGAGGTCATCTACATAGTCTTCCACATTTTTGTGCATTAGGTCATGAAATATGTAGGTCATGGCTCGTTGATAGGTTTCCCGAGCATTTTTAAGGCCAAAGGGCATGACCTTGTAGCAAAAAGTTCCCTAGGGTGTTGTGAAGGAATTTTTGTGTTGATCAACTGGGTTGATCCGAATTTGATTGTATCCAAAAAATTTATCAATGAGAGAAATCATCTCGTGACCTACGATGGAGTTAACAAGAGAGTCAATGTTGGGCAGAGGAAAGTTGTGGATCGTGTGGGAGTGTGTTCAACTCTATTGGTGGTGTAGCTAGAGATAAAGTAGAAAAGTGTTTTTCCAATCGTTGAACATCATAGAACAAGGAGGTATTGGGTGTAGGAGATTCTTGGAAGAAATCATAAGGGATGGTGACAATTGATGTGGGTGAAGGCATGTCTTCTAGCATGTCCATGTCAATGTACTCTTCTAAGGTGTGTGTTGGGAATGTGGAGGAGGATGTAAGGATAGATCTTGGATCTCATATTCTAATGTATAGGTGATGTTGGGCGATAACCTAGACTATTTTTGTTGGTAGGTGAGTGGACACGAGGGTTAATGGGTGTATATAGCCCTTGCTCATAATGACCTAACCCAAACCCATGCCAATGAAAGTGTTGTAGGTAGCATAAGGTAAATTGGGGTTGGCTAGGTGTGTAATTGCATCACCCAAGCTAGATTATGGTGGTGAAGAAGTTGGTGAGGGGATTGAAGAGTCTACTCTCGCATACACAAATTTGGTATGGTTTTTAAGACTTCCTAACTATATGATGGTTCCAATAGTCAATATCGAGGTGAGGGATGATCAAAATCTTGGGTAGATTGGATAGGGGTGTCACATACGTGGGTGTCATGTATGTTATAGTATCCTAGGCCATTGTTTGTCATGAATATGGATATGCATGGTGTGGCATGCTCTGGTGATTGGGGTGGCATATCTGAGTCAGATGAGGAAGGAGAAAGTTGGGATTCCCTGATGGTGGTAGCTGAAGGGTGTGAAGGTTCATCCAAGTTGGGTGTTGGTTGTTTGGGTTCATGATGTTTGGTTGTTGTGGGTTGAATAGGCTATTTGTTCTATGTAGGGGATGGCATCGATGCAGGTGTAGGGATGCATGGAGACGTGAATGTCTTAGGTTTTGGTCGAAAGGGAAGAGGCGGTGTCTGTGGTGTAGGAAGGATAGGGGCTTCCATATGCGAGGGTGAAGGAGGTAATGTAGTCGGTTGTGTGATGGGTGGCAATGGTGGTTGCGACACCACGGGTGGAAACTGGAATGGTAGAGGTTGAGAGGGTTGTGGAGGCCATGAGAATGGTGGTTGGGAAGGCATAGTATCAGTTTTAGGTCCCCTAGTATGTGATGCTAATGGTGTGGATATCGAGGCTTGTGTTGTTGATGAACACTAGGGTGTTGGGGTGGAAATTGGAGAGGATACCGATGCTCCTACTGACTGGTGAGAAGATACAGGGAATAGTTGGGAAGATGAGAATGAAGGCATAGGGGGAAGGTCTACGACATTACAAAACTTAAAGGGGTCTCCATCGGCTGGGACACAATGAACAAGTCCATTGTGGACATACTTGAGGCAATGATGCAATGTGGATGGGACACACTGCATGTCTCTGATCCAAGGGTGACCAAGGAGAATATTGTATTGCATTTCTCCTTGAATGATGTGGAAGAGGATGGGAATCGTACGGATGCCTACGTGAATGGGTAGAACTACGGATCCTACGGTAGGTCTCATGGAACCATCAAAAGCATGCAGGTCTAGGGAAGGTGTGGTAAAATGCGTTGGAGGGAGGTGTAGGTGATGTAGGGCTACTGTGGATATGATACTGATGGATGAGCCCATGTCAACGAGTACCCACTTGTAGGTAATATCATTGATATTAGCTTGTATGTGGAGGGGAGGATCGGCTCCTTCACCAATGAGTTTCGTTATCTCATGGTCATGAAAGCTAATTGATGGTTGAAGGCATCATGGGATGTTCCCTATGAAATTGACAAAAGCATTTGTGTCATGTGTCTCTAAGTCAATGGAACGTAGGATGTCATTCAATGCCTCATGATGGGGTTGAGACTATTGTAGGAGGTCAAATATGGATAGTCATGTGGGGGCATTGCGTAGTTGATGGGTTAGACTACCATGGATGGTAATCACATTTTGAGGTGGTGGTGGTATGGTGTTAGGCCTTTGGGGTGTTTGTGAGGATGTAAACTAGATAGGGGGAGAAACAATAGGTGTTGTCTAGGGTGATGGGTACCATTGGTTTCTCGTAGTAAGGTTGATCATGCCTACTACTCCACGTGATGGAGGATCACGCTGGACATTGTTGACTTGGTGAGGGGGCACTGGAGGATTGTTTGGAGGTCTAGGGGGATTGGGTCCTCTGTGATCTGGTAGAGGGTTTTGGAAAATCCCTAGGTTTTGGTTCTATGGGGCTAAAGGGTTTGCTACCTGAATAATGCCCCTATCGATTAGGTCTTGAACTTGCCCCCGAAAGGAGTGACATGAATCGATATTATGGCCACGTTGCCTATGAAAGGGATAAAATAACTGCTCATTGTAGTCATGAGATTTAGGTGCATTTGGATCCAATGGGTGGATGTCGGGTAGAACAAGATGGTTACCCTCATACAATCTATGGAATAGGGCTGGTAATGGTTTAGATAAGGGTGTAAAGTTGCATGGTGGACCCTATGGGTGCATTCCATGGTATTTCTGTGGTCGAGGTGGGGTAGGTGCATTAGCTTGGAGCGCTTGTGGTTGTGGTGTATAGGGTGGAGGAGTCGGTACTAGTGCTAGGGTAGCAGTTGTGACTTGATTGGTTTGTTGTGGTCATGGGTAAGGTTGATTCGGTGTGGGTCTATTGAAGTGAAAGTTGGAGTTATAGTTGGTTTTAGCTCTCAACTTAATCTTCCTAGATTGCACCTTGATATCTTCGATCACTTTTTCTTGTGATATAGCATCTTCAAAAGTATGACTTTGATGAAGTTGGAGGGATGTGGAAATGTGTTTGTGGCAACTCTTGGAAAAGAGTGTCACAAGCTCCGAGGTGGGGAGGCTATGGGTGAGATCATGAATAATCGCTCTCCATCTAGAAACAAACTCAGTGATGGGTTCATCGTCCACTTGTCGTAAGGCGTAGACATCAAAAAATGTGGTCTTTTTCTTGATGTTGATGGAAAAGTGCTCTAAGAAGGAATTGGCCAGTTGTTCAAAGGTGTATAGGCTATGGCACGGTAGCATGTTGTACCAATCCAATGCTGGCCCAATGAGGGATAGGGAGAAGGTACGCAACATAAGAGGGTTACTACTATGAAGTTGGTAACAGGATGAGCGGTAGTTGCTCACATGTTCTTTGGGATCTTCCTTACCTCTATACTTGTCAAATTTTGGTATTTCGAAGTGATAGGGATAAGGAGGGATAGGGACTGATGGATGTACTGGCTCATTGCATAGTTCATCATAGCAAGGCTTTTGTGGCCCATAGCTAGAGGTGCGTAGGTTCAACATTTTGACTTCATCTCGCAAGAGTTGAAGTTTGGGTGTCATAGGAGTTGAAGGTTGGGCTATGATAGGCTGACCTTGTGGATGTGGTGGGTATTGGTATTGTTGTTCTTCACAATACTATGGGGAATACTATTGTGCCTGATCATGATAAGGTGGGTATTGGGTGACATGTGTTGTCGTGTCTACAGGCACACTAGGTTGTGGGGTAGGCATCTATTGAGGATAATAATACTGTGACTGAGCAACATGCGGTTGTGGCATGGGTACTTGTTGGTTTGGAGCCTATTGTATTGGTTGGACCATGGGTGGCGATGACCAAACTGGAGGAGGCGTAAAGAAGCTAGGTGTAGCTAGTGGTGGTGTAGGTGTCGGTGCTACTGGTGCTAGGGGTGGTCGAGATGAGGTATCAAAATATGGGATCTATCTCTACCCTGGAGGGTAGGAAGTAGGAAAGCTAAACTATGTGGAATAATTTGGTTGAGTAGGTACATACACTGTTGGTGTCGGTCCATAGGTAGGATGGAGATGGGTAGTGGGAGCCTAAAAAGGCATAGGTGGTGGTATCCTAAAGGTCATCGTAGGCAAAGGTGGCTCCAAGGGTTGGGCATCATGCACTCCAGATACCTGTGAGATAGGCGGGAATGCTACTGAAAAGGTGGGATAAGCTACCGAGGTAGGAGCTTGGGTTGAGGGGAAAGTGTAAGTGTATACTCCCACTTGGGTTTGCATCTCTTGCTCCTGAAGAGGTTGTTGGGAGGTACCCTCAGATATGGTGAAGAATGGCTCTTGAGAAGAGGATGGTTGGTACTCTTGTGAGGAGTACGGGTGTGAGGTTTGAGGGAATGCTTGTGGTTCCTGCTGGGTAGGGATCTATTGTGCAGTTTGGAAGGATGGATTCTGGCTTCCTATAGTGGATGAGGATGGGTCCGACACCATTCCTATGGTAGGGGTGAATGATGCGACCTCAGGATGGGTATGGTTTAGAAGGGAGGAATCATTCTCAAATAGGGATTGAGATAGATTCTGGAAAAAGGGATGTGCAAAGGTGGGTGACGTAGGCATGACCTCCTCATCTATGGTGAAGGCTGGAGGAGATTGTCTTGGTGCTGTGTAGATTACATGGTCATAGAATGTGGTCGAGGGATTAGGTGAGGATGGGGCTGCAAAGAGCGGGTAATCCTCTACGAGTGAAGTAGCGAGAATTTCACTCAAAGTTGACGTCTCCTCATGAGGCATCATGTGTGTGAATTGTGCATCAGATTCTATGCGTGAATCAGATGTATCTATAATCCTCTCCTTCATGATCGAAGGAGTAAGAGTAGACTGACTAGAGGAAGGGGGAGGCCATTCCTCCATAGAGCGTGATTTCTCATGCGCTCTACTACGGGTGACCACAGGCATAGTGGCATGTGTCAAAGGGGGTTTTTAAGAATAAACCCTATGTGATGTAGACTCAAGTGTGTCTACTATGAGTGTAAAATAAGTGACATGTTGTGTGTAGCAAAATAATATATAGTGTGGTGTGTTGAGACCGGTCTATGATCATGCAAACAATGGTAGACCAGAATCAATTCTAAATGCTGAGAAAATAAAAGTGTTATGTTCATTTTGTGTGTTATAATGTTGATACTCCCTATGTAGAATCATGGGTAATGGAGTGAATACTCTAGAAAATCAGGAATGTCATCAATAACAAACCTCCTGCAACACCCAAAGATGCACAGGATAGAATGGTACCGCAACGTGCGAATGGTGACCTGTATGGAAGGTGCAGTAAAATGGTATCCTAAAGGGGTGGAACTCACTATGCTGAAGTGAGTTCACAATATCCTCTCACGAGAAGAGGTGGCACTATCTGAGACCTGCTACCAGCATACCCATGCTTTCGCTTCACCCTCGAGTGGGCTTAGTCAAGAACGATAGTTACCAATTCCACAAATTATACAAGCCTTGTGGATGAAGGCGCTAATCCTGTCCCACTCCATAGGTAACCACTGGTGATGAAATCCAGGGCCCAATCACAAAAGTGGGGGATTTTCTGGTGATGAAATCTAGAAAACCGCTCCTATGGGGCTACTAGGTGTCTAGGGGGGTGAGAGCTGATGGAGGGTGAAACTCGATCCACACCAGTCTCGAGCGATGGATTGGGGATGAAGTCCAATCTCACCACTTGTTTAAGGTACCACGTGAGTGTGTGTGGGTTTGTGTTTTTCTAACGATGTTTACAAGATAAGAAACTAACTAGTTGCCTTTTCAAAAGAAAACTAATCCTAATGCCTTTTCGAAAGCAAATGATTAGATAGCTTACAATATTTGTAAAGAAATGAGCTAGCCTAAATGCCTTTGTGAAGCAAACTAATCTACTTTGCAAAACATAGAAACATGCAATCCAAATGTGTATGGAGTAAAAGGGATTATGAAACCTTAACTTGCACTTTCAGAATGTAAAAATACTTTCAGAAATGTAAGAGGGGATTAGAAACCCTGATTTCACTTTAGAATGTAAAATTCCTTTTAGCAATGTAAGCTATGAATGAAGGAAGAACAACTTAGGCTTATGCTATATGTAAAAACAAAAGACAAATGCAAATTTATTTGAGAAATAAATTTTATACACTTGCTGGAAAGTTGCAGGTCCTAAAAATTTTAGAAACCCTAATGCTTTAACTACTTTGCAATGAACCCAAAACTAGGCCTAGTAATGGTCATTCAACTAATTAATGCATTTATACTTCCAAAAATTTGCAATAGAGGTAAAAAAAATGAAAATACCTACATTATGATGCTAAGGGGGGTTTGCTTGGCCCTTGAAAAGATCACCCCAACTGATTTGGGGGTTTTTGAGGTGTCTGTGCTCAAATCATGACCCGGGTCATGAATTTGACCTAAATCATAGGGTGGGTCATGAATCAGGTGCAGAGGCTTCAAATCAAGAATCTGCTGGCCTAGGGCATTTCCTAGGGCTTTGGAGGTTTTAGTGAAACATAGTTTTGGTACCTACAAGACACAGAAATAGAGGATAATGTCAGATTTACAAGAAAAGTGAATCTAGCACTATCCGTTGTGGGGGTCCCACTAGGCGTGCCAGAATGAAACGGGTAGAAAATGACATTTGATAATTTAACACAAACATAAATGATGCATTAAACAGATAAATTGTATTCCATTGATATTAATGAGTATGTGTTACAATAGGGTCTTGATGCCCTTTATCTATATCTATTCCTAGCAAGGTTACAATCAATATGATGCCTTCTTCGGTTGTCCCTCAGTGTAGGTGGGCTTCGATGTATGCAGGCCACCATAGGGTTGTTGTTTGTATGGTGTTCCTCTTCCTTCAAATCTATCGAATAACCTATGAAAGAAACTTGCAAAAGAGGGTCAATACGATGGGGGGCTTGCCTTAGTCAGGCCCCATATTTAGGAAGACAAAAATGACTATAAAACTATAACATAAACTAAAATGAAATATGCAGAAGATAATAACATACTGAAATAGAGCTTACCTCCCAAATCTGGAGTGATTTGGGGCCTGCAGATGCACTTCACGACCCGGGTCGCTAATTGGGGCCGGATTCACAGGGCAGGCTACGAATTGAGCTGTGATGCTCTTCTGGTGAAATCTCTTCGGTGGATCGATCCTAAGGCAGCTAGGGTGCCTCTGTATGCTGTCAGAATCCATCTGTATGCTTCGGGAATGGACTGTGTGCTATTGGCTTTCCATTTCTGCAGAGTAACAGTACTTTGTTGAATTTGGGAATCAGACTTAATTAGGGGTTTAGGACCCATTATTTATAGGCAAATGCAAGGTGCAGGGGGGGTTAGATAGACTAAACCTAGGTTTGATTCTGACTAGGGTTAGGTTAAGAAATGCTATGTGGCAACATCTCATTCTAAGTAGGAAATATCCTATCCTCACACATGTGTGAGGAAGGATTAGTGCTAATCCTAATTAGGCCTTAAGCATGTTTAGGGGAGGATTAAAAGAAAACCCTAGGAAACCCTAAATTGGCACATGTGGGAGGATTTGATTAACACTAATTATGAATTAAGAGTTAATTAATCCAATTTTGCCCTAAAAAGGGGCTTAAGTGAAGTCAACATTAAATTAGAATTTGATAATTGACTTTTAATTGATTTTGCCAATTAATACCCCATGGGGGTGTCAATTGAGTGTAAATGGGCTATGCATCACCTTGGGTTGTCGTCTGAAGGTATCTCGATGCATAAAATGTAGTTTTGAGGGCTTATTAGGGTTTTGGACCTGAAAGCCATTTGTGGAAGTCTACACGTTACTATGGTGAACTTATGGAAGTCTACGCATGTCTACACATGTCTACGCATGTCTACGCATGACTACAATAGTCTACAATAGTCTACAATATCCTAGGGATGTCTGGAATCACCTATAGATATGCAAAAATAGCAATGTGTGACTTTTGGGTGTCTACAATTAGTAATTCAAATTCTATAGGAAGAGTATATTTATTATCATAAACCAATTCATATGGTGTAAATCTTATGGTATATTTTCATACTTGTTCATCCAAACTTTCTTACAATAATCCATTTGTTGGAATATATAATCCAATTTTGGGATTATTATTGCAAATTCATATAACTATAAAGCTGAATAAAATATTAGGTATCTAAGTATCTAGGCTTTAGGATAAATAAATTAAATAGTTACTTAGATTATATAAAATAATATTATATAGGTTAATATTATATACTAAGGTATATAATAAAATAAATATATACCTATATTTATTTTATCATATACCTTAGTTTATTTAATCATATATTTATCCTAAATTAAATAAATACCTAATATATTCTAACTTGAGTCAACAAGAAGTCAAAGGTGACTTGGCATGATACTTGAGTGTGTTGGCATGTGAGGGGCACATCATGGCATGTGGCATATGTGTGGTGGCACATGGTTGAGTGTGGTGGCACACACATTGGCTTGCATGAGGACATGTGGACTCATGCATTGTGGTGGCATGGTAGTGGAAGTGCATGAGATACTTGTCTCATGCACTCCACATAGTGGAGGATTTTCTCCATGGCTATTTTCCAAAAAATGGAAAATCCAAATTATATATTTGAGGTTATTCCAATGTTGGAGGTTAATGGTGAAATTCTTGATGCATAGTTTACTGGTGGTTGCATGCTATAGCACTTGAGTTGTACATTGTTGACTTGAGATAATAAAATATTGGAGCTACTATTTTGGCCATGGTTTTTCCCTTCACAAGGTTTTCCATGTAATCTCAGTGTCAATATTGTGGTTTGGCTATTTCCAATGTTATTTCATTTTAATTTTTTATATTACATGCATGTATATTGTTATTTATATAATTTACTAACTTTTTATTAAAGTTGTGATTAAATTTGTTACAATTTGAAGACTCTGATCTACTTATATTTTAGAAAAAGGTAGAAATTTTATTTTAAAAACTCAAGTTATACATTTACTTTTGATAACCTGCCTTTCTTGGTAAGGCTCAAAATGTGGCTTGGCTTTGTTTCTTCGATTATCCAACTTCTACATATTCCAATCCTTGCTAGATGATCCCTTAAATTTTTCCATTTACCCTCTCCTTTTGAATCCTTGGAATTCATTCTGAATCTACAAATCCCTATTTCTATTCTTATACTCCCTTTCTTAGTTCTCATATTTTAGTTTGCTTCTGGAGTTATGTTCATATATCTGCTTCATCCTCTACCATCTGAGAGTCCTCTTGAGTTCTAGCCTACATTGTCTCTAAAATTTTCCTAATTAGAGTACCCCAAATTCTTTCCTCTAGTCTAAATTCTTCTTTGAAGATCTTGTTGTTACATTCCAATCAAATTTACCAAAAAATGAAAACCAAACTCAAATCCTAAGCTATCTTCAAGGTCTTTGATTTAAATCTATTGGTATTCCAATAGTCCCAAAAGTTATTCTCAGTGGTAATGGATCTTTCTAATTGATAAAAAATATTGTACCACAAACTCCATATTGTTTGGGCATAGGGACAAACAAAAAGGAAGTGGCCTAAATATTTTCTATTTTTAATTTTTGACTTTCATAGGTAACTATTCTGACACTGATAACTGATGATCCTGTACTGACTAAATTTCTTAACTATTACTAACATTGAACCCCCTATTCCCACTATTTTTTACTCTCATGTTTTTTTTCTACCTATGATATTCTTCTATAGATTTTTTGTGTCTATTTTTCATGCAATAACTCTAGGATAGGGATGTCTTTTTTATATACTCAATTTTAGTGATAAGGTTATGGTAATAGGTTTGAGATTCACAAAATAATTTTTTTTTATTTCAAGAATTTTTGTAGTTTTGATATTCAACATAATAGGGTATGCTAATCCAGGGTGTATGTACTGCCCATAGACCCTTTGTTATACCATAGTGATGAACAATAGTGTTCAAACCAATATTTCAAGCCACTACTCAAAGAGGATTCCACACATACCATTGAGAACACTACTTGCCTCTTTATCAGTATGCAAAGGTAATCTTCTTGGATGTTGTATTCTATGTACTGTGGATAATACAAATCCAAAAATATTTCTAAGGGCTAAAGGTATCTCCTAATCCTAGGGGGTATCCCAATATACCCAAAGATACGTGGGAGATCAATTCCATATATGGGTATCGTTTGAGGCCTGGGTAGTGAAGAATGATCACCCTTCACTTCACTAGTTGCTTTATGGGTAATCTAGCTTAGTTGCTTTATGGGTAATCTAGCTTAGCCAATAATGACAACTCCTCTATGATATTTTAAAACCCTCAACATAGGGTTTCTAACCTAAATAACTAATGCAAAAAAAACAAATATTGTATTTTTATAAGGAAACTAGCAAAAAATAGAAACACAAAATCTTATACATGACAGTTGGAATAGCAAGAACTATTGTAGTTGCAATAGAACACAACCTTGGAAAGTGCTTTGATACCACTTGTTATAAATCTACTATTAAAAATAAACTCAAAAATATTGTAAATAAACATAAATTCTCAAAACACAATATTGCAATACAAAATATAAATGCAAAAATTAATAATCTCGTAAAGTAACACATAATTTTAGGCCACTTCAAGGGGGAAACCTCCTTCAATACTTTCATTCAATTATGCAAAATGATACATACATTCCTACTCCTCAATTTTAAATATATCATCTACCATCTAACTCTCAAGGTTGGCTTACATGTAAAATTCCACCCAAGCTAGAATCTCCTACCTACAAAATAATTACATTCTTGCTAATAATTACATATAATGGCACCACTTGTCTAGGCACTTCTAGAGCCATAGCTATTACAAAATATTTCAAAATATTATCATTGGTTTTTTCTACATTTACAAAATATTACTATGGGTGTCTCCCACATTCCACAAGGAATAGCACATCATAGTGTTAGGATGGGGTCTAACACAAACTCCACATGGAGGGTCATTGGTCCCCTATCCTCCCTAACTGGGTTTGCATATCCAAAACCCACATATTGTGTTGAGATATATAGTTCCCCAATATGTATAGTCCTCTCTTTACAAGGAAGGTATAATATTTAAAGCATCATCATAAGATCTTCAAAAGAGCAACCATGAATCTGAGTGCATTGATGCCAAAAAATCCATGTAGCAAAGCTCCAAGAATGGATAGCAAGGCCTCTTCTCAAGCTATTATAGGTCTAATAACCTAAATATTGTGCACCATTAATGTAAAATTACCATGAGCAAAAGTTTTGAAATGGAGGAAATTTTTAATTTTAGGGGGGTAAGGCCCCATGTATGATCTATAAATATGTATATTCTTCTTATTGTAACTATAAAAAGCTATCCATTATTCTAAGGATTCTTTTCTTCATTCTCTCTTGTCTCTCATTCTCATTGTAACTATCGAAAGCTATAAAATTGCATGACAAGTAGAGAGGTAGGTCCAAATGCAAAGTAGGCTAAAGTAGATGACAGTGCAATAAGCATATGACTGTTAGACAACATTTTGATGCTAGGACATGAAACCCAACATTCGATTAAGTAAAAAAAGAAAATAATTTAGCTAAGTATGGGAATCTAGTTGGATTTTTAAGAGGTTAATGTCAACATCAAGACAACAAAATTTTAATGTCTGATATTCTCCAAAATGGAAATCAAAATCACAAAACCCAATGTTTATCACCTAACATCCAATAGTCAAGCATTGAAGGCAAATAAATAAAGCTTTCCAGATGGACCACAGTGGTGATGTTAGTAAGAGAGCATAAATTTTTTGGCACAATGTAAAAGAATGCTAGGTGATAAATATCCTAAGGTATGGGCTCAATACCCAACATTCGGTGTTATAAATTGTTAGGCTTCCAAAAGAATCGAATCTTAGAGGGTGATGATGTCATATTTAGAATCTCAAGTATCTAGCAATCCAAATACAATTTTGAATTCTCAAAGTAATGGAAGGATCTATTAGACTCCCATCATCTAGCATTATACATGAAGAAACATAGTTGTTAGACTCTTCAAATAATGACCATCAAGAGTGAAGTCATCATCTAACACTTGACAAGGAGAAGTTCAATTTTACATAAGGATAAAGAAGAAACTATATTCGGTTAATAAAAGTACCTTCAAGAAGTCAACCTCTACATAATTAATCTAGAATAGCTCCACATTAGTAGGTATGCACATGCTAACCAACCGCTAGGAATCACCACTATCAAAATATCTCAACGATCAAAGCCCTCCATATTGAACACTTTCCCCTACTCAATAGGTTATGCATAACAAAGTGAGTGGACCATTAGTTGATAATCCAATAAATTAACATACAAGTCAGCCTCAAGGTAAAATTTACATCATCTAAATCAATAGAGTATGCTTGAACTAGTTAAGAATAGTTGAGCCTAGACAACAATCATTGTAATATGCTCAGACAACAATCATTCTTAGATAACTGAATACATTGTCAATATCTATATATACTAAAATGTGAAACATTCTTATGTAATCAAAAAAATGTGAAACATTCTAATGATCAGCTCTTTGGTATTTAAAATTGGCATAATTGTATTTATTGAGGCTATACACCTTCTTGAATGAAGATTGGATTGTTGTCTAGACTCTTGCTAACTTCTTGTGCAAAACATGTATGTATGTCTTATTGAGTAGTTGTTGGTTATAAATCTAAACTAGTGGAGATGCAGGGTAAGATACTTGCATGCTCATGGACTTGCACCAACATTGAATGACCATTGAGTCTAGGTAAATTCAAGCGATTGATCTCCAAAGAAGGTCGGTTCATGGGTCCTAGCTACTTGTCTAAAATTGAAGGTAAAAGGGGACAAAAAGGAATGGAAAAAAGGTCGTAGCCAAAACTCACAAAGGATGGATATAGCTGCATTAATACACATGCACAAAAAACTAACACCATGAGAAAAAATACAAGTGGACTACCTAAAAGATCAACCGATCTTACCCTTACTTGTCATTTAGAACCACTCATTGAAGGTAAATTCCAAAATCAGTGAGTGGGGTGCATGAAATCCAGGATGCAAAAGCAGAGCACGTCCACACAACTAGCCTAAGAAAAAATAAACCCCAACCCAATATGAAATATGAATTCCATAACTACTAAGTAAAATGCATGAAATCCAGATAGCAAAATTAGAGAGAGATCACTCAAAAAAATTTAGCAAAAATAAGCATTTAACATTCAATGCAAAGATATAAGGACCAATTTGGAGACCAAATAGTATCATACTTATATCTACATAATAATGAAGGTCTTACATATGGATTCTAATGGCTAAAGAGCCACCCTTAGCATTTCAAAATATATAGAACTTACAATAAATGTCTCATTGAGTATAGCGGGTAGCGGATAAGTCCATTGGGCAGTACTAGTAGGGATGGCCCTACTACAAATCCTTCTAGATCTTCTATAGTCTACAATGAAGGATGGATGTCAAGAGTACGCTAGTTAGATTACATGAATCAAACCTTCAAACTAGTCTGATTCCTCCTAGTAACTCTTGTCAAATAATAAATTTCATCTACCTACACCTAAGGGTATTAATTACATGATAGGATAGGTTGGCTAACATGATTCAATCAGCTACCATGTAGTGGATGGTCAAACCTCTTTAATTCTAGCCTACCATATTACGCATTCTTGAATTAGGGTGTCTGCCTTTCTATAGAGATCCTTAACAATGGGTAAGATTTTGGGGTCTGTCCATTTCTTAGTACTGCCCCAAAAATCTACCCATTATGCTCCACCTTCAATAGGGTTGGTTCCTAGGCTTCTATCCTAGTTTCATTCTGGGCATAAATTTGGGATCTATCGGGAGATGACAAATGCTGAAACTTTTGTTGAACTCCAAATTTGAATGATCCTCCACCCCATTTCTAGGGTGAAAATTGGGAGCCTTCAATATCAGGTGAGAGCTTATTTTCCTACCCATATCTAGATTTTAGATAATCCTCTACCCTACCCTAAGGGTGGCACTTTAGGATTTGACCCTGACCTATCATTGTCCTAATTATCTGTCCCTATGATGGGGTAATGTTTTGGTAACCACCTAGAATTTGCAATGGCCTAATTCTCCATTTGACTTTATTACTTAGGAAATTTTCACATTAAAAATAGGTGGGAGCTTCAAGAATGCTACATGATTGATAGTGTCTCACCCTCCTCAATCTTCTACCATCAGGTCGAATTTTAGGACTTGAATAACACTACTTGCTAAATGATTCCTCCACCCTTCTTGAAATTGCCCAAAATTCTTATGCCCTTGTTGACACCTACTCAACATTGTACACTGCATCCACGAAGGTTTACTTTCAAAATCTAATGCTCAAGGGTCTGGCTCCCAAAATTTTACTAATTATACTTTTTGATCCATCATCTTTGTCAAAACGAGAAAGTGGCTAAAGCATGTAAAATTTTACCCACACTTCTGGTATCTCATAGGAAACCCAGATGGCCTTACCTATAAAAAAATCACAATACATAGGAAATAATGGAAATAGGGATAGAAAGAACAAAATCAAGAGGAAAGTAGTCAGGGATGGCTATAAGACACAAAAGGGAGATGGGTGATGGGGTGGGAACTAAACACTTAACAAGATGGTACATCATGGAGAATGGAGTGGTAGTGAGGCATAAGAGGAGAATACGAGAAAGAGGTAGTTGTAGGAAGAAAGGAAAAGTCACTAACCAAAAGAGTTAGTGACAACAAGCACAAATAGGAGACGGAGGAAGGAGCTAGTTAAAACAAAAAAAAATCAAAATAAAGGAGATCCTGGGGGATATTCTATGGCACATTCATAATTAATTTCATGTTCCATGGAACACCCCCATAGATGGCCTTCCCATCAATATACTCTGCTATAGCCCAAGGCTACTTCAAGAACAAATATAATGCCAAAGACACTTGTTTATATTTTTATAGCCCTTCTTTACACAATCTAATAGGGACCTCCTGAGCTCATTAGAGTACAGATTGAGAACCTTCGATCATACTCTTTGACTCATTGTTGGGAAAATTATCAATATTGCTCATGAGGTAATTTATAGAGTGATTTTTCTAGTTAACCATGATCTCAATGCTTCCCTTGAAATATTTGGTTTGATGTGAATCCTTTTGGTAGTACTTCCAAATATTGCTTTTTGGGTTCCTCCAGTTGATCTTATGATTTCATGCTTAGGTTGAGGTGATGCATGCATGAGCCTTGATGTACTTGCTTTGTAGGATTGTAAACTTTTAGGAACATTATCCATTGGGCTATGGAATCACAACAAAAGAAAAATAAGAAGAAAAACAAAGGAAAAGAAAACAATGAAGAGAGGAAAGATCACAAACAAAGAGAAGTGCTTTTTCAAAAGATGGGGCACCACCTGGGTTTCATCATATATTTGGATTTGAAAATCTTGGTAATTAGCCAGTTGATGGGATCCTAATGGAAATAAAAACCCTACAACCTTAGCTTAAGATGATGTTGGCTTCTGGTTTGAGGACTTGCTTCAATGGTCAAAATGCTTTTGTAGGAGTGCGGAGACCAAGGTTCCAATCCCTTGGGCCCCATAGTACTGGTGGGCATGTCATGTCAGTGTATTCAGTTATGTGAAAGGTTTACCCAATGCAACTAGAGGTTATAGTGGTGACAAGGAGTGAGACTCTAACCCATAGAAAATTGTAACAAGTTATCGATTCCTATAGTACAATAATAAAAAAATGATGTTGGTTACTATGAAACCTTGTACTTGTCATAAACTTTATTTAATTGTTATCTTATTTATACAAAATTATAGTGTGATTCACAACCTATCCAGTGAACCTACAGTGTTTGTATCAAATGATGCTAAACTTGAGTTGCTCCTCGTACCCAATTTGGCATTGCTCATTATCACCATTAATTGTACTACATATTGACCCATATCTCATGCTTGGCCTTTGTACCTCTATAATTTGCCCATACTCCACTTGTACAAAGATTATTTTAGCCACCCTGGTCCATGTTTCGATTGCTGACCATTATAGGAGTGGGTACCAAAACCTCACTATGTATGGGTCAGTATGCACCGTCACCCATACCTCATCCCTTTTGGAAGGAATGACAATCTCAGCCATGATCCAATATTTATGCTTTTATCCACTTGATTTTTCTTGGATCTAGAGGTTATCAACTATATTACAATAGAGGACTGTATAGTATAATCTATAGGGGACTATCTCTGCTACTACCACCTTACCTGAATTCAAAGCAAGCTTACACATGGGTTTTTTGGTGAACTCAACTCCTTGCTAGGGAAGCAGTGCTACATGGACTGCTTTAGACACTAATGTGGATGGCATAGATCAGGGTAAGGTATTATTGTGTCTTTGTTTCCCCAATAGATATGTTTCCCCTTGATCATTCTCCTAACTATTGAATCCCTACTGAGAGGTATAGGCAACAACATTGTTCATCATGGGGAATGAACAGTGACCAAAATCCTGATCTCCTTCTTATCATTTTCTTCCTTGTGGTTGGATGTTGGGTTGTTATACCTTTGATCCCCAACCAGCAAGCTCTCCCTCTTCCATAGTTGAGAGCTTACTCATGCTTCTAACTTCTTTGGTTAGCTAGTGCATATTCATTCTTAGCTCTTGCTGTAACTATTATGCATTCTCATGGAGATATGAAGGGGAACTTCCTATCATAGCTTGGTTTTTCATAGGCATGAGCCCTATAGGCTATATTGAGGAGATGCAGGGTAGAACGGGTTGATGGCTTTCCTTGGAGGGAATCTTCCCATCCTGGATCAACATTATTTCAGCTTAGGATGCTTCCTTGAATATTTATGGGAAATTTTTTCTCTTGATTGTTGAATGAGGAGGCTAATTTCAGGTTAAAAATCTCACACATAGTATATGTAGGCTTGATCATGTAATGACCTAGCTTCATGGGGTATCCTCCTCCATATTCTTGTGAAGTGGACATTAAAATAAACCATACTTTCATAATGAGCCCACTTGATGAATGTAAGTTGAGTGAGAATTTGGAAGGGATTTGTAAAAGTGTCAAATGTGTTGATGAGGGTTTTAGCTAGGTCTGCCCACGTATGAATGCTTCTATTCTCTAGAGATTTGAACCATACAGACACTCTACCTTTGAGAGATGGAGCAAGGGGCCAAAGCATGATACCCTTAGAAGCAATATTATGGATGACAAACAAGGAGGCCATGTCCTGATAGTTTTCATATGCAGTGTCTTCTATGCCATTGTAACTAGGTAGTATCTTCATGGATGGTTTGGGAATGCTTTACAAATTCAATATATTCAAGGGGATTGTATTTTTCTAGCAAGGATAGCTCTATTGAGACATTGTAAGACTAGTCTTTTAGATATTCTGGTATTTTATTTTTGTTTGAAGTCACCAAATGAGCATCCTTTCTTTGTTGGTAAGGTCGGGTCTTTTTATAAAACCTTGATTCCTTCAAGGAATAGATATTTAAAGTAATAAAGAGGCAAATGGTCACGACAATCTAGATTTTTCACTCAAAGGAGTTTCCAGGTTATTTCACAAGATACAAGTAAACTAGAGCATCACCAAACTCTGATCTCCTTAAAAGGTAGGGAAGTTTTGAGTCCCATTGGGTGTGCCAAAAATTGTTAGTTGTAAATTTGATCTAATGGAAAGATAGGGGAAGATACTTGCATGCCCATGGATCTACACCAACATTGAATGGTCGTCGATCCTGGGGAATACCAAGAGGTCGATCTTTGAATAAATTTGATTCATGGGTCCTATATACTTGCCTAAAATTGAATGGAAAAGGGTACAAAAAGGAAGGAAAAAGAGGTTGTAGCTATAACTCACAAGGATGGGTATATTTGCATCAATACACATGCATGAAAAGCTAACACCATGATAAAAAATACAAGTGAACTACATAACAAAGCAACCAACATTATCCTTACTTATCATTTAACACCACTAATTGAAGGTAAATTCTAGAACCAACGAGTGGGGTGCATGAAATCTAGGATGCAAAATTAGAGTACATACACACAATTAGCCTAAGTAGAAATAAACCCCAATCCAATATGAAATGTGAATTCTAGAACTACTGAGTAAAATGCATGAAATCTAGATAGAAAAATTAGAGTGAGATCACTCAGACAACTTTAGTAGAAATAAGCATTCAACATTCAACGCAAAGATATAAGGATCAATTTGGAGACCAAATAGTAGCATACTTATATTTATAGAATGATGAAGGCCTTACATATGAATTATAATGGCTAAAGAGCCACCCTTAGGAATGCCAAGCATTTCAAAATATATAGACCTTACAATAAATGCCACATTGAATATAGTGGATGGTGGATAAGACCATCAGGCGATGCCAATAGGGATGGCTTTGTTGTGAATACTTCTATATTTTGTAGTCTATAATGGAGGATGGTTGTTGGGAGTACGCTAGTCATATTACATGAATCTAAACTCCAAATTAGTTTGATTGCTCCTAGCAACTCTTTTCAGATAATTAATTTCATCCACCTACACCTAAGGGCATTAATTGCATGAGAGGATAGATTGAGGTTGACCATTTTATTGATGCCTAATTCGATTAGCTACCATGTAGTGGGTGGTTCAAACCTCTTTAACGTTAGTCTACCATCATACACCTTGAATGAGAGTGCACACCTTTTTGTAGAGGTCCTTGATTTTGGTGATATTTGAATGGTGGGCAGGATTATGGGGTCTGCTTGTTGATTAGTACTACCTCAAAACTTCATCCATAATGCTCCACCTTCAATAGGGTGGGTTCTTGGTCTTCTATCCTAATTTCATTTTGGGCATAAATTTGGGATCTGCCAAGGGATAAAAAATACTAAAACTTTCATTGAAATTTGAATTTGAATGATCCTCCACCCCACTTCTAAGGTGGAACATTGGAAGCCTTCAGGATCAGGTGAGAGTTTATTTTCCCACACATATCTATATTTTGAACAATCCTTTACCCTACCGTAATCGTGGTGCTTTGAGATCTGAACCTGGCCTATCATTTTCCTAATTCTTCACCTCTATGATGGAGCAGGGTTTTGGAAACCACCTGGAATTTGCAATGGCCCAATTCTCTACCTGACTTTATTACTTCAAAAAAAATTATATTAAAAATAGACAAGAGCTTTAGGAATGCTACATGATTGATAGTACCCCACCCTCCTCGATCTCTTATCATTAGGTATTGGGACTTGCGTAACACTACTTACTAACTGATTCCTTCACACTTCTTGAGATTACCAAAATTATTTTGCCCGTGTTACCACCTACTCAGCATTGTACACCACATCCATAAAGTTATGCTTTCAACATCCAATGCTCAAGGGCCCACCTACTAAAATTTTACTTAATATACTTTTATATCCATAATATTTGTCGAAAGGGCAAGTTGGTAAAGCATACAAAATTTTACCCGTAGTAGCTAAATATTTTCTATTAAATCTAGGAACGGGTAATCTGTAATTCTACTATAGTTATTCTACATTCTAAATTTCTACCTAGATTTGTTGTTATAGTTCTATAATGACTTAGCATCACTTAGATTTTTTAATTATTAGTGTTTTGAATGCATAATAAATAGGTTGTTATGTTATGTGGTTTAATTTAAATTCATATTGTGAGACTCTTTGTACTATGCCTCTTGATGTTGTCCAATCCATACCATATTTAGCTTATATTTTTAACCCTTTGTATTTCTTAATCTATTTTGCAACCCCCCATTTAATTAGATTATCTAGGCATAGGAATTGATCTTCTCCTAAGGTTGACATAAAGACCCTTATTTTTGAGCCATCCAATCTCTTAGCAAAGGTCTTGAGGGCACATTCCACTCATTCACTTACCTAGTCAAATTTTAGAACCAAGAGTATTTATAGAATGCCTAATGGAATGTGAGGAACCTGCTTTACCTGATTAGATAGTTTTCTCCTGATAGTAAATATCAAACATCTATCTCAAAAGTTATCTAATCCTGCAATTAATTTTAAATACCCAAAGGACTTAAGATCTTAGTGAATAGTCTTGACCTCAACTATGGATATTGTATGTTCACTTGGCAACTCTATTGAAAGTAAAAATCCAAAATAAGTGGTGATTCCACTAGGTATGATGCTCAAAATCAAATGGTAAAGGTACCAAAAGGTCAAAATAATGTGTTGTGTACAAATCATATGGATCTGCAAATACATTAATAAAATTCTTAGATCCATGGTTGGACAAATTGGTCTAGATTGGAATAGTATCAGAACACTCAACCTCCTAGATCTTCATGATATTCCCTAGACTACATTGAAGATATTTCCCATCTATGATGGCAATGGAAAAATTGTTTATTAGCATTATCAATATGTCTCAGCCCTGGTCATATTTTGCAATATTATCATTGAGATGTAATGGTAAGGTTTTTGGCTCATTATTTTAGAGGTAAGGCATCGAAATGGTACAGGTACTTAGTAGATAATAGTATTAAATCTTAGGTAAATCTAGCTAAACCTTTTATAATAGCGTTTCATGATTTGAGGGACTCTTCCTTATTACTTAGTTATCTCATATCCAAACATGACCCAGGAGAGTCTCTTATATTTCAATATTAGGTTTAGAAAGCTCTAGAATGGGATTCCTTGTGAAATGTGGCCATCATAAGCATACATTTATATGCATTACCTTCAAGCTTTGGACCCAAATTTAAATATTAAAATACTACAATACAAAGAAAATCAATTCATGCAAGTTTTCCATCTATCTATCTTACCTAAAATATGCTTATCTTAGTAGGAAAACTTCCACACACCCATGGGACCGATCAAACAAATCCATAAATTTTATCTAAGCCATATCTTGATCATATCTTCCTATTGTGCCAAAGATAAATTCTCTTAGAGGGACAAGGAAATATGGAGATAGACTCATTGCAATAATCAAGGAGCCTTAGACAATTGAAGAATTGAAAGCTATAATCCAATGCTTCTCTACGAGGCTTGAACAACATAATAGGAGCCAAGAAACAATGCATGTGATCAAAAGAATATTTTCATAGATAATCAAGAGGCAGGTATAGATTGGACAAATGAATTAATTCCTAGACAGAGTGAAAGAATGAGCCCATATATAATTTTAGAAATCTTCAAGGTCTATATAACAAATTTGGACTTACGTGTGTTAATAAAAGAGATATTTTTATTCTATCTAAAAACTTCAACCAAATCTAAGCATGATTTCTTCCCAACATGTGCTATCAGTAACCAGGATAGAAGGCAAAAAATTAGGAAAGAAAGAGATAAGAATCCTAAAATTATGCAAAGTATATAGAGAACCAACAATCATATAAAGATTTAGGGCATTCCAAGCTAAATTCAAAGTCATGGGATATCAAACAGTAGAGGATCAAATTCCACAAAATAATTATATTATCCAATAATCACTAAAGAATAAAGGATGAAAATAACTCAATTATACAAAGAACTATTCCAAGAAGCATCTCAAGGGTTGAGAAAAGATTTACTAGTCATAGAATAGGTGGACCTACTCGAAGCTACCCATAAATAGTCATCAAGTAGAAATATTTGTCACCAAGACAATCAACTAGCATTTAAGTGACTATCATTTGGATGGCATGAAGTCATCCTTGTACCTAGGAGGTTGGATTGTACATTATTGTATGATATATGTAAAAAGTATGGTCACAATGATTCCTCAAGAAATTTATGAGGTTATGAGCTTGAATCACTCCTAAATAGACTTTGGAACACTACTCTATAAGGGTATTCAGATCCAAACAACTGGTATCATAGAAAAGGTTCCAATATTGTTACATAAATACTCAAAATGTGCAATAGTATAGGATATAATGGTTTTTGATCTTCTGCCATAATTTAAAATATGCTTTTCTAAGAAAACTCTAGAGTAGTTAGGGGGCTACTTGGCTTTAGATCATTGTTGCATTACAATACCATGGCAAGAGGAATAATCAATATTCTTAGCCAATGAATCAAACCATATCATATTGAGAGGTACAAAGAGTAAAAGGCATGTCTAGCAAATGAGATTCCAAAAAATATATAAATAGACATATTCACTTCTCTAGAGCTCGAAGATACGACTATCAATATCTTGAAAAATCATTATTCTAAGATGTAATACTGGTCTAATTGAACAAACTAGTGAAAGTCACAACTAAAGTACATCCAGGCTCAGTATGTGCAAAATCATACAAAGCAATAGGTATGGCAGGAGAATCAAGATTCATCACTGAAGGATCATAACATGGCAATAAACCTTTATATGTTGGATTTAAAATGCATAGTAAGGGTATTCTTTGGAAGCCTTTATTTGCATCTAGTTAATATACCCCAAAAGAGTGAAACAATAAAAATATGGCAGCTCACTACACTAGTTTCTTACCTACTATGTAAAATATTTTTTATAAATACAACTAACACATGATCATATCAATACCAAGAGTAGTCTGATGCTAGTTTTCTACCCAAAACATTGTACTAGAGAAGAAGGATCAAATATGTCATAATATGATAAGGCCATTGAAGATTTTAGTAAAAAGACACAATTGCTCCAACGACATGAAATAGCATACCACAATTTTCTTGTAAATAGTTGGCTCATAAATAAAACCTGTAATATACATGTGTAGCTAGATAAAGACAGCTTACCACACAAGGGGATTTTTTTGCAAAAAATTAAGGAAATTCACATATGTGATATTTTAGGGAAGGCAAAAACCAATAGAAATAAATCTTGGTGACTCATGAAGCCTATAAGAAACACCCTTCATTCACATTTATCCTTCATATTCCAACAGTTTTGTAGTAGAAAATGAGGTATGGTAATAATGGACTCTCTTCTGATCATTCCCCTTTCATTTTTCTACTTATTATTACCTAAAGCATAGCATGCTATAATGAAAGCAAGTCAATATGCATAAGAAGAAGTAAAAATAAGGGGTGACCTAAAGGTACTCAAAGGCTAATCAACAAAATATGATTGCTAGATGAAACACGTTTGTTAACCATCAAAAACATGTGCCTTCAAATAAAATTGAGATCCAATAAATCAATTATTATTTATTATTTATTATTTCTTTCTTCTCACCCTATTTCATCTTCCCTCCATTTTGTTTCTCATACCTAAATCACCTCCTTCCCCATTCTACCATTTTTCTTGACCTCGTAGCCCAATAGAAAATATAGCCCAAGTCATCTGTTGTAAACCACTGCAGTCATTTCACATGGCCATGGTAGCATACAAAATTAATGTTTCTAGTATCTTCATGATAAAAATAGGCACCAAAGGTTGTTGTAATGATGTCACAAAACAAACAGGTACATGTAAGTTGAACACATATGGTGTTAGTTTCAAATTGAAAAAGGTAAACATCATGTTGAATTAAGAATTGTATGTTGTGATGGCAAAGTGATGAAAGTAAACTCATGTTGTATTTGATAATGTCATGGCTTAGTGTTCTAATTGGCTAAATAAAAAATAACTAGGCTCGCCACATGGGCAACTAGATCTAAGAAATTAGAGCCAACATAGATAAAAGTCAATTTAATGAAAGATCTAGTTGTTATAAACTTCAATAAATAGCTATAAAGGAAATTTAGGGCTAACTAATGCATGAAACTTTTAAAGAGAGCCATGCAAAAAATAAAATAAGTATTGGTCTTGCAACACTCTGTAATTTTGAAGGATACTATCTTCGTGGCTTGGTAAGAAAGATGACAATGGAAGAACGAAAACTCCTAGAGACTTATAATATTCACCTAAGGCAATTTGCATGAGTGAACATTCACCTAAGGTCATAGATCTAGACCTAAAATAATGTTCAGTTATAGCGAAATATGATCATGGAATTTTTAGTTTTGTAGGTGGTGTTTGCTTTCAAGTATCTTAGTTTTCTTTGCTTTCCCTTCTATTACTAACATTTCCCTCCTCTTTTTGTCATTTTCTTCAACACTTTTGCATTTCTCACCTTCATAGTCATATCCTCATCCTATTTGCCTGAATATCTCTCTACAAAACTCTAGTATTTGTATCCTTCACCTCGGTCACCTTTCTAGACATTTTCGACCTTCACCTCTTCCTTTCTCTACATCAACCTACTCCTATTTTGAAATTATTTTATTTATGATAGCAATAACCCTTGCTCTCAATCATATTATCTTCAATCTTAATTTCCCCTAAATATTGTGTTATCCCATAAATACGCATTCTAGCTTCTCAGATTTTTGAAAAAATATCCCAAAACATTGCTAATAATGTAGGTGAATTTTATCACCTACATCCACTATGTGGTACAATTAGACCAAGTAGTTATTTTGCTAAAACAATAATGCAAACTGAGCATGCAGTAGGTCATAATGTAATTAGAAGGGCACTAGAGGAGGCTACAATAGAAGATTTAAGGATGAAAGGTTGGTTCAGAGTCGGCCAAAAGATTGTAGAATTGCATAACAAGTAGAGATGTGGGATAGATGCAAAGTAGGCTAAAGTAGATGATAAGCAACAAGAAAATGACATATTTTGATGCTAAGGTATGAAATCCAACATCTGATAAATTCAAACAAGAAAATAATATGGCTAAGTATGGGAAGCTAGCCAAATTTTTAAGAGGTTGATGTTAGAAACAAGACAACAAAAGTCTAGCATTTGGTATTTTCTAAAAGAGAAAATCAAAGGCACAAAACTTGACATCCATCACTCAACATCTGATAGTCAAGCATTGAAGGCAAGCAAATACAACTTGACAAATGGACCATAATGTTGATGTCAGCAAGAGGGCATAAAATGTCTAGCACGATGTAAAACAATGTCAAGTGAGAAATATCCCAAGGCATTAGGTCCAATAATCAATATACGATATTATAACTTTCTAGGATTCCAAAAGCATTGGATCTTAGAGGGTGATGATGTCATATTCAAAAGCTTAAGTATTCGATAAGACAAATATAATTTTGAATGCTCAAAGTAATGCAAGGATAAAATATACTTCCAATGTTTGACATCATACATAAGCAAATGTAGTTGTCAAACTCTTCATATAATGACCATCAAAAGTGAAGTCATCATCTAACACCCAACAAGGAGAAGTTCAATTTGGCATAAGGAGAAAGAAGAAACTATACCCGGTTATAAAAAAAGCACATTGATAAGCAAAGTGTCTTCATGATTCCAATCTCTACATAAGTAATCCAAAATAGCTCTACATCAACAAGTGTGCGTGTGCTGACCAACCACCAAGAATAACCATTGTTAGAATATCTCAATGGTTAAAGCCCTCTATATTACACACATGTCCCTACTCAGCTAGTTATGCATAAGAAAATGGAGTGGACTATTAGTTGATGGTTGTAATTCAATGATGCAGCATGCAAGCCAACCTCAAGATAAAATCTACATCATCTATGTCAACAGAGAATGCTTGAAGTAGTTAAGCATAGTTGAGCTGAATGCGATAGCCATTCCCTATGCCTTACCTAAGGTCTACAATATGCTCTAAAAATAATCATTCTTAGATAAATGAATAGATTGTAAATTTCTATATATACTAGAATGTGAAATATTCTAATGGTTGACTCTTTGGTGTTTATAATTAGCATAATTGTATTGAATAAGACTATACACCTTCTTGAATGGAGATTGGATTGTTGTATGGACTCCTACTAATTTCTTGTGCAAAATATGTATGCATATCTAACTGAGTAGCTAAATATTTTCTATTAAAGCTAGGAATGGGTAATTCTGCTATAGTTATTCTACATTCTAGATTTCTACCTAGATTTGTTGTTATAGTTCTAGAATGACTTAGCATCACTTAGCGTTATTAATGATTAATGCTTTGAATGCATAAGGAAAGTAAGTTGTTCTGTTAGGTGGTTTAATTTAAGTTCAAATTGTGAGACTCTTTGCACTATCTCTTGATGTTATCAAATTTGTACCACTTTTAGCTCATCTTTCTAACATTTTACATTTCTTTCTCTAGTATACAATCCCCCATTTACTTTAATTATCTAGGCATAAGAACCAACCTTCTCTAGAGGTTGACTCAAAGACCCCTATTTCTAAACGATTCAATCTCTTGGCTAACGTCTTAGGGTCACATTCTACTCATTCAATTACCTAGGCATATTTTGAAACCAAGACTACGTATGTGTTCACTTCAACCCACCATGGCACGAATATTCTATTAGATCTTTGGTGCATTATCACCAGTAGATATGCTATATAAGCTAGTTAGATTTATTGCTTTCTCTTCCTTTTCCTTTTCTATAGTATAGAAACCTAGTAGTGTAGGCTAGAGTAGGAAGGAAAGATAAGCGTCAAAATATCTCATCAAGAAAAGGAGCCAACCTTGGTAAAAAATCCTAGAGGTTGTCTAAAAAAATCTATTCCCACTCTCCTCAACCTTCCTAGGATTGGTGCCTCATACGAGGTATAGGGTATCTGATGCAATTGCTTGAAGGTACAAGAGCAACCACAATTATGGGGGGTCATGGCACCCATGGTGCAAGGGTTATTTTAGACCCCTAACAATTAGGCATGCCATCTTGGTCCCATTTTATCCTAAGTATCAAAGGGTAATTCATTGCCTACTATCTTTGAGAGAGAGTTGAAGTTGATACTATAGTAGGAGGCATAAGAGGTAGAGGATCAAGGTCACCATAGAGAGTTGGTTATGCAATAGTAGTGGATACATGCTTAGATATATTTAGCTCGAGTATAAGGATATTTGGTGGTCCTATGGATGTTTGAATATATATGATCACATTCCAGCACCAAGACCTCCTACACATATTCTTGGTGATCAACACATAGTCATAGGTGCATAGACACTAATTTTGCATATAAAAAATTTTATTCTTGTACTTTAGCATTTTTTAGCCACCATGTCATCTTAGATATGTACTTTAGACACTTGTACATGGTGCTATGTATCTGGGTTGTTGGATAGCTTAGGATTATGGAACATTATGCCCATTTTGTATCATACCACAATATTGTACAAACATTATTTATTATATATGAGAGATATTCTCTTAGATCTCACATTTGCTTTCATAATTGTGATGTACTCTATTTGATTTGCATGAATGATGTGGCATGACTTTCTTGCACATGTATACTGGTCATGATTTTCATTTGTTGGCATGATATGCTACTTTAGTTATGTATAGCATGTTGTTTAATTTTTTAATCAAGAGTTTACAAAGCATCATAATGTGTTCTAGTGAATATGCATGAATGCTATCAAATATTATTCATAATTTTTAATCATTGCAAAAAATATAATATAAACACTTACCAAGGAGGAAAAGAACAAAAAATATATCACTTTCATAGAATTAAAGTGATTTATAACTTTTCCAAAAGTCATTAGAGCACACTAAGATCTAGGGTTGTGCATAGTGGTGAATTATTATTAGTTAAAAAATATTTAGATTTATGAAATTTAGAATTGGTGAATATGGGGACCCTTAATTGGGGCCCTTTAGCCCAAAGTTTTTGGGTCAGCTCACCCCAATTTTATAATAATTTGATCATTTTAAGTTTAAATCACCAACATTACCTCCGATAATAGTGGACCTTTTATCTTGAAATTATAAAGAATTTTATTTACACCGATAAAATATCCTATTATACCCTCCATATATACTTAATGTTATCATTAGTTTTGATGTTGTCAGTCATCGGAGCATAATTAGTGATGTAACCAATCATCTATCATAATGTGTGATACTACCGATTATTTATCATCGCTTGTGATGTTACCAGTCATTTGTCATCATCTATGTTTCTATCAATCGTGAGTGGCTCAAGGAAAGATTCAAACAATAAGTGATTATAAAAATTCCTCTACATTGAAGATCTCTACATAAATTGTTTCAATGATTCATGTAGAGCTCTTCAATATTGGGAGAATTTGCATAATCATGGTAAACTAGTGGAACAAGAATAGTAGGCACAATAGGAACAAGTTACAACATTGTACTTGCTGCCATCATGTGATGTATATACAAATACATATTTCTCAAAACTGGTTTACCCGGGCAAAAATCTAGTATACATTATAAATATTGAATTTTGAAATGTAAAGATCAAAATTGAACAAAAGTGGTCTTTCAATGCTACCGTGGCTTTTAATTCTATTTAGTTTGTTATATTTTTTATTTTTACAAGTTTTTTCAAATATTATTATAAATTCACCACATTTTTATTTTTATTTTGGTGGAAAGAAAAGACAATTCACCATATCTTCTACATGAGTTTGGACATTATTCTCCTAGATTTTGAAACTGATTCACCCCATTTTTATAAATGTATTTCAAGGCCGACCCCTTATGCATAATTCTACTAGGAGCATTGAAATCCCTCAAAGAATTAGATATACTCATCACAATAGTAGGAAATAATATACATTTTAGTATCCTTTGAGTGTGAGGACTCATAAGATGGAGCTCAATGAACTCACCACTATAGTAGAACAGGATTGTAAGCATGCCACTTACACAAAATGAAAGTGACCTATATTTTGGAAAGATCTATTGGAGTGCAAGGAAAATTCCCTAAAAGAACTAGATCTATTCACCATAATAATATAAAATAATATGCTATCGAGTGTCATTTGAGTATGAAGTCCATAACAGAGAGCTACAAACACTCACCACTATAGTGGAACAAGAACAAAAGTATGCCACTTCCATGAAATAACAATGAACTATACCTTGACAAGAGTTGTTGGATGGAAAAGGATCATGAAATTCTTGAAATAACTAGACATGCTCACTATAACAGTGGAAAAATATGCACCATAATGTCCTTTAAGTATGAAGTCCCACCACTATATGTTCACTAGATGAGAGCTAGACATTCCCACCACTATAGTGAAAAATGCACACACTATAACATATGTAGGGTGTGACATTTCTATGAACAAGCACACCTCCACTATAGAGGGAGAACAAGATGTATAAGGAATTTTTTAGAACAGTGTTTGATTAAGAACTCACTTTAATTCCATGAAACTGAGTGATTTGAGATTTTGATTTAATTAGGTTTAAATACATTTCTTGGTGTTCATACCATATACCGTGTGGAAGATAGCATGGATGGGAACAACGATAATTTACTTTAAGGCATTTAAAACAATTGGCATTGACACAAACGTCAAGCAAAATAAAAATGGAAATCTTTGAAGAAATTGTGATAACCCTTATTGGCAAAAGGAACAATCACTTAAGAAAGAGCAAATAAATTGTAAAATAAAGTAAAAAATAAAAAATAATTGCAACAAAGATGACAACAAACACCAAACAATAAACAAAATATTCTTTTATGTGCAAAATCATTGGCTATGGATGGATGAGATCATAACAAACCAATAAAAGAAATCTTAACACAAAGGTAGGTTTTTTCCCATAGAGGGAAAGTACTTGGAATTTTCAAGGAAAATGAACATATAATAAAGAAGATATCATCCTTGGCCATTCAAGCAATTGAGGTGGAAATGACTTCAAGGTTCTCTTTACTCCCAAAGATGGGTACTTGAGATAGATTTTGGCTTTTTGATTATCTAAAATAAAGTTTTAATATTTTCTTACCTCAAAATACAGGTAATAAAAAACTTGCATAAAAAATTTTAATATTCTAGAAAACATAAATTTTAAATTATTCGTATTTTTTAAATTATATGGTGAAAATAAAAAGTTCAATATTTCTATTATCAAACTATAAAGGTTTCATCCTAAAAAATTGCCATCCTATAATAAATATCATATTACAAGTTGATATAACATTCTAAATAAATGTTCATGTTAGGACACGATAGTGGTATGGCTTTGGGTTCTCATTCAGAAAACCTAGGTTCAAACTAGGATTGAGACCCTTTAAAAAAAACCCACATTTTACCCTAAAATCTTATCCTTGTTAAGATATCATAATGGTATGTCTTTGGGTTCTCATCCACGAAACCCAAGTTCCAACCATTGCACAAGAGACAAGACCATTCCAAAAAAAACTTGTGCTTTACCTTAAAAGTTGTCTTATGAGAGATACCATGGTGGTATGTTTTTGGGTTTTCAAAAGTTTTATCCGCAAAGATATCGTACTTATGTCTTTGGGTTTTCATCCAAGAGACCCAAGTTCAAACCTCAATATAATGGGATTGAGACCCTTTCAAAACTTGTGCTTTATCTTAAAACTTTATCCAAAAAGGATAGATCAATTGGTAGCAACCGAGACCCTAATACAAAGGGATCGAGACCCTTTCAAAACCATGTTTTGCTTTAAAATTTTATTAAAAAATATGTTGGTTGGTAGCGGTCGAGTGCTTGTTCGATGTACTGCCCTAGTTTGATTCCTTAAATGGTTGGGTTTCGTTGACTTTATCTTTACCCAACGAACTAGGTTTTATAGTGGCAATATCCAAGTTTGATCCAAAGTCATATCCTACATCGAACAAAAGGTGTTACTAATTTCCTTATACAACAACAAAAAAATATTTCAAATAAATAAAACAATATATATATTGGTAATATTAAGAAATTGGGTTTTGCTACGAATCCCCCAACTTGTTGCAACAACTTCGCTAAAGAGACACACACCCACCCCCTTACACATTCACCTATGCCACGGTTTGAACCTTGGACCTCCCAAATAAGAGCCAAAGCCCAAATCAAAGAAGAGCCAAAACTCAAACCGTTACGCTGCACCCCAAATGCAAAATAATTTATATATTATAAAATTTCAAAATCAAAAATTAATATTCAATCAAAAATTAATATTCTACGAATAAATATAATTTAATAAAAAATTAAAATAAATGTATAAAGCAACTATGACCATGAAGGATTAGATAGCATAAGGAATTTGGACCACATTCCAAATAATTACACACCCAATTTCTGAAACCACTTTATGCCATTTTCGTATTTAATTCACGGTGAGTGTTAGAACCCCTAACTATTCAAAGTTTTTCACGAGGATCAATTTGTTTTTTTCTTCTATATTGACTTTATAGATTTTTCCTTGTATATGCAGTATCCCATTATAAACTCCCCTTCAACGTGTACAGAACATCATTGGTGGAATAAGATGGTCAATGGCCTTAGATCATGACGTTAAAAATACATAAGACATTAGCTCATAATGTTGGAGATTGTAGACTTAGTCAAGAAAATATTATGGATATAAATGGCCTGGTTAGAATTATGTTACTTCTCTTTTTATGATGGGTAAACTTCATTTGTTTTCTTGTCGAATATAATGACATAAGGTTACGTTGATCTTGATTTTAAGGTATGGTGTGTCCTCCTAGAAGCACGGGAGCATAATAATTTTTAAATAAAATTGTTAACTAGTTTTTGGTTTAAAGGATAATTTTTTGAAATAGTTTATATCAAAATTTAAATTTTAATTATATTAAATAATTTAATATAATTAATATTAAAGTAAAAAACAATCTTTTTAAAATCTCACTTTCTTTTATATATATTTATATATATATATTTATTTATTAAAAATAAAAAACATATCTTTTATAAAATAAAACAACTTACTTAAAATATATTATAAATTCAATAATTTTTATATATTAATCTTTCACATACCCATTAAAATAGATAAAATAATAAATAAAAAGAAGGTGTTTACTCTAAATTGACGTCTATGTGAATTCCAAGCATCCATCCAAAATGGACATTGGTTGGATTAGCAGCAAAGTAGGGCCTTACATCTTTAATTTTTAATGATGTGTCCTCTTCATGGCTCATGGGAGACAGGAGCACCATTATCTAAGTTATTATTGCATAATAATTTATTTTAATTTATATATTAGCCTCAGATAATATTAACGTGAATGCTAAATATTACCATAATATATTGAGAGGTACATAGAGCAGAAGGCATGTCTAGCAAATGAGATTTTAAAAAACATATAAATAAACATATACACTTCTCTAGAGCTGGAAGATACGACTGCCAATATCTTGAGCAGTCATTATTCTAAGATGTAATACTGGTCTAATTGAACAAATTAGTGAAAGTCACAACTAAAGTACACATCCATGCTTAGTATGTTCAAAATCATAGAAAGCAATAGGTATGGCAGGAGAATCAAGAGTCATCACTGAAGGATCATAACATGGCAATAAACCTTGATATACTAGATTTAAAATGTATAGTAAAGGTATTGTTGGAATTTTTGCCACATTGTTTTTGTTGTTATTGTTCATGTAAAAGAATGCACAAATTGTAGAGATACTAATTCTTCTGTTTGTCCTTCCAAGCACTTTGAAAGGGAAAATGTAAAAATCTCTGTAAGTTTTGTGTCAGAGCAAAGTAACTGCAACATGTCACGATATCGCGACATGTTGCAGTTTCGCGGCGTCAAATGCAGAAAGTAGCTAAGTACAGAAAATGTAGCGATATTGTGACATGTCGCATTTTCGCGACTTGTCGCAATTTCGCGGTCAAAACAATCAACGAAAGCAATGAAGTCAAATTGTCGCGATATCGCGACATGTTGGAGTTTCGCGACTTGCGGTGGCCACAGAGCAGAGTGATAGAAAATGTCGTGATATCGCGACATACAGCAGCCAAGGGCAATGTCAATGAAAAATGTCGTGATATCGCGACAGAAAAGCAAGAAAGGAGCAAATGGTATGGACAGGCGCGATATCGCGACATGTCGCATTATTGCGGAAAGGGCTGAAAGATAAACACAAGGTGGAGAAAGATGTCGCGATATCGCGACATTTTTGGAAATGAAGTCAAGCAAGAGGAACTTGTCACGATATTGCGACAGGAAGCGGCAACGACAGAGAAGGCAAGAAATTATCGCGATTTCGTGACATGTCAGCAGAAGGGCAAAGTGCAAAGAAATGTTGCGATTTCACGACATGTCATGTTTTCGTGAGGAGGAAGCAAGGAGGCAGCCAGATTGTACGGAATGTCGTGATTTCGTGACATGTCAAATTTTTGCGACCTAAAAGCATCAAAGTAAAAGAAGACAGAAAATGTCGCGATTTCACGACATATTGTGGAGATAAAGCCAAATGGAAAAAATGTCCCGATTTTGCGACATGTCACATTTTCGCGACCTGTCGCATTTTCGCGAAATGAAAGCTGAACCGTACAAGGCAAAGGAAATTGTCGCGATTTCGCGACATGTCGCGTTTTCGCGGGTATAAAGCAGACAAGACAGTGTCGAGTGAAAGATGTCGCGATTTTGCGACATGTTTCATTTTCGCAATAAGGAGTAGCGAAGAAGCCAAGAAAGAGGAGAATGTCGCGATTTCGTGACATATCATGAGGACGAAGCTGAACTAAGAGAAAGATGTCACGATTTTGCGACATATCATGAGGATGAAGCTGAACTAAGAGGAAGATGTCGCGATTTCGTGACATG
This sequence comes from Wollemia nobilis, assembly GCA_028583015.1. NCBI lineage: Eukaryota > Viridiplantae > Streptophyta > Pinopsida > Araucariales > Araucariaceae > Wollemia > Wollemia nobilis. The sequence goes on along the minus strand of JAQPPZ010002539.1, from coordinate 12,718,281 downwards.
TCGCATTTTCGTGACTGGTGGCTGAAATAGAAGACAGTAAGGTAAAGATGTCGTGATTTTGCGACATGTCGCATTTTCATGACCTGTCACATTTTCGCGATCGAAGCAATAACAAAGGCCCGATATAGTTCTGTTCGCATTTTTCCATCAGAATTGCATAGGAGAACGTGAGAAGAAGATAAGGATCAAGTAAAAGCTCTCTAACTGATTTTGAGATCATGGTCGAAGAAGCTCAAAGATTAAATGTTGCTGATTACCTATGTGCGCTAGATGCAAGAACCTGAGGCAGTTTTCGACGCCACCAAAATTAAAGACGCTTCTAGCATTAAAAGTTCTTGTTCGTGATCTCCTAACAACTTTCGACTTGCCCTGATAATGGTCATTTAATGTGTAATTTCTCCAAGGCAGATTAAGGGGGATTGTTTCTTCAAAATCTGTTTCATGTATTAAATGTTGTAATATGAAAAGAAGAGGGAAGGCCTCTATAAATACCAATGTAAAATCTCAAGCAAAAGGAGGAGGACCTTTTTGCAGAAATTGAAGCAAAAATCCTAGATGCATTTTGCTCTATTCTTAGTGTCTTTTGGAGTTGGTGATCCAAACTGTTGTCCAAGTTTTGCTTTCTGTGTGAGTCACTTCTATTAGTCTAGTGTTAATATAAGTTGAATTCTGCTATTTTGGATTTGGCTGTATTTGCATTTGAATGTTTGGAGTGTAATTGGAAGCGAACTGACGGCTAATGCTTGATCCGATTTTTGTTTATGCATTCTAAGAGTTGGTTGTTGTTTAGCTCAAGATCTAGTGGAGGTTATTTGTTGTGTGAGGTTGTTCTCCCCATTAACTATCGGCTTCGGCCATATTTCCATTTCTTTCTATTATTTCCCTCTCTTTTCGCATTTTCCCATTTCTTTCCTACATCCTTATCTTCAAAACCAGTTTAGATTAGTTTGGGAGCCAACCCTCTCTAGAGATTGGCCCGGGAGACTTCTCTTTCTCTCGGCCTTTCAATGTTGGCCAAGTCTAGGGCGCGTACATGTACAAAATCCTTTCCTGTGGCAGATTTGTGACCAATAGTTTTGGCATGCCGGTGGGACAGACTGTTTTTGTCTCAGAAAGATCCATAATCGGTGGGACAAGAGAGTCTCATTTTTTGATACCTAGAGGAATCAAGATTTTTTGATGAACTGTCTTGACCTCACAAGCGAAGATTGTAAGTTCATCTGGCGACTCTGCTAAGCTGAATATCCAAATTTCTTGATCGTAGACGCCTTTTGAATCTAAAAGAAGATACCCCAAAGGAATCAAGGTTTGGTGAGCAGCCTTGATCTCACAAGTGGAGAAAATAATGTGCACTTGGCGACTCTGACTTAGTGGCGATAACCGTGATCTCTGCAGACCACTGCTATAATGGAGAGTGTACGTTGTCCTAGCTGGAATGATCCTGGCCCCCTGAATCTCCAAAGTTTGCACGAGATTCCCAAAAATGCGTTGAAGATAATAACGAAATACAATGGTACTAAGGGAATGACCCAAGAGCATATTGAAGATGTTGCTGCTTTGGCCATCCTCCATGACATAATCCATGAAGATGTCATGATCAGACTTCTGGTTCAATCTTTGGAAGAAAGAGCATTGTAGTGGTACAGACTGCTCGGGCGTAAAAGCATCTGCTCATGGGATGACCTAGCGGGAGCATTAATCAGAACATTCGACGGCTCTCAGGATCCCTTCCAGCTCTTGATGCACTTCTCCACCATCACGAGAGCACCTCTGGAGAGCATCACAGACTTCAATGTCTGATTTTGCAGAAGTTGGAAGAGAATTCCAGGGGAGATCCAATCGACACCCACCCAGGCCCACCTCTTCTATGTTTGTGCCTTTCACCCAGACATAAGCCTCCTCTTGCTACAATCAGATGAACGAAGGTTCCCTCAAATATTTGAAGAAGCAATGTGAGCAAAACAACTTTTGCTCCTATCAAGAAAGTGGCAGTGGGGAGAAACTCCATCACTTTCCCCGGTAGTCGCCACTCCTGTCTCTCCTACGCAGTATTCACCATGGAAGATTCCTCATACTGAGAAGAGACCTGAGATGCAGCCGTGTGGAGCTCAAGAGCCAGCTTTCATCCAAGTCCCATGATGGGAATCGACAAGCCTTGTCCTGGAAATAGATAATATGGTTGTTTGTAGTTTATCAGGAAATGGATTAAGAGGAGATGAACGAAGGAGAAGAACAAGCTCAAGTGGCAGAACTTGAGAGCAAGGAGGGCATATTTTTGCACCCTTTTTGTGTCCCAGGGCATAGCATGCAAGTGGTCAGCCAGATCCCAATAAGCAAGCCTCATCAAGAAGCTAAGCCTGAAGAGATCCTGGAGAAAGGACTGTCGCTGGACAATTCCTGTTATCGCATCAAGGGGTTGGAGGAACATGTACTCGATCCACAGCTAGTGGACTCTTTAAAATGGTGGTATTGGCTTCGGCCATTACTACAACCGGTACCCCAAGGAGCCCTCCATGTGGCAAATCTCTTTGCTACATTATTCATCAACTATATGGGTACCGACATGCATGATAACCTGCCACGTTGTTCCCTGTTCGTACCATGGAGAACTTCGAGAAGAGGCCAACTGAACTTCAAAGATCGACTGAAGTACAATTATATCTGGTCTAGACATTACAGGTTCATCAGATAGACACCTGAAGTTGGTTTTGTGGTGACGGCATGCCAATCATGTTGCAAAATTTTGTGTACATATTGTAAATATCTCGGCTAGTAAATAAAGTGTCGAGGGCACTAAGTGTTGCTTAGGAGCTTAGGTACAGTTTTTTTTAGTTTGTGTGTGTTTATTTTTATGTAGTAGTTACAGGAATAAGGGAAGTTCTGCTCTTCTATTAATTTTTGTTGAAAGTTCTATTTTTGAGAGCCGAATGCCAGCAAGAGCTTGTTGCAGCCCGCAAACGCGTCCAGCATCAACTAGCACTCACTTTTTCTGCTCCTCCAGATTCTTGACTCTGTTGCCCAATGGATAAAGTCCCGAGTTTCATGCATACAGCAGAATTGTATACCCCGCGAGCTACCAAGAATGTTGGCATTTTTGCCACATTGTTTTTGTTGTTACTGTTCATGTAAAAGAATGCACAAATTGTAGAGATACTAATTCTTCTGTTTGTACCTCCAAGCACTTTGAAAGGGAAAATGTAAAAATCTCTATAATTTTTGTGTCAGAGCAAAGTAATTGTAACATGTCTTGATATCGCGACATGTTACAATTTTGCGACGTCAAATGCAGAAATCAGCTAAGTACAAAAAATGTAGCAATATCGCCACATGTCGCATTTTCATGACCTGTCACGTTTTTGCGGTCAAAACAGTCAACGGATGCAATGAAGTCAAACTGTCGCGATATCGTGACATGTTGGAGTTTTGCAACTTGTGGTGGCCACAAAGCAGAATGATAGAAAATGTCACGATATCGCGACATACAGCAGCCAAGGGCAATGTCAGTGAAAAATGTCACGATATCACGACAGAAAAGCGAGAAAGGAGCAAATGGTACAGACAAGTGCGATATCACGACATGTTGCGTTATCACGGAAAGGGCTGAAAGATAAACACAAGGCGAAGAAAGATGTCATGATATCACGACATTTTTGGAAATGAAGTCAAGCAAGAGGAACTTGGATATCGTGATAGGAAGCGACAATGACAGAGAAGGCAAGAAATTTTTGCGATTTCGCGACATGTCAGGGCAGAAGGGCAAAGCACAAAGAAATGTCGTGATTTCGTGACATTTCACGTTTTCATGAGGAGGAAGCGAGGAGGCAGCCAGATTGTATAGAATGTTGTGATTTCATGACACGTCGAATTTTTGCGGCCTAAAAGCATCAAAGTAAAAGAAGACACAATATGTCGTGATTTTACGACATATTGTGGAGATAAAACCAAATGGAAAAAACATCGTGATTTCGTGACATGTCACATTTTCGTGACCTGTCACATTTTCATGAAATGAAAGCTGAACCGTACAAGGCAAAGGAAATTGTCGCGATTTCATGACATGTTGCGTTTTTGTGGGTATAAAGCAGACAAGACAGTGCCGAGTGAAAGATGTCGTGATTTCGCGACATGTTTCATTTTTGCGATAAGGAGTAGCGAAGAAGCCAAGAAAGAGGAGAATGTCGCGATTTCGCGACATATCATGAGGACGAAGCTGAACTAAGAGGAAGATGTCACGATTTCATGACATGTCGCATTTTTGCGATTGGTGGCTGAAACAGAAGACAGTAAGGTAAATATGTCGCGATTTCGTGACATGTCGCATTTTCATGACCTGTCACATTTTCGCAACCGAAGCAATAACAAAGGCTCGATACAGTTCTATTCGCATTTTTCCATCAGAATTGCATAGGAGAACGTGAGAAGAAGATAAGGATCAAGTAAAAGCTCTCTAACTAATTTTGAGATCGTGGTCGAAGAAGCTCAAAGATTAAATGTTGCTAATTACCTATGTGCGCTAGATGGAAGAACCTGAGGCATTTTTTGATGCCACCAAAATTAAAGACGCTTCCAACATTAAAATTTCTTGTTCGTGATCTCCTAACAACTTTTGGCTTGCCTTGATAATGGTCATTTAATGTGTGATTTCTCCGAGGCAGATTAAGGGGGATTGTTTCTTCAAAATCTGTTTCATGTATTAAATGTTGTAATACGAAAGGAAGAGGGAAGGCCTCTATAAATACAAATGTAAAATCTCAAGCAAAAGGAGGAGGAGCTTTTTGTAGAAATTGAAGCAAAAATCCTGGATGCATTTTTCTCTATTCTTAGTGTCTTTTGGAGTTGTTGATCCAAACTGTTATCCAAGTTTTGCTTTCTGTGTGAGTCACTTATGTTAGTCTAGTGTTAATATAAGTTGAATTTTGCTATTTTGGATTTGGTTGTATTTGCATTTGAACGTTTGGAGTGTAATTAAAAGTGAACTGATGGCTAATGCTTGATTCAATTTTTGTTTATGCATTCTGAGAGTTGGTTGTTGTTTAGCTCAAGATCTAGTGGAGGTTATTTGTTGTGTGAGGTTGTTCTCCCCATTAACTATCGACTTCGGCCATATTTCCATTTCTTTCTATTATTTTCCTCTCTTTCTGCATTTTCCCATTTTTTTCCTGCATCCTTATCTTCAAAACCAATTTAGATTAGTTTGGGAGCCAGCCCTCTCTAGATATTGGCCCGGGAGACTTCTCTTTCTCTCGGCCTTTCAATGTTGGCCAATTCTAGGGCGCATACATGTACAAAATCCTTTCTTGTGGCAAATTTGTGACCAACAGGTATTTTTGGAAAGCCTTCATTTGCATCTAGTTAATATACCCCAAAAGAGTGAAACAACATAAATATGGCAGCTCACTACACTAGTTTCTTATCTACTATGTAAAATAATTCTTATAAATACAACTAGCACATGATCATATCAATACCAAGAGTAGTCTTAGGCCATTTTTCTACCCAAAACATTGTGTGAACATTTGGAACAATTCTCATTAATATGATGGAATATAAATAATACATACCAAGCCAATAATAGTCCGGGGGTTACGGAACCACCCGAGACCAAAATAGGCGTTGTTACAACAAATAACAATGAGCCTAAAATATGTCCAACAATATAAGATTGTTAGGATCATAATAAATCAAATAAGAATATTGAAATATACTAACATCCCCCCTTATTACAATATTTGAGTAAACATATAACTACTAGCTATACTAGCATCCCCCCTGCTTACATCATTTTGCAATACATAGAGAGCTGCGAAACAATTCAAATTTGACACGTGCAAGTGCCTTAGTGAATATGTCTGCAACTTGAGCATTGGTGGAGATGAACTGAAGCTGAATTCGGTGCCTTGGTACTTCGTCTCGAATGAAGTGGCATTGTGTATCAATGTGCTTGGTTTTCTCATGATGCACTAGGATTCTTAACAAGGTTCAAAACACCCTGGTTGTCGCAGAACAAGTGAATTGGAGATTTTGATGGAAGACCCATACTTGTCAAAATGCGATGCAACCATATCACTTCACACACAGCTTCACGTGCGGCGTGATATTCTGCCTCTGTTGATGAGATAGCAACCACCTGTTGCTTCTTGTTGTGCCAAGAGACAGGACTGGATCCAAGATGAAACAAATATCCTGAAGTTGATTTACGATCATCGTATGACCCGGCATAGTCTGAGTTCGTGTATCCTTGTAAGAAGAATTTGTTGTTCCTCTTGTATTCTAGGCCATATTCCATTGTGCCACGGACATAGTGAAGAACTCGTTTTGTTGCTTTCCAGTGAGTAGTCTTAGGTTCCTGCATGAACCTCGAAAGATAGTTGACAACAAATACGATATCTGGCCTAGTATTGGTCAGATATATGAGACTCCCAATCAGCTGACGATAGAGAGTAGCATCTACCTGAGGTGATTTGTCATATCACGATAATTGTAGTCCTGATTCCATTGGTGTTGCCATCGGCTTGCAATCAGTCATGCGATATTTTTCTAGTAGTGTCTTGGCATATTTTTTTTGAGACACTTTGATGTAGTGCTCCTTCTGGTTCACTTCCAGGCCAAGACAGTAATGGAGAAGTCCGAGATCTGTCATCTCAAAATATTTGCTCAAATCTTGTTTGACAATAGAGATCATAGTTTTTGAACTCCCTGTAATGAGCAGATCATCAACATAGAGTACAAGCAACACTATTTCAGAGCCTTGTTTCTTGAAATAGAGGTTTGCATCCGACGGACATCTCTTGAATCCATGCTGTAGTAGGTGATTATCCATTTTTATATACCAAGCCCGAGGGGCTTGTTTCAAACCATATAAGGATTTGACCAATTTGCAAACTTTCTGCTCTTGGCCTTCCACTTCAAATCCTTCAGGTTGAGTCATGTAGACTTCCTCTTGGAGATCACCATTTAGAAAAGCACTCTTGACATCCATTTGGTGAACTTTCCACCCATACTGTGCTGCCATAGCACAAAGAACTCGAATGGTTGTCATCCGAGCAGTAGGTGCAAAAGTTTCCTCGTAGTCAATGCCTTCTCTTTGAGCATAGCCCTTTGCAACAAGTCGGGCCTTATGCTTATCTATTGTCCCATCTGCCTTGTACTTGACTTTGTACACCCATTTGCAGCCTATGGGCTTCTTTTCGTATGGCAGATTGACAAGCTTCCAAGTTTTGTTTTTCATCAGAGACTTATACTCTACATCCATAGCAGCCTTCCACTGTGGCTCACTAAGGGCATCTTGCACTGAAGCAGGTTCATGTTCGTCTATTGAAGACATAAACACCCTATCATCATCAATATCCATATCTTCTGTATCTCTCTCTGGATCTACAGAAAGTTCCTCAAAATATTGACAAAGATCATCAACCTCAGTAGTCTCTACTGCTGCTCTCTCCTGTCGAGCCATGCTGCGAGTACGAGGCCTATCCAAAGTCAAATATGGTGGAGTGGATAGCTTGGAGTCTCTGATTGTACTTGTATACCACTTTGGATTCTTCTTCTGTGGAGTTGAAGAAGATGAAGAAGGACCTCCAATTTTTGACGATGAAGGAGTCTTCTCAACTTTAGATTCCACAAGATCTAGGTATACATCTGATGTGTTTTCTGATGTGAAAGCCTCATCAAAAACAACATCTCTACTGATGTGAATCTTCTTGGTCAAGGGGTCAATCAATCGATAACCCTTAGAGTGCTCATCATACCCAAGAAGAATACACTTCAATGTTTTCTCATCTAGCTTCTTCCTTTTCTCTTTCGATATGTGCATGAATGCTTTACAACCAAAAATGCGTAGATGAGAAATGGAGGGTTTCCTACCACTCCATGCTTCCTGTGGAGTCATTCCTTGTAGGGCCTTTGTGGGTGCCCTATTCAATAGATATACTATTGTGGTGACAGCTTCTGCCCAATATTGTTGCCCAATTCTAGCTCCTGTGAGCATGCAACGAACCATTTCCATGATGGAACGGTTCCTCCTTTCAGCAACTCCATTTTTTTGAGGAGTATAAGCAGTAGTTAACTGTCGTGTGATCCCTTTTTTAGTCAAGAATGCAAAAAATTCCTTAGAGGTGAACTCCCCCCTCGATCTGAGCGGAGGGTCTTTATAGAAGTCCCTGACTCCTCAACAAATTTCTTGAATTGCTGAAAAAAGCCAAATGCTTCAGATTTTAGTTGGAGAAAGAATACCCACATATTTCATGAGTAATCATCTATGAATAACTGAAAATACCTCTTTCCCCCACAACTGATGGGTGTAAAAGGACCGCACAGATCGGTGTGAATCAACTCCAGAGGTTTCTTTGCTCTTGTAGAGCTTCTCTCGAAAGGTACGCTATGTTGCTTTCCTGACAAGCAGTCAGAGCAAACTGGTAATGTGGTAGAAAGGGAAGGAAGACCCTTTACCATCTCATACTTACTTAGCTCAAGTAAGTAACCAAAACTCATATGTCCATATCTCTTGTGCCATAGGGAAGTTGCCTCCTTTGTAGAGACAGTCATGGCTACATCTGGAGTAGAGATAGCATCTAGGGCAAATAAGCCATGCTTATATGAAGTGGTTGCAATGTTCTTACCCCTCCTGGTAATTGAACAACACTTCTTGCCCCCCTCAACACTAAAGGTTACAACCATGTCCTTATCCAGAATTTGTGTGACTGACAACAAGTTGTTCGCCAATCCTGGAACATAGAGAACCTTCTCAATCTGACACTTGCCATCAGGAAGAGTAACAAAAACTGTACCTTCTCCCTGAACCTTGTAGGTTTTATCATCATCAATAGTGACAGGTTTGCCCTCTTTGGCCTCAAAAGACTCAAACCATGATTTGTCGCCAGTCATGTGCTTACTGGCTCCAGAATCGACATACCATATAGGATCCGTCTGCTTGGAGACTATGGTAGTCATGAGCACTTTGTGTGCTCGCTCAGAATCTGTGTCAGATTCCTCAATAGCAACATTCACTTTGGGTTGCTTGTTCTTTTGTGGTTTGTTCTGGCCTTTCTGTTTTGGTTGCTTATTTTTATGCCAACATCTGTTTGTGTCATGACCTTCTTTGTCATAGATCTTGCAATATCTCTTAGTCTATTGAGTTTGTTGAGTTTGTTTCCCTTTTGAATCCTTTTGAGAATTCCCTCCCTTCTAAAAATTACCCTTCTTCTTAGGGCCCTTCCTGTTGGAGTAGAGGGCAGTGTTAGAAGAATCATCTCGTTGTAGTTGGCGTGCCTCCTCTTCTTGAAGCAAATTTACCAACTCAACAAAGGTAACTTTTCTTTGTGACACCTGAAGTGAGGTGATCAACACTCAAAAATAATCAGGTAATGCTCTCAATACCACTGAGGTAAGGAGCTTATCATCAACTGGTGTTGCCAAAGAATTCAACTTTCCTTTCAACTCAGACACTCTGCAAAGAAAGAGTTCAACAGTCTCTCCCTGTTTCATGCTTAGACTATGTAATTGAGATTGAAGAAATAGAATGGTGGAATCATTCTTTCCTTCATATATAGTTTTAAGGGCATCCCATGCCTCTTTACTATTTTGACAGTCAACAATATGGGGTTGAACTTCATCAAAAACAACAAGCAAAATGAGCACTTTTGCCTTGTTGTCTTTCTTGTCAAAGTATTTCTGATCAGCAGTTGGAGTTGTGGCTCCAGCTGCAGATGAAGGTCTCACTGTAGTTCCAGAAACAATATCCCAAAGATCATCCATCTCAAGGATTGCCTTCATCTTGTTTTTCCATGGTGTATAGTTTGGACCTTTCAACAACTGATGAGCATCAGTCATTAGTTTTGCAGACATTGTGAAGGTTCCTTATAACACCAAATGGTCCCCCTTTCGATATACCTTAATGCCAAGCCGTTATACCATACAAAATACCCGCCCTTACGTGAGGGAGACTATAGGTATTTTGAAAAACCAGAAAAATTACCCGCCCTAACGTGAGGGAGACTGTAGGTAATTTTAATGATTATACGATACGTGGTACTTAGGCGGTACTGAAAGGGAATCACCTCGTTGATGGCACCGACCTTAGAAAGCCTTCAATCTGCATGCATGGGGCGTAACTTCCCCTAAACACTTTGGATATCCGAACTTTCATCTGGATTTAAGCCTAAACACGAGAGCGATTGGGGTAGTGGATGGAGTAAAAAAATAGCAAAATGGCAAACTTATATCTCCCCGACGATTAATAGAGAACTAGCTCAGACGTCGTTTTGGCAGCTATATTAGGCGGCGGATACAGTAGCGCAATCACGACAGCTTTACCTGTAAGTGCTGGCCAGAGGTATCACAAATACCGAACGTTGCAGTGCAATAAATTGCACGGATGGGTTTTAATTATTCTGGGGACTTAGGGAGTGTATTTGATTTTAACTTTTAATGAAGTAGTGCAAAAAATGGAAAAATGCAACATACAACATAAAAGTGCCCACAAAAATAAACCACTAGGTGTCGGGCGCTGCCGAAAATGCACCTTTACAATAATGCCAAAATTACCTTTTTCAAAAAATTACTCTCTTTCCCCCCTTGATTTTTGAAAAAATACTCCCCCCTTAAAAAATTCCTCTTTAAAGCATCTTTAAATAATTTTTTTTAACTAAAGTTAATAAAAAAATAAATTATCTTCTTATAGAAAAAAAAATTATTAAAAAAATAACCTTTTTATAACTAAAAAATAATAATTTAAAAAAATTAATTATTAACTTTAATAAAAAAAATTAAAAAAAAAACTTCAAAAGAAAAAATTTACCTTGTTTGGGGGGTCGACGGGTTTTGACCCCGCGACCTCAGGGCTCCCAGAGCCCAACCGCTCGGCTCACGACCACGTGAGCCAGCGGGCTGATCCGCTTATGGATCTGGGTGCCCTCCTCTAAAAAGAGGAGCCACGAGCCCAAAGCTCGAAGCGGCCGCGCCTCCACCTCGGTCGTGGCTCGGGTGGCGCTCGGGCGGCGGCTCTGAGTGGCGCTCGGGCTGCGTTCGGGTGGCGGACGACAGTATATAAAAAAAATTGATTTTTTTCACTAAAAACCTCTCGAATTTGCTCGCCTCAGATGCACTGTGCTCTCAACACTCGAATTCAAACAACTCTGCACCCGAAAACCTCACAAATTGCTCAAAAAAAACACTGCAACTCACAGTGCCATTGACGCCCTCCGACAGAAAAAAATATTTGTTGGATGAGATCTGAGGACGAAAACAAAATTCCAATCCAACAAATCTGCTCGGATTTGCCTGCTATATCCAGGAAAAATCTCAAAAATGAGATCCACTGATCCCAGAGATAACGAAAAATAGCAGGTGGCTATCTGGTGTGACGCGTTTGATGGGTTGTTTGCAGGGTGACAGGTATGTGGGATTATGTTCAATATCCCACATCCGCTTGGGAATGGGCGCCAACAGTGTTTAAGAGCCCCGACTCTCACTGTTGGTGTATCTCCTCTCGGGGAGATGAGGCCCGAGAGGACGCGGGCTCTCCTCCCACGTGGGGTTGGCTGCCTTGCTGGCTGCCACGCGCGCGCTCCGCTTTGCTTTGTTGGCTTCCCTTGTCGCCTTGTTTGTTCGATCCGATCCGCCTCGTTCTTGCCTTGCCTTGTCGCCTTTCGACTTGATGGTCGATTCGATCGCCTCGGTTGTCGATCCCAAAAAATTTTGGGACACCAAAGTCGAATCACCCCTCTCACACTGCCCGATTGCACAGTTGCTCCACCGAGTCTCACACTGCCCACTCGGGCACAATTTCCAATGGAAAATTGGAAAATTAAAAAATTCTCCAAAGCTTCTAAAGATTTCAATGAAAAAAATGATTTCCAATAAAAAAAATCTCTCCAAAGCTTAATCAAAGCTCCGCTCCTGATCATCAAAGCTCCGCTACTACAAGATCATTCGAAAATGAGAGTGGCGGAGATAGGCTCTGATACCATGTGAACATTTGGAACAATTCTCATTAATATGATGGAATATAAATAATACATACCAAGCCAATAATAGTCCGGGGGTTACGGAACCACCCGAGACCAAAATAGGCATTGTTACAACAAATAACAACGAGCCTAAAATATGTCCAACAATATAAGATTGTTAGGATCATAATAAATCAAATAAGAATATTGAAATATACTAACACATTGTACCAGAGAAGAAGGCTCAAATATGTCATAATATGATAAGGCCATTGAAGATTATAGTAAAAAGATACAATTGCTCCAACGACATGAAATAGCATACCACAATTTTGTGTAAATAGTCGGCACATAAATAAAACTTGTAATATACATGTGTAGCTAATAAAGACAGCTTGCAAAAAATTAAGGAAAGTTACATATGTGATATTTTAGGGAAGGCAACAACCAATAGAAAGAAATCTTGGTGACTCATGAAGCCTATAAGAAACACCTTTCATTCACACTGATCCTTCAACTTCCAACAGTTTTGTAGTAGAAAATGAGGTATGGTAATAATGGACTCTCCCTTCTGATCATTTCTCTTTCATTTTTCTACTTCTTATTACCTAAAGCATAGCATGCTATAACAAAAGCAAGTCAAGATGCATAAGAAGAAGGAAAAATAAGGGGTGACCTAAAGGGACTCAAAGGTTAATCATCAAAAGATGATTGCTAGATGAAACAAGTTTGTTAACCATCAAAAACATGTGCCTTCAAATAAAATTGAGATCCAATAAATGAATTATTATCTATTCTTTCTTTCTTCTTACCCTATTTCATCTTCCCTCCATTTTATTTCTCATACCTAAATCACCTCCTTCCCCCTTTCTACCATTTTTCTTGACCTTATAGCCTAATGGAAAAGATAGCCCAAGTCATCTGTTATAAACCACTACAGTCTTTTCACATGGCCATGGTAGCATACAAAATTAATGTTCCTAGTATCTTCATGATAAAAACAGGCACCAAAGGTTGTGGTAATAATGTCACAAAACAAACAGGTATATGTAAGTTGAACACATATGGTGTTAGTTTCAAATTGAAAAAGGTAAACATCATGTTGAATTAAGAATTGTGTTAAACAAAAAGGTAATCATCATGTTCCTAGTACCTTTTCATATTGAAATTGTATTTTTGGTGCTAAGGCTAAAGTCCTAAGTAAAGATTAAAGGTGGTAAATTGGAAACTTAGGAACTTTAATTTAAGAGAGGGAGTTAAAAGGAATTCAACTCCTAGGATTTAATATTAATTTAAAGGTAGGGGTTAAAAGGACTTCAACCATTAAATTTGATATTTTTATATTTGTAATCTATTTCAAAAATTCAATTTTTGAAAATTTGATTTTTGGAAAGATAAGAATTTCTACTCCAATCAAAAATTGAAAATTTTGATATTTAAAGATTTAAAGAATCTACAAAATTATTTTTGAAGAACATGTGCTTATACTGAGAGGGGGGTGAACAGTATACAATAAAACTTTTTGCTTTTTAATCCAAATAATAGCATCAACAATATTAAAGCAGTAAACATCACACAAAGCATCACACACATGAGAGACATGATTTTTACGTGGTTCACCCAATGATGGCTACCTCCACGGAGAAAATATTTCTTATAAATTTTTCTCAAATAAATTCTCTTGGGAATCCTTTCCCTACAATGTTTATGGACCTCTGTCCAAAGGAGATGTTGATCCCCTAAATCAAGTTCGTGGATCTCTATCCATAGGAGAACTCCTTCTCCTCTACTCTGGTTGGTGATCCTCTAGAAGACTACTGCCTCCACTACACTGGCTTGTGGATCTCTCTCCACTGAAGACTCTTGTCCCCACTCAGAAGACCTATCCTCACTACCCTGGCTGATGGATCTCTATCCACTAGAGACTATTGTCCTCTCTACTCTATCACCTCCAAAGCTCTATCTCAAATCTTCTCAACAAGTCCACTCAAAACCTGCTCAACTCTACTCAACAAGTTCACACAGAACTTGCTCAAATCTGCTCAACAAGTCCACTCAAAACTTGCTCAAATCTATTCAACAAGTCCACTCGAACTTCTCAAATCTGCTCAACAAGTCCACATAGAACTTGCTCAAATCTACTCAACAAGTCCACTTAAATAAATTTCTCAACAAGTTCACTCGAACTTCTCAAATATCTCAAAAGTCCACAAAACTCAAACAAAACTTGCTCAAATATCTCAACAAGTCCACATATAACTTGTCCAAATACTCATAGAAACATAAAGAGAATTGTTAGAGACCCAATATGTTTCAACTCAATGCTCAATCACTTTCTCAACTCAAATCATAATATAGAATAGTTTGTTTTATAGAACTTGAAAAATCACTTCACACATCCACTTGACTAGGCTCAATCAACTCTACTCAACCAATCACTCAATGAAACACCCCTTTCTCACAAACCCTAGTCCAAGCATATAACCACCAACTCAAAATATTTCCAACAATGCTCAACAACAAATCTCACATAACAATGATACTCATGTTCTTTTCAAAACCCTAGTTCAAGTTCTTCACACAACCAATGGCTTCAACAACAATGCTTATCAAACAAGGTTTTAACAACAACTCTTTATTCCAGAAAACCTTGAAGCATTAACTCAAACACTCTCGAAAAGGAAACCCTAATCAAGTCCTTTTCACTCCAAACTTATTTTCCAGAAAACCAATCAATCAACTCAACTTATGGAAGAATGTGCTCATACCTTTTTCTTGATGATGAAGGGATCTCATAAATCTGCCACAACCACAACAACTTCTATGCCAATCTCAAAGAGGTTAGAAGATAAATATTTCTCACAATATAATGTAAATACTTAATTACACCTTATCACTCCACCTTTCAAAAACAACCATCAACATACATAAAATATTTATCCAATAACACCTTATAAACTCCCAACTAAAATAAACTTAACATCCACCAAAAATTAATTCAAACCTCTTTAATTTAATTTAATGGCAAGAGAAACTTTGATAAAAATCAAATCAACTTTCTTTATAATTCCAATGATATAAATCACTCATCAATAAAACAACCTCTCATTAATCCTTATTACTCCACAATAATAAAAATCAATTATCAAATCAACAACCTTTCTCAAACCCTTATAACTCCAACAATAATATAAATCAAACACACAACTTTTCACAAACCCTTATTACTCCACATTATCCTTTAGAAAAACCTTAGGCAAAAATTAATTATCAAAAATTACCTTTGCCTCTTAGTGGGTTTCGAACCCATGATCTCTCCTTCTGTGAGCGCTCTAGCTATGGCTTTGACCATCATGTGTGCTAGATGCATGGTTAAGAGCCTAAGTGCTCTTTGTCCCCTTTGTCCTCGGATAGCATGCAAAAACCACATGCAAAAATGGACTTCCCTTGGCGCTCAAGACACACCACTCCACGTGAATCGATCATGTGCCTCTCAACTCCCAATGCCTTTGCAAAATGTGCACTGCCAATGGACCATCGTGTCCTTTACATTTCAAACAATCTACTCTCTCCGTTATCTCTTTCACCTGGCGCTAAAGACAAGCGAAATTCTTGTCTTCTTCCTCAATGAATAACAAATGCATGAAAATATTTCACTTTGTCGCATGAAATAATAATGTCGAGGGGTAAGTTTTGAATGCCTCTTTGGCATTAATTTATACATGAAAATCCCTTTGCTTCTTAGACGTCGGCGCTCCCACTTTTGATGACGTCGGTGCTCCCACCTTTATAATTTATAAATTATTTAAATTCTAAGGAATTTAAATTTTATAAATTATATTTATAAACTTTAGCTTTAAAGAGATTAAAGCCTTCCTTGGGTTTAAACTTAAACCTTTAACTTGTAAAATATTCTGCCACCATGGGTCTTTTAAAATCTTAATTTCCATCTCAATGTGTGAGGAATTTTATATCCTCATAATGATTTTAATAAAATCATTTAATCTTCCACCATGGGTTTACCATAAACCCTCATAAAATATTATTTTGCCAACTTTCTCTTCAACTCTTCGCATTGTTCCTGGTGCTATTGATGGTGTGCTCCATGGTATTAATGACGAATTTTCACCTTGACATCAATGACAACTAAATAAGCTCAAAATGTCCAACAATCTCCCCCTTTGTCATTGATGGCAACCCAATTTCCTTTTACCGAAAACTTGACCTTTCCTTTGTTCTGCTCCCCCTGGGACATTGCTCCCCTTGGCTCAATGCTCTCTCAAATATCAAATCTCTCCCCCTTACTCAAATCTCTCCCCCTTTGACATCAATGGCAAAGGGTCACCTTTGGGGCTCGGGGCTAAGAATGAGCCTCTTAGCTTAGCCCCTCCCCCACCTTCTTTTGAGGTGGTTAATTCTGGGGTGGGAGTCTCACTCCCAATTTTCCTCAAAGATACTCAAAAGTTTCCTTTGAAAGTGGCTTAGTGAAAATATCTGCTATCTGTTCCTTTGTAGTGACATATTCCAATCTGACCTATTTATCTGTCACCTGTTCTCTCAGAAAATGGTACTTAATCGGAATGTGCTTTGTCCTGGAGTGCATTACTAGATTTTTTGAGATACTTATGGCACTAGTATTATCACATAGTATAGGAATGGGATGATCATGCTTTATCTTGAAGTCTTCTAGAGTTCTCTTCATCCATAACACCTGTGTACAACTGGCTACTGCTGCAATGTATTCTGCTTCTGTTGTAGATAAAGATATTGAAACCTACTTCTTACTTAACCAAGAGACTAAACATTCTCCAAGAAAGAATGCTCCTCCACTTGTGCTTTTTTTGTCATCAATGTTGTTGGCCCAATCTGCATCTGTATATGTTGTTAGTGTGAAACTATCACTTTTGGGATACCAAAGCCCAAAATCCATAGTCCCTTTTAGATACCTAAAAATTATTTTTACTGCTGCCACATGTGTTTCCTTAGGTGCTGCCTGAAACCTTGCCACTAATCCCACTAATTGTACTATGTCTGGTCTTGTAGCTGTAACATATAATAAGCTGCCAATCATAGATCTGTATAATCTCTGATCTACCTCTGGAGATTCATCATCCTTACTCAACTTGCATCCTATGACCATGGGAGTACTTACCGGTTTACAATCTTCTAACCTAAATTTCTTTAACATTTCCTTTATATACTTGGCTTGTGAGAGAAACACTCCCCTTTCTGATTGTGAAATCTGAAGTCCAAGAAAGAAGGACAATTCACCAAGCATAGACATCTCAAATTCATTTTGCATGTTCTTAGAAAATTCCTTACACATCTTATCATTGTTTCCCCCAAAAATTATGTCATCAACATAAACAACCACTATTAGAAGATCACTCCCTTCATTTTTGATATATAAATTATTGTCTGCTATTCCTTTTCTGAACCCCTATTCCTGAAGATACTTATCCAATCTTGAGTACCATGCTCTAGGAGCCTGCTTTAAACCATACAATACCTTTTTCAATCTGCATACCTGATCTGGTTTATCTGCTAGTATGAATCCCTCTGGTTGTTCAATATAAACCTCTTCTTCTAGAACCCCATTTAGAAATGTTGACTTGACATCCATCTGATATACCTTGAAGTTCTTGAAACTTGAGAATGCTAAAAACATCCTTATAGCTTCAAGTCATGCAACTGGAGCAAAAGTCTCATCAAATTCAATTCCTTCTACCTGTGCATAACCTTTGCATACTAACCTTGCTTTATTTCTGACCACTTGTCCATCTTCATTTAATTTATTTCTGAATACCCATTTTGTGCCAATCACATTTTTGTCCTTTGGTCATGGAACAAGTTCCCAAGTTTTGCTCTTCTCTATCTGATCCAATTCCTCATTCATTGCCTTAATCCAAAATTCATCCTCACTTGCCTGAGTGAAGTCTTTTGGCTCAATCTTAGATAGCAAAGAAAAATTTGCTTGTTGAGATGGTTTTATTATTCTTCTCCTTGTCTGTCTTTCCTCTGGATTCCCGATGATCTGCTCTTTTGGATGATGTTTCTGTACATACCTGGATGGAGTTTTGGGAAGAAGTCTTCGTGTTTCTTCTTCTTCTTTATCTGATTCCTCACAAAATTCTTCTTGACAACATCCATCTTCTTGATACACAATTTGTTGAACTGGTTCTCTTGAATCTATCTTCTCATCAATTGTTACATTTATACTTTCCACCATAGTGCATGTTCTTTTGTTGAAGCATCTGTAGGCTTTACTCCTTGTGGAATAACCAAGAAAAATTCCCTCATCACATCTTGGATCAAACTTGCCTAAGTTTTGGTCTTCCCATCTTATGTAACATTTGCTTCCAAAAATTTTGAAGTGTTTTATAGTGGTAGGTCTTCCTTTCCAAAGCTCATATGGAGTCTTGTGATGATTTACCCTCATTTGAGCCCTAGTGATTATGTATACTATTGTGTTTATAACTTCTCTCCAAAAACCATCTGATAACTTAGATTCATTCAACATAGCTCTAGCCATGTTTTCAACAATCTTATTTTTCCTTTCAACTACCCCATTTTGTTGAGGAGTTCTTGTTGTTGAGTACTCTCTCTTGATTCCATGTTGTTCACAAAACTCTACAAATTCATTTGAAGTAAATTCTCCTCCTCTATCAGATCTCAGACACTTAATCCTTTTGCCAGTTTCATTTTCAACCAATTCCTTGAATGCTTTGAATTTTTCAAAGGCCTCTGACTTCTCTTTTAGGAAGGCTACCCAAACCATTCTAGAATAATCATCTATAAACAACATAAAGTAGCTCTCACCCTGAATGCTTTGTGTTCTTGTAGGACCACACAAATCAGTATGTATTAGGCTCAATGGCTCAGATGACATATATCCTTTTGACTTAAAGGTTGTCCTAGTTTGCTTTCCATGTTGACAAGGTGCACAAATTGTGTTTTGAGGTCTTCTTATTTTGGGTAAATCTCTGACTGCCTATTTATTGCTTATATTGACTATGTTGTCAAAATTCAAGTGACCCAATATTCTATGCCATAACCAACTCTCATCTTCTTGTGATAGAAAGCACTTTTCCCCTTTGATCTCATTGAGCATGTATAAGTTGTTTGGGGTTCTTCTTGCATTGGCAATGATTTTTCTAGTTTTTGATTTTCTTATCTCACATCTATCTGGATGGAAAGTAACCATGTATCCTTGATCACAAAGTTGACTTATACTCAGCAGATTGTGTTTTAACCCTTTAACATACAAAACATTCTCTATTTTTGTTTTCCCATTGTCTAAACTTAGAGTTCCTCTTCCACCAATCCTTGTTGATCCATTATCACCAAAACTTACTGAACCTCTATTTGTTTCTTTCAGTACAATGAATTTGTCTTTGTCTCCTATCATGTGACTAGAGCAACCACTATCAAGATACCATTGTTCTTCTTTATCCTCAAGCATGAAGGGTTGTTTGCACTAACATTGATCTAGCCTTAACATTTTCCCTTTCATCTTTCCTAGTTGTTGAAATTGTTTTTCTAGACTCATGAAGTATCATTTTACACCATCTAGCCTTGTGCCCAAAATTATTGCATTTGTAACATATAACATCATCATCCATGAGAGGTGCAAAGGAATTGAAATCTCTATTGTATCTTGCATGATGAATACAATGTACAACTCTATGACCATATTTATTGCAAGAAAAACAATGACCATGGAAGAAATTATGTGACCTGTTTGGATGTCTTGGAATTTGTGGAGAAGTCATCTTCCTTTTGTGATTAACTCTTATCCAGGGTTCTCCTTTGCTTTCTTCCTTTCTGATATCCTTTGCTTGCTTATCCTTGTTTGAGGTTTCTGCTTTCTGAAGACTTGATTCCTCTTTCTGTTTCTCATATTCTGTATCTTGTAGTACCTTGGTCCTTTCAACTTTATTCCTTAGGTGAACAATTTTTGCTTCCAATATTTCACATTATATTTCCTTGGATCTTAATAGATCTGTCATGTCTTGCTCAATATTCTTTCCTTCTTCCACCCTAATCTTGAGATCTGTGAGATTTTGTATAAGTTCCATCCTTGCTTCTTCATCTTCTTGAACTTGTTCCTTCAAGCTTGAATTTTTCTCTCTAAGTCTTTCCAATTTTTTGAGAGCAACAAATAATTCTTCTTTTATGTCAAACATAGTCTCTTCTTCATTTTTTGAAGTCATGTGTGCTATTGATGGATCCTCTTCCAAGTTGTTAGTCTTTTCATGGAGAGACCCACTCTGATACCAATTGAAGAACATGTGCTTATACTGAGAGGGGGTGAACAGTATACAATAAAAATTTTTGCTTTTTAATCCAAATAATAGCATCAAAATTATTAAAGTAGTAAACATCACACAAAGCATCACACATATGAGAGACATGATTTTTACGTGGTTCACCCAATGATGGCTACTCCACGGAGAAAATATTTCTTATAATTTTTTCTCAAATAAATTCTCTTGGGAATCCTTTCCCTACAATGTTTATGGACCTCTATCCAAAGGAGATGTTGATCCCCTAAATCAAGTTCATGGATCTCTATCCATAGGAGAACTCCTTCTCCTCTACTCTGGTTGGTGATCCTCTAGAAGACTACTACCTCCACTACATTGGCTTGTGGATCTCTCTCCACTGAAGACTCTTGTCCCCACTCAGAAGACCTATCCTCACTACCTTGGCTGATGGATCTCTATCCACTAGAGACTACTATCCTCTCTACTCTATCACCTCCAAATATCTATCTCAAATCTTCTCAACAAGTCCACTCAAACCTACTCAACTCTACTCAACAAGTCCACTTAAACTTGCTCAAATCTTCTCAACAAGTCCACCTAGAACCTGCTCAAATCTTCTCAACAAGTCCACTTAGAACTTGCTCAAATCTGCTCAACAAGTCCACTCAAATCTCTCAACAAGTCCACAAAACTTGTCCAAATCTTCTCAACAAGTCCACATAAAACTTGTCCAAATCTGCTCAACAAGTCCACATAAAACTTGTCCAAATATCATAGAAACATAAAGAGAATTGTTAGAGACCCAATATGTTTCAACTCAATGCTCAATCACTTTCTCAACTCAAATCAGAATATAGAATAGTTTATTTTATAGAACGAACTCACTTCACACATCCACTTGACTAGGCTCAATCAACTCTACTCAACCAATCACTCAATGAAACACCCCTTTCTCACAAACCCTAGTCCAAGCATATAACCATCAACTCAAAATATTTCCAATAATGCTCAACAACAAATCTCACATAACAATGATACTCATGTTCTTTTCAAACCCTAGTTCAAGTTCTTCACACAACCAATGGCTTCAACAACAATGCTTATCAAACAAGGTTTTAACAACTCTTTATTCTAGAAAACCTTGAAGCATTAACTCAAACACTCTCAAAAAGGAAACCCTAATCAAGTCCTTTTCACTCCAAACTTATTTTCTAGAAAACCAATCAATCAACTCAACTTATGGAAGAATGTGCTCATACCTTTTTCTTGATGATGAAGGGATCTCATAAATCTGCCACAACCACAACAACTTCTATGCCAATCTCAAAGAGGTTAGAAGATAAATATTTCTCACAATATAATGTAAATACTCAATTACACCTTATCACTCCACCTTTCAAAAACAACCATCAACATACATAAAATATTTATCCAATAACACCTTATAAACTCCCAACTAAAATAAACTTAACATCCACCAAAAATTAACTCAAACCTCTTTAATTTAATTTAATGGCAAGAGAAACTTTGATAAAAATCAAATCAACTTTCTTTATAATTCCAATGATATAAATCACTCATCAATAAAACAACCTCTCATTAATCCTTATTACTCCACAATAATAAAAATCAATTATCAAATCAACAACCTTTCTCAAACCCTTATAACTCCAACAATAATATAAATCAAACACACAACTTTTCACAAACCCTTATTACTCCACATTATCCTTTAGAAAAACCTTAGGCAAAAATTAATTATCAAAAATTACCTTTGCCTCTTAGTGGGTTTCGAACCCACGATCTCTACCTCCATGAGCGCTCTAGTCATGGCTTTGACCACCACGTGTGCTAGACGCATGGTTAAGAGCCTAAAGGCTCTTCGTCTTCTTTATCCTCGGTTGGCACGCAAAAACCACATGCAAAAAGGAACTTCCCTTGGTGCTCAAGACACACCACTCCATGCGAATCGATCACGTGCCTCTCAACTCCCAACGCCTTCGCAAAATATGCACTGCCAATGGACCACCATGTCCTATTCATTTCAAACAATCTGCACTCTCTCTTATCTCTTTTACCTGGCGCTAAAGACAAGCGAAATTCTTGTCTTCTTCCTCAACGAATAACAAATGCACGAAAAATTTCACTTTGTCGCATGAAAAAATAATGTCGAGGGGTAAGTTTTGAATGCCTCTTTGGCATTAATTTATACATGAAACTCCCTTTGCTTCTTAGACGTCGATGCTCCCACTTTTGATGACGTCGACGCTCCCACCTTTATAATTTATAAATTATTTAAATTCTAAGGAATTTAAATTTTATAAATTATATTTATAAACTTTAGCTTTAAAGAGATTAAAGCCTTCCTTGGGTTTAAACTTAAACCTTTAACTTGTAAAATATTCTCCCATCATGGGTCTTTTAAAATCTTACTTGCCATCTCAATGTGTGAGGATAATTTTATATCCTCATAATGATTTTAATAAAACCATTTAATCTTCCACCATGGGTTTACCATAAACCCTCATAAAATATTATTTTTCCAACTTTCTCTTCAACTCTTCGCATTGTTCCTGGTGCTATTGATGGTGTGCTCCATGGTATTAATGATGACTTTTCACCTTGACATCAATGACAACTAAATGAACTCAAAATGTCCAACAATTTTTTGGGATACAAGGTTTTCTACCTCAAAGGAAATTAATCATGATTTATTGATATATTTATGATGTGCTTCTGGTGCTATTGATGATGTGCTCCATGGTATTAATGACGAATTTTTACCTTGACATCAATGACAACTAAATGAACTTAAAATGTCCAATAATTTTTCGGGATACAAGGTTTTCTACCTCAAAGGAAATTAATCATGAATTATTGGTATATTGATTTAGGAGAAATTAGGCGTATGACAGTAAATAAACAATGGTTCAATATCTTTCTAGAAAAAAATGAAAAACTAGTTGTTATAGTAGATAATATGACATATGAGGTCAAAGAAGTAAGATATATTTTGGTCAATTTATCGAATGAAAAAGGTACAATTAGCAATGTGCTATGTGTACCTAGATTAACTACTAATATGCTTTTAGTATCTCAATTAATGGATCAATTGAGTTCAAAATTATTAACAAAAAAATATGCCTTATTTCTAAACAAGGAAAAATCATAGCTTTTGGTTCATATAAAAATGGTTTATTTGCTCTTAGATGTATTATCAAATGTGGCCATATTAGCAAGTATTTTAAAAACTAAAGAAATTTGGCATAAAAGACCAGGACATATAAGTGCATCTTCTTTAAATGAGATGATTAAACATCAAATGGTTAAATATTTACCTAAAATTTCATGGGAATCTACAATATGTCTAGAATGTCTTGCAAGAAAACAACATAGAATACCTTCTGAACTCAATACCTACAGAGCTCAAGAACCACTAGAGTTAGTATATACATATTTATGTAGACCAATGGACATTACTATCCTTAGAGGGCATAGATATTTTCAAGTATTTATTGATGATTAGTTCAAAAAAATGTGGGTGTATTTTATGAAATTCAAATCTGAAGCATTTCGTTGCTTTAAACAATTCAACCAATTAGTAGAAAAATAAAGAAGAAAATCAATCAAGAATCTTCATTCAGAAAAAGGTGGTGAATTTTTATCAAAAGAATTTGATTTTTTTTTTAAATCAAATGGTATAAATAGGCAACTTACTATTTCATGTTCACCTTAATAGAATTGTATTGTTAAAAGAATAAATCAGTATATTATGTAAATAGTTTGTTGCATACTAAATGAAGTCCATATTGATCATCAATATTGAGCAGCAACTGTTAAAATAGAAATATACATACAAAATATGTCACTCAAAAAATACTAAAAAATATTACTCTTGAAGAAGTATGGTCAGGACAAAAACCAACAATAGAACAATTAAGAATTGTTGGATGTAAGGCATATGTACATGTTCCAAAAAAAAGGAAAACAAAATTGGATGATAAAACCATTCATAAAATATTTCTTGGTTATAATGATGATTTAACAAGATATAGAATAATTGATCAAGTTATAAAGAAAATTCATATTATCAAAGATATATTTTATTATGAAGGAAACAAAAATGGTTTTGAATATCAAAAGGTTGATTCAAGACCAATTCTAATTTTTTCTTGGTGTTCATACCATATTCATGTGGAAGATAGCATGGATGGGAACAACGACAGTTTACTTATGCACACACACATATATATATAAAGTAGACACATACCTCTAAAAAATTCTTGGTTTCCATACCATATACCATGTGGAAGATAGCATGGATAAGAACAACGAAAATTTACTTATGACATTTAAAGCAATACACAAAATTCAAGCAAAACAAAAATGGAAAACTTTGAAGAAATTATGATGTCCCTTACAAGAAAAAGGAACAACCACTTAAGGAAGAGTAAACAAATTGTAAAATAAATTCAAAGAAATAAATCATAACAAATGCGATAGCAAACACCAAACAATAAACTAAATATTCTTTCATGGGCAAAAGCATTTGCTATGGATGGACAAGATCGTAATAGACCAATGAAGGTAAGCTTAACACAAAGGTAGGCTTTTTTCCATAGAGAGAAAGTACTTAGCATTTCCAAGGAAAGCAAATTCTCTATGAACATATAATATAATATATCATCCTTAAGATAAATCTTTGGAGTTAACAAACTTATAATAAGGAGTGTGGGCATGACACGGGAGTGAGTGTAGCCAGAATCTGGGAGTGAGTGTAATAGATAGTGAGTGTAAGCATAGTCCAGAGTGAGTGCAACTAGAAGCAAGTGTGAGTGTGAGCTTAGAGTGAGTGCAACTGAAAGTAAGTGCAAGTTGGGAGTAAGTGTGAGCGCAGTCGAAAGAGAGTGTGAGTGTAGCCAACAGTGAGTGCAATAAAAAATGAGTGTGAGTGTAGCCAAAAGTGAGTGCAGATGCAACTAGGAGTGAGTGCAATCAAAAGAAAGTATGAGCACAAGTCGAGAGTGAGTGCAATCAAAAGCATGTGAGCCAAGAGTGAAGAGAAAGTGTGAGCAAGGAAGCAAAAAATAGAAAGTAAAGTGCGATCAAGGAACAAGTACCACTTCTTTTTTTGAAGAATTTAAAGGATTTATTTGAAGAATATCTAGGTAACATGGAAAGAAAACCATTTGTGAAAGTCCTTACTAAAAGTATGAATGACCAATTTGGAAGTATAAAAGCCCTAGCTAGCATAAAGAGGAAGAGTGAATCTATGGCAAACCCAGTCCATAGCATATTCTACACCAAAAATTATTATCAAGGATGAGACGATTGAGCACAATATAATGGTTTTTAAAACCTGAGGGTTAATATGTAAGTTTCATGGATATTGGCTAGGTTTTTTTGAGATTCAAAATTAGATCAAGTGGAAGTGGAGTTTGAATTTAAATTACTCCATGACATTTCTTCCAAAAAAAAAATTTCTCATTATTTTCAACAGTTGAGAAATAAAGGTTAAAATAATAGATGGAGGCCCATGGTTTAGGGGTAAAGATGCATTATATTTAAGACCTTGGAGTGAGAATTTTTTTGTGGACACAGAAACTATTAAAAGGCTTCCGGTATGGATTCAGTTTTTTGGACTTCCTTAACAACTCATCAATAAGGAGGTTTTGAATAATATTGGTAATATTCTATGTGGATTCATTCAGAAGGGACCAACTACTAAGGAGAGACGGTATGTTGTATACACTCAAATATCTGTTGCCATGGATATTTCTAAACCTTTACCTGAGTCGATTATGATTAAATTTGAATCAAGAGAATGAGATCAACAAGTGGATTATGAAAACATTGCATTTTGATATCACAAATATCATGAAACTAGGCACATGACAAGAGACTACAAAGTGAAAATGGAGGAAGAGAGAATTTTTTGGGCATGAGGGTAGCTTCAATTTGAAACAAGAAGACCATATCATAGGAGAAGCTAGATCAAATCAAGGATTTTCCACTCCTAAAAAGTGGTTAGAAAAATCCCTCTACATCATCAAATGACAAAGGCCATTACAATTCACTCGAATCAACCATTAGAAGAAACAAATGATATGGGGGATGAGGAAGTACAATTCGCAAGTTCAAATATAGGAGCTAAATGTGTGAAGGAAGAGGGGAAGGCAAATTTTAAAACAAAGGAAGATGGGGAGACATATTTTAAAGCAAATAAGGTGAAGGAGGTCAAGCTTAATCCAAGTAAATCACCTTTATTATCCTCAAGTAGCTTAAAATATTCTCCTTACAATAAAAATGAAAGTAGTATGGAGTGTATTCCTTACACTATAGAATATCAAGAGCAGTATAGTAAAGAAAATCTTATGGAGGATATCCAAGGAAATTTAGGGTTTTCAAGCCAACATAAGAAAGTGATGACTATGGAGGATCATCTATGCAGTTTAGAGTTTTCAGGGCAACATAAAGAAGAAAATGCTAATGAGGCTATTCCTTGCACTTTTGACTCTTTAGGGAAACATAAATATTTAGAAGATAAATCTCATTTTGAACAATAAAAAAAAAATAGAAGATATTGATGAAGATGAGAGTGTTGGTGGGAATGGAAGAAGGAGAGGAAGGTCATCAAAGCAAGAATAAAGAGAAAAAGAAACTCAAAAGGATATTGATATGGGAAGCCAAATAAAAATATTATAGGTGTTAACAAGAAGTGGGGCTAAGCCCACTAATAAAAATAAAAAGTGTTGATGATGAAAACAATATCATGGAATATTAGGGGTATGAATAAAACCCTTAAAAAAAGAATTATTAAGGAATTAATAGGTTGTTATAGCCCTAGGTTAATTTTAATACAATAAAAAAAATTAAATAGTGAGGAATCTAAGGATGCTTTTAAGAAGATTTGGAAGATAGCTGATTGTTTAGTAGTTTCTTCTATAGAAATTTGAGGTGGTATTGCAATAATATGAGACAAATGCAAATGGGATGGACAACTACTAGAAGCAAAAAGTAATTGGGTTGTTGGATTATTTTGCAGGAAAGAGGAAAACATCAAAGTTGGGGTTATAAATGTATATGCTCCAACTATAGTTACTCCTTGTGAAATATGTTGGAAGGACCTTAGCATATTTTTGTCAAATACAATAATGATTCATTGTGTTTTTTGGATTCTTGAGATGATTTGAATATTGTTTTCTCTCTTTTGGAAAATAAGGGTAGCATTCACTTAGTATTCTATTGGGGGTGATTTTAATAATGTTCATCATCTATTACTAGAGACCATCTCTTGGCAATGTGAGCATATTTATAAATAAAGAAATTGGGTGGCAGATAAATTAGCAAATTATGGTGTTGTTCTTCATCCCAATAAAATTTAAATATTAGAAGAAAATTGGCTAAGTGAGATTTTATGTCTTAATCAAAATAATATCAAGGAGTTGATTGTGGAAACATAACACTTCAAAGAAATTGAAAAATATATTTAAGAGAAAAAAAATGAAAAAAACTGTGATAAAAAGGTATGATGCAACAAATGTAATATTTTGGTATTTTGATGGGAGTGGCCCCTAGTAGAAGCCACATGTAACCTATTATAAATAAAGATATCATCCTTGGCCATTAAGGCAATTGAGGTGGAAATGACTCCAAGGTTCTCTCCACTTGTAAAGGATGAGTACTTAAGATAAATTTTGGCTTTTTGATTATCTAAAATAAAGATTCAATTTTTTCTTACCTCAAAATACATGTAATAAAAAACTTATATAAAAAATATTAATATATTAAAAAACATAAATTTTAAAATTATTCATATTTTTAAAATTATATGATAAAAATAAAAAATCTAATATTTCTATCATCAAAGTACAAAGGCCTCAATCCCCATGGTGGATGTGTATAAGAAATATTACTCAATAAAAAAAGTACAAATGCCTCATCCTAATAATTACCATCCTCCAATAAATATCATTTTACAAGATATAACATTCCAAATAAATGTCCATGTTAAAACACGGTAGTGGTATGGCTTTGAATTCTCATCCAGGAGACCCAAGTTCAATAAATATCATCTTACAAGATATAACATTCCAAATAAATATCCATGTTAAGACACGATAGTATTATGGCTTTTGAATGTTCAAATTAGGATTGGGACCTTTTCAAAAAGACTCAATCTTTACCATAATTATTGTTAAGATACCATAATGGTATGTCTTTGGGTTTTCATCTAGAAAATCCAAGTTCAAACCATTGCACAAGGGACGGGACCTTTTCAAAAAACTCGTGCTTTACCCTAAAGGTTTAAGTTTTGTCCTGTGAAGGAAGGATATTGTAGTGGTATGTCTTTAGGTTTTTAAAAGTTTTGTCTGCAAGGTGTACCGGAGTGGTATGTTTTGGGTTTTCATCTAAGACCCAAGTTAAAACTTTAATATAAGGGGGATTGAGACCCTTTCAAAACTCATACTTTACCTTTCAAAACTCATACTTTACCTTAATATTTTACTTGAAAGGGATAGGTTGGTTGGTGGCTGTCAAGACCCTGCACAAGGGAACCGAGACCTTTTCAAAACCCATGCTTTACCTTAAAATTTTATTCAAAAAAAATAAATTGATTGTTGGCGGTCGAGTGCTTGTCTCATTGACTTCATCTTTACCCAAAAGGCTAAAGTTTATAGTGGCAATGTCCAAGTTTAATTTGAAATTATGCCATGCATCAAGCAAAAATCCTTATACAACCGAAAAAACATTCCAAATAAATAAAACAATTTATACTATATAAAATTTAAAAATGACAAATTAGTATTTTATGAATAAATGTAATTTAATAAATTGTTTAAATAAAAATAAAGAGCAACTATGGCCATATAAAATTTAAAAATGACAAGTTAATATTTTATGAATAAATTACTACAAATTGTGATTGTAATCAATTCATTTATATACTCAAAATATTTATTTATATATATTGTTTAAATAAATATATAGAGCAACTATGGCCATGAAGGATTAATCACCTAGCATTTGGAATTTGGACCACATTCCAAATAATTCCACACCCAATTTCTCAAACCACTTTATGCCATCTTCCCAAGGTATGTATTTAATTCATGGTGAGTGGTAGAACCCCTAACTATTCAAGGTTTATCATCATCATCAATTTGTTTTTTTTTTCTATGTTTAAATGTATTTGACTTTATACATTATTCCTTCTATATGAAACATCCTAGGAAAAACCCATTATAAACTCTCCTTCAACGTGTGCAGAACATCCTAAAGTGGAAAAAGATGGTCAATGCCCTTAGACCATGACGCTAAAAATACGTAAGACATTAGTTCATAATGTTGGAGACTTTAGACTTAGTCAAGTAAATATTATGGCTTGGTTAGAATTATGTTCCTTGTCTTTTTATGATGGGCAAACTTCACTTGTTTTCTTGTCTAGTATAAGGACATCAAGGTTACGTTGATTTTAATTTTAAGGTATGATGTGTCCTCCTAGGAGCATGGGAGACCTGTTATTTAAGTTACTGTTGCATAATAATTTTTTAATAAAAATTGTTAAAAGTTTTTGGTTCAACAGTAATTTATACTAAAGTTTAAATTTTGATAATATTAAATAGTTTAATATAATACAATTTATAGTAAAGAGAAAGGACAACCCTTAACCTTTGATGTAGTTCACACCAAGATTTTAATTTTAGTGACATCAAATATGACACAGTCTATATTAAAGAGAAAGGACAACCCTTAACTCTTGATGTAGTCCACACCAAGGTTCAAATTTTAGTGACACCAAATAGATCAATATTTTTTTTTTGAGTTTACATAACCAAATAGATTAATGTTACTCGATGTACCAAAATTCAAATCTTGGTGACACCAAATAACTCAATGCAACTAAATCAAAGGAAGAAAAACTCTTTCAAAATCTACTTTTAAATGAAAAAAATTAATAAAAATTTAAATTTTAAAATTGATAAGATTAAGTAGTTAAAGTATTAACTTTTAAAATAAAACTTAAATTTAAAATTCATTATATATATTAAATTTTATTATATTTTACGCGTATATTATTAATATAATTTATTATATTATTATATAATTTATTAAAAATATAAATACCAATTTTTATAAAATAAAAATAAAATAACCTAATTAAAAAATTATTATAAATTTAATAATTTATATATATTAATCTTTCACCTACCCATTAAAATAAATAAAATAATAAATAAAAAGGAGGTGTTTACTCTAACATGACGTCTATGTGAATTCCAAGCATCCATCCAAAATGGACATTGGTTCGGTAAGCAGCAAAGTGGACCCTACACCTTTAATCATTTGCATGTGTAAGTTATATGAAGTGCTTTCATTTGAATATTGAGTATAAATTTCATGCCCCACTTTATAAATATGAAATAACAAATCACATCGCTCACATTAAAGCCAGCACGCTTCTTGTCTCCACATATTTAAGAGAGGAAAAAGATTGTTTCACCATAAATAGCGTATTTTCCTATTGATTTAAACTTTATTTTTATTTTAGAAAATAATTTATAATTTATTTCAATCGATTATATATATAAATAAATAAAGTAGGCGCATATTTATACAAAGGAAGCTCAACTACCATTTAATCTGAACATGTTGACTTAAACCCGATATTTATTATTAAAAATGCATTTTTAAAAGTTATTTATATTTTTTATTTAATAAATAATAAATTTTAAATAAAAAATAAATATTTCCATCTTTTTCATCCTAAATTATTCTTTCTTTTCAAAATTAATAATATAAAAATTAAATATTATATTTAAAAATCTAATATTTTTTAATATATATCATAGTAATTAAACTCATGAACACCTACAACATTGCTTTCTATCCATTAATTAACTTCAATAGACCAAAATTTGTAAAGTGAAGGACACGTTTTTTATGGTTAAAGAATGCTATCACATTTCATTTGCATTTGATATAAATAAAGTTTTTATAGGGATATATTTTTGAATTTTAGATTTAAATTTAAAAAATTTATAAATAGATATTTTTTTTAAAGCTCAAGTTCTACATTAAATTTTTTTATAAACTTTTCCAATTCCTCAAATAAATTATTTAATTAAAATTTATAAATAATTTAAATCTCTTTAACTTTATTTTTACTTAAAAACTAAAATTTATAAAAAAAAAATAAAGAAAAAAACACTTTACGTGTGAAAGCATTTGTATTGCTAGAAGATATCTTCCCTCATTGCATGCAATATTCTATGCCGAGGAGGTCCATGTGGAAGTCACCTTCAACGCGTGTTTGAAACGGGGAATCATGTGCCAAGTGCAATGTTTAGGTGGAGATTTTTTTAACTTTCATGACATCACATTAGTAAAGCGTTACGTTGGAAGCAAAATGCCATGGATTTCTCATTCTTGCATGTCCACATCCTGCCTATCACCGATTATTCTAGAAGCCAATAGCTCCTAACGTCATTGTATTCTAAGCATTTCCTTGTCTTTTATAGTAACCAAAGTTCAGTTCCTTTGTCTTTTTTTTGCTTTGTCCGCGTTGAATGTCAACGAGTCTTTAGTACTTTGTAATTCTCAAGATAAGATAATGTCATATTATTCTTTGAAATCACACATTTTCATATGGGGTGCGTCCTAGATTGCACCATCTCATATGCCATTTACTTATTATCATGATATAAATTTAGAAAAATACAAGGGAAAAAATGTTTTGGCCTTTTCTATAACAGTCCAAAGAGAAGCACATTTTGGATGGTCTATAAATTGATAAATCATAAATATATTAACCGTTTAACTTTTGAGAATGATGCAAATGACGCAAGAATAGGTTTGAATATAGGCAATTCATGTTCATTGATTTTTATATTACCATTCATGCAAATTTCCTTGAAAGATGTATTTTTAAGAATCCTCAACTTTAAAAACAATCTAATTGTTAGTCAAAGAATGGGATTCAAAATTTTAAAAGATCAATGGAGAGTTGGAAGATAAGAAGGTTAGTCAATAATTATGATTCAAAATAATAATTAAAGAGTTGAAAATAAAAGAATAAAATAAATTTATTTAAAAAATCAATTTTTTATTAGAAATTAATTGAACAATTTAAAAGAAAATTGAAATTTAGTCAATAATTATAATTAAGATTTTAGCAAGATCATTATTCATCTCATATTAATTCTTTTAAAAAAAAATTTAAAAGTAAAAAGGTGAAGTTAAACTTATTTTAAAAATAAATAAAATTGTAATAATGATATTTGACATTAAACTTAAATCTCATTAAAAATTAACAACTTTCATTTATTAAAGAAAAATCAACCTCATCAAGTGGTATTAGTTTAATGGGTTAGATTCTTCAACATTTAAGGAGGAGACCAAGGTTCAAATCTTACCAAACGACACATGGATAATATCCAAGCTTTGTTGTAATACCACTATGTGGTGATGATGTAATATGGGCAAGGCTCATTTCAATCTCATATAACCAACTAAAGGAAAAATAAATAAATAAAAAAACCTCCAAACCAATAACAAGAATGATCTAAATCTATTGATTGAGTTCCAATGCAAAGGCTTTGAAACTAAAATATTACATTCAAGTGTTATGAGAGATACAATAATGGTACATTTTTTGGGTTTTCATCCAAGGGACTCATGTTGCAAAGACCCTTTCAAAAAATCTCATGCTAAACTCGAGTTTTCATCCAAAGGATTCATGTTGCAGAGATCATTTTAGAAAAACCCATGCTAAACCCTCAAAGTTTTTAGTTTACCTTAAGCTTTTGATAGCGGTCAAACCCTTATAGAAGTTTTCATATGCAACCAAAATAAAATAAAATGTTACATTTAAAGTTAGACCCTAACTTTCCATATACACCTCTTCAAAATTTAAAATTGGCATTTTGTTTTTTTAATGGAAAGTTAGAAACAACTTCTATTTTGTTTTCTTTACGAAAAGTTAGAAACAATTTTTTGTTCTCTCATGCCTCTCTTGTTCCATTCTATAGTGTTGTTGACACACTTAATGTGTTTTGAAAGGGTCAATGTGATTTCTTTCATGTTGCACGTAAGAAACTAAAATATTACATTCAAGTGTTACGAGAGATACAATAGTGGTACATTTTTGGGTTTTCATCCAATGGACTCATGTAGCAGAGACCCTTTCAAAAAAAACCTATGTTAAAAGGCTTTGAAACTAAAATATTACATTAAAATGTTATAAAAGATACAATTGTGGTACATTTTTGGGTTTTCATCCAAGGGACTCATGTTGCAGAGACCCTTTCAAAAAAATCCATGCTAAACCCCAAAAGGTTTTAGTTTACCTTAAGTTTTTGATAGCGGTCAAACCCTTATAGAGGTTTTCATATGCAACCAAAAATAAAATAAAATGTTGCATTCAAAGTTAGACCCTAACTTTTCACATACACCTCTTCAAAATTCAAAAATGGTATTTTGTTTTTTTAATGGAAAGCGAGAAACTACTTCTATTTTGTTTTCTCTACGAAAAGCTATAAACAATTTTTTGTTCTCTCATGCCTCTCTTGTTCCATTGTATAGTGTTGTTGACACACTTAAGTGATTTGAAAGGATCAATGTGATTTCTTCCATGTTGCATGTTGCATGTTGCTACAGACTTTAGTGCAAACCAACAAAGTGACAATGAAATTGATCCCTTTGTAGGAATTGATTAAAAAATTAGAGAATACTCCCTCTCTGTTTTCTTTTGTGTTGCATGTTACTGTAGACTTCAAAATTTTACCCATTTGCAGGAATTGATTAAACAATGAGAGAATTTGTAGAAATTGATTAAACAATGAAAGAATTGATTAAACAGTGAGGGAATGCTCTTCACTCTATTTTCTTGCACTAGTCATCTCTTTGACCAATTACACAAAACTTGAGACAGAATGAGGTGGGTTCAGCCATTGAAATGATTCATCCTTTACATCAAGACAAAACACATGGTGTAGATGGGACGTGATGACTGAGAACAATCTATAAAAGACAAGCCTCTATAATTTTGATAGATGTTGTAAAAACAAACCTTTATAGTTTTGGTAGATGTGGTAATAACAATTAGTTATTTGAGGTATGTTTGGCCTTTGTTTTCTTTGAACAGTTATGACTCGCATACAAAATTTGTTTGCACACTAAAAAAATACTTTGAAAAATTGCTTTATGTATTTCTCCGATTAAATCTATGGTACATTTGACCACCACTATGATTATTTTCTACATCAAGTTAAAATACATGCTATGACCAAATCCACATAGCTTACTGTTAAGTATGGTAGATTTGACTACCACCATAATTCATTTCTTATGTAAATTGATATACAAGATGTGACAACTAAAAGCAATTTATCAAGAATAAGCCTCCACATATGACAACTAAAAACAATCTATCAAATATAAGCCTTAAGATAATAACATGGTCGACCTCTACGTTTATGGACTGGAAAGGTGTACATATAATTTATTTATTTAATAGTTTTTGTTAGACCCTAATTCTATAGTGTTTGCATTAAATCGCTTGGTAAGGTATAACCATAAATTATTAAACCACAAAGTCCAACAAACTCTTTTTCATTCTAATAATTAAAGAAATTTTAAAAAAAATGCTCGACTCAAACGCTAAATTCCAAACACAAGATCATAAAAAAATCGGTGAAAATCCGTGGCAGGTTGTACCGTGCGCAAACAAACAAACAATTCACCCTCACCATGTGGGGTAGTGGGGTTCTCAAAAATTTAAACGTACAACCTAATAATTCACACTCACCATGTGGCGTTTCTGAGCGTTCCCAAAAATCAACGTACAACATATCTCAAGGGTGTACAACTTGTTTTTCCATTGCATGAATAATCACCGTCCCTTCCTCCCTGCTTCTTTCTATTAAATATCGGCTACACATCCCCTACGTCACATTAAAGACAGCACGCAACCCTCTGCCAGAAATTTTAATATCCGAAAGCAACCCACCCTTTAGACAAAACCGGTCAGTTCGGTTAAGGTCAGGGGTCAGGTCCTTGCGATTCGAACCCGATACCTCTCACTAAAGGACAAAGGTAACAGAAAAAAATGTGTGTTAATATTCCATAAAAACAAACGAAAGAATATACGCTCAGGTCCCTCAAGTCAACCTCACCAATATTGCATACCAAAAGAGTTTCAAAGAATTACAACTGGTTTTGTATGTTTTTTATCATACAGACCTATAAAAAAGACATTAATTTTTAAGAAGACTCCTTAATAATTAGGTCTCCGACCTCTAATAATCAAACATATTTATATAGGGGATAATTGGTACCTTATTCGTCAAACTCTACCTACCCTTATAGATAAATGTATGAATTATCCGTTACCTCGAAGATTGATTGTATGGCATCTTCATATATTTATATTAAATCATAATTAAAAAAAAATCTCAAAATTTTAGTGAGACATTTATATGATTAGAGTTTTTGGTTTTTAGAGACCCACATAAAAAGTTTTTGTGGGACATCCATGTGGTTAAGGCTTTTTACTTGGAGATCAATGTTCAAACCAGTGAGACATCCATATGGTTAGGATTTTCAGGTTTTTTTTTTGAAGACCCACATAAAAAGTTTCTGTGGGACATCCATATAATTAAGACTTTTTGCTTAGAGACCAAGTTCAAACTATTGAATAAACTTGTGTAAAAAAACAACCATAAAACACTAGCAAATTTGAGTATTTTAGAAAAGTATTAAGCCCAAAAAAATAATTTACAATCTAGAGATTCATTCCATGTAAAAATGAAAGGCACCTCAATGACTTCCCTGACTGGAACCCCTCGGGGAAACAAGGCCGAAGGTAACATAAAATGTGAGTAAATCTTCTCTAAAGAGAATGGAAACAATATACAAGGAATTCCGTCAAGTCACCCTGACAGAATTAATCTATTTCACGCTGTGTAATGACAGAGTTTCAAGAGTAAGCCTCAGGGATGGTTGTTGTTGTGACTGTGGCCACGTCCGTCGTTGTTGTTGTTGATGAGGTTGCTTCCGTTCATTTCCACGTCGGCGGTGGAGGAGAGGGCAGGCTCCGTGGCGGCGGGCTTCTTCGGCCCCGTCAGCGCCACGTAGGCGTCGCCGCCCCAATCCCAGAGGTGGAGGACGATGTAGGTGCCGATTCCGCCGATGAGACCGTAGGCGATAGAGTAGGTGAGCGGCATGACGATCATGGTGATGAACGCTGGTATGGCCTCTCGCATGTCCTCCCAGTTGATTTCGGTGACGGCTTTCATCATGAGGACGCCCACCAGAATCAGAGGGGGCCCGATGGCCCAGGCAGGGATGGAGGCCAGTAAGGGGGTGAAGAAGAAAGAAAGCAAAAAGTAGAAAGAAACTGTGAGGGCTGTGAGACCAGTGCGGCCTCCCTCTCGGATGCCGGTCGAGGATTCAATGAAGGTGGTGACCGGGGAGGTGCCGAGGAGGGAACCGATGACAATGGCGAAGGCATCGCTCATGAAGGCAAAGTACTGGCCCTCGAAGTCGCCCTTGGCGTCCACGAAGCCGCCGAACTTGGCCATGGAGTAGAGAGTCCCTGTGGTGTCGAGGATGTCCACGTAGAGGAAGGTCACCAGCGCCTCCCATAGCTGGCCCCGGTGAAAGTCCTTGAAGCTCAACGCCCCTGCCGTTCCCTTTATTGTGTGCACGTCCACCACCTGCAATCCCAAAAATTTAAGACAAAATTATTTTACATAGTCCCAAAATCAACTAAAATCCAGAGTGGAGTGAGTGTGTTTAAGTCTCCTGTTCTTAGTGATGCAGCTAAAAATGTGAAGTGGGTTTTACCTGTTATTTAAATATAACATACATCATCTACTTAACAACGTAGAGAAGATTTGTTTAAGAAGATTTTTAGCTCATATGATGCCTGGTTTAATGGTTTTTTTTTTATATATTTTTTAAGAAGAGTTTCTCAAAAATTAATTAGGAAGTCTAAGAAGTTTTTAAGAAGATTTTTAGCTAATATGATGCCTAGTTTAATGTTTTTTAATCTATTTTTTAAGAAGAGTTTCTCAAAAATTAATCAGCAAGTCTGAGAAGATTTTTGTGAAGTGTGAGTTTTCCCAAGTGACTTATTAATTTTTGAAAATCTTCTTAAAAAATATAGGAACAGCCTATCAAAAATGGTATTTCTATCCACATTTTTATAAGATTTCTCTTTCTGAAAGAGCATCACATTTAACTGCAACCAACTGATGTTTTGTACTATGTACTGTGACTATGTAATTTTTATGTTTATGCAAGCAACTGATGTTTTCTACTGTGTGCTGTGACTATGCAGATTTTATCTTTTGTTCCTTATAAAAAAAAAAACACAGCAACTCAACTCTTAAATGGAAATTTGATCAGAAAAAACTCTAATATACAATACTACTCTTTCTCTTCTTTCAGACGACATTAAACCAGACAAAACACTACTATAGGCAAACTCTTTCTGTAAGAAGTATACAAAATTGGAAAGATTTAACATCATCTTATATAGAAAAGCAATGGTAATTAATACAGAGATTTAAAAAAATAATAATAATAATTTTAAAAAAAAATTCTTACCTTTTTGAAGTACTGATAACTCTGGTTGCCTGTGTCGGTATCGGGGAAATAAGTGACCTTGGTGTTCCGGAACCACGAAACACCAGTAACAAAAACAATCCCATAAATCATGGCCCCCTTGACGTTCTTGACCAGGCAATACCCAATAATCACAAACCCGACGATGCCGAGCCAGAACGTAGGGCTCTCCATGCGGCCCTTAAGGCAGAAAATATCACCGGAAGCGGTAGCACCCGCCATTAATTGGAGAGTCCCGTTCACGGTCTCTACAGGCGCGAGAGTGGCCCTGTATTTATCGGGGCAGGCCCCGAGAGTTACCAGAGTGGAAGAGCTATAGCCCACGAGTCCAATCCCCTGGTTGTTCTGCAGTCCTATGAAGGCCAAGAAGAGCCCAATCCCGGCAGAAGACGAGATCCTCACGGGTTTCGGCACCAGCTTGGCAAGCCTGGTGCGAAGACCTAAAGCGGCGATCAAGAGAAAGAGGATTCCTTCGATGAACACGGCGGCGAGGGCGCTCTTGTAGGGAATCGAACCGGAGCCGTGGAAGC
This sequence comes from Wollemia nobilis, assembly GCA_028583015.1. Taxonomy (NCBI): domain Eukaryota; kingdom Viridiplantae; phylum Streptophyta; class Pinopsida; order Araucariales; family Araucariaceae; genus Wollemia; species Wollemia nobilis. The sequence continues at coordinate 12,679,908 of JAQPPZ010002539.1, read as the reverse complement.
CGACAACGGTGTAGGCGAAATAGGCGTTGGTGCCCATACCCGGGGCCAAAGCTAAGGGGAGATTTGCGAAGGTGCCCATGACGAAGCATCCGATGAGCGACGACGCCACGGTGGCCACGATGAGGTCCTTGCGGGTGCGGTCCAAACAGGCGGTGTACCCCGGGTTGACCGGGGTGAATTTGCACTCCTCCCCCGGCTGCACCAAGCGTAGCGCGGTACCGTTGCTCGACAGCCCCGAGCAACGGGAGACGTCCACCGAGCCCACGTTGCAGATGGCCGTGCAGTCCGAGACGGAACACGGGCCACCGGAGTCCGTGAGGATGGAGGCGTTGACGGCCAAAATGTAGGCCATGGTGAGGAACGTGGCGGTGCCCGCCCGGACCTCGCGGGTGAAGCACGAGCCACGGGCGTCCAGCTTGAAGTATTTGCCGACGGCGCTCTTGGCGACCCGTGCGTTCAGCCGGTCCACCCACGAATCCCACTGCACCCCCATCTTTGCCACAGAACCCTTAATCGCCATCACAATTTCCAGAGATTACCAAATTTTTTTGTTCACAAATTAATAGCCGTAGGCACATGTACAGCTCAAAAAAAACTGCGAACTGTCTCCCAACTCAAAACCTCGTTCCCTCCGCCATTAATGAAAACCATCAAACTACCGCTTCCGCCGGACAAGGATAAAAATCTTCGAAATTCCCGCTTCTTCTAAACTAACAACTCTCTGAGATAAATGGCGGCCGTAGATAAAAAGCGTCCACAGCTACTGAAATTCAGTAACAGTAAGCAAATATGAACCTCCGAACGGTCAGAAGAAATGAACGGCCGAGGATAAAACTCGACCCACGGCTACAGCAGGCGGCCGAGCTTCACAAATCGAAGGTCAAATACAGTTCTCCGTAGGCGCCGAAATTTTAAAAAATCGGACTCCCTGTGAAGCTTTCACAGATTTCTTTTTCTCAAGACAGAAATCATTCGCAGGATAAATGCCGTCTGCAAACACCTAATCTTGCCTCAGCGAATCGAGAGAATTATTGTGCAGAAGATAGAGATCGCCCGCAGCTGCTCGGCCGAGGATAAATATCGCCAACGGAACTCGACTGAGGTAATAGCCAGCAGGCTTCCGTTTCAGAAGCTGCGCCGAGGATAAAAACCGTCGACCGACCAACGAAACTCGACTCTCAGGCAATCCTCTCCAGGTTTCTTTTTCAATGGAAACTCGACTGGATGCAGGATCTGGAATTGAGAGGGGGGAGTTCTGGGATTCGCTTCCAGCGGAGGGGATATATTAAATGTGTATATGTTATACACACAGAGAGGGGATTAAAATCGTTGACTGGAAGCCGGGTCGGGAATTGAGATCGGGGGAGCTTTAGGATTCGCTTTGCTTCGGAGGGGATATATTCAATGTGTATGTGTTATACACAGAGGATGGATTACAGAGAGGTTAAGCGATGGGACCGCGTGTATAAAAAATATACCCACATTCAAAGAGAGAGAAAAGCGCGGCGTCTGAGATTCTGGCCTCGGGTTTTCTAATTCTGATTTATCGGGAGGCTCGGCGGGTATTTATATATACGAGGAGGTCTATACACATTAAGTATATCAATAAAAAAAAATATAAACATATATTTATGGGTTTGTGTATGGAGAAGAATCTACGGTTGACCCGCAAAAACACTATAGGGATTTAACGGCTCAACATGCAAACTCACGACTTCTGCGCGGGGGTTTTTTTATTTGGCATTCAGATCTTAGAGCACGGACGGCTGAGGCTGTGTCCGGGCTTGCGGGGGAGGATCCCGGGTGTGGTGGCGGGATTCTAAATAGAATTTCGGAAAGAATCTTGAGGGAATCTTTTGTCCAGTGGGAAAGTAGTAAGCGTGTGAATATGGATGTCTGGCGTTGGCAGGCGGGGATATGGAAGGGCTTAGCCGCTAAAGTCAAAGTATGAAAAAGGAGTACAGTTTGAGTTTGACCTTAACTTTTGTTTGAATAATTCAAATTAAACGTTTTTAAAAATAATTTTGAAACTCTTGTGGGGCCAGCTGGACCAGCTGGACTACCCATTGGATATATTTTAGGGCCGGTACGCAGTGGAGGTAAAGCGTGGGAGGTGCAGGACACATGGGGGAATGGGAATGTGTTTTTAATGTTGCGGTTTTTTAGTCCTGAATGGAATAGGTAGTTGCCAAAAACAAATTAGAAACTTAAAGCCTCCAACTTTTATGTATATAATATTTCTATATAAATATAAATTAGTGGTAGTGTTCGTAGTTGAAAGAGCATTTTGAGTGATATATACTCCACACCACATAGGGAGTAGACTTTATGCACCTTGAAATGTCTTAAACAATAATATTTTTAATAAAGATAAGTTGGTTGGTAGTAGTTAAATTTTTATTGGTGAGTAGTTTTAGATTATGGTTTCATCAATTTTATGTTTGTCCAATAAATTATAAATTAAGGTTTATAAAATTCCCTAACATAATAAAGTTATAAAGTTCCTTTACACAACAATATATTTTAATATTAATTAAATAAATAAATTATATATTTATATAAATATATAATTTGTTTAATTATATTTTAATAACATATAAATATTTTTAATATATATTTATTATATAAATTTTGAATGGACACCTAGGACACCACCTTATTCCCCAAGTCATATAACCTTCAGTTTTTCTAAACCAATTTAGTTACTATTAGATTTAGTATGAATTAACTTTAAAACTCAAAATTACAATAGTTGGGGTATAGAATATATTTTCTTTGGTTCTAATAAATTTAGGAGTTCTTTATCAAGTGGTAGGATTTTAGGATTTTAAGAAAAATGTTATATGAAAGCTGTAAAATATTTTTAAGTTTTTTATTTTATTTTAAGAATAAAGTTTTTGAGGGAGGGGTTATGTATGGTTTCAATATAAATATATTGATTATTTTTATTTTTATTAACTCATGTATTAAGTTTAGATGGTTAGACTTTGAGTATTAGGGTTAGGGTTAGGAATTGAATTAATTTATAAATAGGAAAAATTAGGTAGTAGTTGAGATTATTTTTCATATTCAAATTTTAGTTGTGTTTGTTGTGTATATTAGACTTTGCCCTCTCTAAATAATTAAGGATTTGCATTGATTTGAATATGGAATTTGATTATTACATATTTAATTTTCTAGCAATTGGATCTAAATTATTATTATTATTTGGGTAAGTTTTTTTTTTTTAAGAATTTGAAAAAAATATATTAAAACAAAGATCATTTACAAGTTGCGATGAAACTTCTCCAAGTTTTAGCAGACAAGAACACCTGTATACAACAGTAAAAGAATATTTGCATTGGAACCAAAACTCCTAAACCATATTTCTATAATGGTTGTCCACGTGTTTACAATAGTAAAGAAGATATTCAGTGGAGTCAAATCTTCTAAACCATTTTTCTACAATGGCTATCCAAATTAACTAAACACTGGATTTGCTCACTAACCTGCCTAATCCTCTCATCCTCAATAGCCATGCCACTATGCGATTGAACCTCTACCTACCTCCTATCGTATTTGAGTAATATTATTTATGCATATTGAATTACTATTATTATTAAAAAAAAATTGAAAAAATATTGCTTATATTAATACAAAAAAATCAAAATACAAGACATCACAACAGATTACAAAAATCTGCTCAAGGACATCCAACCATCTGACTTGTCCTGAGTAAAGCAGTCTTTGAGATCTTTGATTATAAGACTTTTAAAGGCTCTACATTGGAACTGGATATAAATAACAGCATTGGACACAATCTCAGAAGCATAAATAACTTCATCTCGAAAAACTAAACTACATCTTGTCTTCCAAATAACATACAAAGTCATTGCTCTGATAACAATCCACACCCCCCTAAGATGTTAAGGGCAGTCAAAGGCATCTCCTAAGAGAACCAATTTCCAACTCCACCTATCACCTAGGATAGGATAATAGGTCCACTTCAATCTTTTCCAAACATTCCTTGCTACACTACAATCCCAAAAGATATGTTTAATAATTTATTTTCTACCACAACTACTACAAAGGTCTGAGATATTCATCCACCTTGCCAACCTTGCCTTGCAATGGATACCTTGGAAAATAAGCAACCAAAGAAAAACCTTGAGCTAAGCAGATAATCTAAATTTCCAAACCTGCTTTAGCCTCTTCTTCCACTTCTTCTCTAGACAGACAATGTCCCAACGTCTATTTAATAGGATATGCAAAGAAGTCTTATGCAATAGAGTTTTGTAAATCTTAGTGGATTTGTAAGAAATGATGCTCCCCTGAAAGTTCCACCTCCAGTCACACCAAATAGGGCCAGGTAAATCACCATTTAACTTATATTGTTATTCATAGGGAAGAAGAGAATGAATCTAAATAATAGCATCCCTATCAAAAGCTTTCAACTTAAACTTATTACAAATATCCTCCCACTTAATCCAATCAGTGGCTCCTAAATCCCACAAATCTACCCATTTCTTAATTCCTCTCTTAACCAACCTCTTGCATATAAGATTAGGAAGGTTTGAGGCATACACCCTATTGGAAACGCTCTTCCATATAGGCCCAATAAACCATAGAGCCAACTGTCTTCCATGCCTCCCAGATCCTCTTAATAAGGATATAACCCCATATTTTAAATTGAACAGGATGACCCATAATATCCTTAATATAAAAATCCCCCTTAACACCATCAACATGAAGACAGTTCTGAATTATATATCGTAAGAGCCTTTGCCAAGGATCAGCACCTTCCAATGTTCTGATCACCCATTTGGTTGCCAACACCTTACCCTACATCTGAATATCCAAAAGACCCAGACCACCTTCCTCTTTAGGAATAATGCAATAGTTACAAGAGATACAGGGCATTCTCTTGGAGCCATTGAAATTAGACCAAAGAAAACATCCAATTAGCCTTTCCAATATTCCAAACTGAGAAGCATTGGGTAGCCAACACGAATAATAATAAATATGACAAGCTTGTAATATTTTTCCAACAATAATTATTCTACCAGTAAAGGACATGAGCTTATTTTCCAGAACTGAATTTTCTTTGCAAATCTCTCAAGGTACCAATCCCACATGCCCTTCAAAGAAAGGGCCTTGCCAAATGAGATTCCAAGGTATCTAACAATTTAGCCATCCTTCACCCATCGCCAACCAGGAGAGAAATTATCTGGAAGAGTGTCACTACCAATCAACCAATAGTCCATTTTTTCTTCACTAATGATGTCTCTAGAGACTTTATAAAACTGCTCCAAGAAACCTTTGACATTCTGCAGTGATAAGACATCCAACTGAAAATAAAGAAGGGAATCATCTACAAAATTATTATTCAATCCCTATGATTAAACTCGCACCTCTCTTTGATTCCAATATATAACCCAGAGCATCAGTAGTGATAACAAACAGTAGGGGATCAAGAGGTCACCCTTGTCTAATGGACTTGAAAAGACTTATTTGATTAGTGAGCTTATCATTAACTACAACTCGAGCAAAGGTACATGTGAATAAGACCTTGATTTTATCCACTATCTGTTTGTTGAAGCCAAACCATTCCATCATACTAAAAATAAATGACCAATCCACCTGATCATAGGTTTTGTTAAAGTCAATCTTAAGCATAATGACTTTTTGCCCACTTTCTTGTGCAAAGTCTCCCAAGCAGTTAGGACTGTATCAAGAATAAACCTGCCATTGATAAAACATGTTTTCTCCCATATCACAATCCTAGCAACAACATCTCTGAAGCAGAGAGCCAATGCCTTAGCCACAATCTTATAGAAAACATTTAAAATAGTGATAGGTCTCCATCCCCCCATAATATCTTTCCTATTAAACTTAGGGATAAGCGTAATCAGATCTTGATTAAGCATATAAAAAATGGAGCCTTTCTCAAACACTTCACAAATCATCTTAGTATAGTCATTACCCACAGTATCCCAAAAAAAATTTAGAATTCAACAAGAATGCCATCAAGGCCAAATATTTGCCATCCTTCATTTTCTTAAGCGCTTCAAACAATTCATCCTTTGAAAATAAATCAGCTAGACAATCATTTTCATAACTATATACCTTCTTCAGAACACACTTCATTAACTCTTCTATAACATCCAAAACCTCAGGATTCAAAGGATAGACAGAAAAGATCTTACAAAAATGATCTTCAACAACAACTCGAATACTATAATCATCTTCCACCAATTTATCATTAGCAATGTGAAGAGCAGTGATTCTCTCAACAACAATTTTATTTTTAATGTGACTAAATAAAAACTGAGAGGGGGCATCTCTTAGCTGAAGCCAATGATCCTGCTTCTAATACGGGCACATCTGCTAACTTAATCCTCATAGCACCTAATTTTATGTTCACACTTAGTTTCTTTCTCCTAAAGCTGAACATTAAAAGAATCACCTTCAAGGTCTCTTATGGCCACCTCCAAGTCCTTCATGAATTATGTTAATATTGCCTTCCTTCTAGAAACCAATCTGCCCTAACCCCTCAAAAATTTTATAGTGCGCCTGATAGCTACTTCCCACCAATCAATCCAGCTAGAGCCAATCGAGCGTGGCTCCAAATTCTAAACACAAAGAATCAGGTCCCTGCAGGCTTTAGAATCCAAATGAGAAACATTAAGTTTGAAGGGAAGTTTCTTATCCACCACAGTAGCTCCACCAAATAAAATGGAAGAGCTAATAGGGAAATGATCAGAGTCGAAGGTCGAAAGATCCACAAAAAAATCCCTGCTCCCTCGACCAAAAACAAGCCATGATTCTGTCTCCCCCTCTTCTCTTATTATACCAAGAGAACCATCCTCCAGATTCCAGAGACTTTTGCCTAAAATTAGCATCAAATATTTGTAAAGAAACCTTAAAGTTGCACCAAGAGTCCTTCTCAACACCTGTAATACAACCGTCGTGCCCCCCTTCACGATCTCCATTCCATTCCACCATATTAAAATCTCCCCCTATAATCCATTTAATATCGAGAAAAATTATCTGCATCCAATCCCACAAGGTAGTCCTCTCACTAGAATAATTAGGAGCATAAACAGAACATATACCAATTACCTGACCACCAATCGTGAAAGTAGCCCAAAAAATCCTACCAAATGGGTCCTCCCCCTGATCAATCAACACCGCAGCTAGCCAAGACCTGATAGTAAGGACCACCCCCCAGAACCTCTGTCATGAGAAGAAGCCCACCAGGCCCCAGACCAACTATTATCCATACAGTTGTGGAGAGCAAATCCATCCACCTTAACCTCCTAAAGACAAACTACATCAGCACTAACATAATGCAAAAAATTACTAACCAAACTTCTCCTAGTGGGAATAGACATTCCCTTGATATTCCATGAACTGAAGTCCACTTTCATTGAGAAACCTCAGTATTAAGGGCTTCAAACCGATTGCTGACCTGTGTAGACCTACCAGCTGGAGATCTACTTCTTTCTAAAGTTGAGCTTCTACTATTCTTTCTACTCTCCATAGCCTCCAAGTCTTCATTGAGGTTCCTACCAATCTCTAATATTTTGTTAGCCCAAGGAGTATCCTTGGAGCCAACATTAACCTCTTTGGATCTCCCCTTAGAGGAAGATGAGCCCTTCTTAAATTTAGAGGGTCTATCTGATGAATCCTCTACCTCTCGCCTCTTCTGAACCAACTTCCAACTAGTGTCTTCTTTGTTACCCATTTCCTAGTTCCCTACATCCATATCCATTTCTTGAGTCTCCTCATTAGTATCCTTGTTGGGCTGAACCTTCCCACTGGCTATAGAAGAGTCAGGTCCCGTCACACCCTTCTCATTTTCTACCTTCCGAAGTTTTCTCAAAGGACAGTCACAAATTAAGTGATCCTGAGACTGGTCGAAAAAGCAGGTATTAGGTAAATTTAAATAATGAACCTCTTACGAGATTACCCCTTCTTGTGTGATGATTTTCAAACATTTCGACAACTTCCTTTGCAGGTCAACTTCTACACACACCCTTGGGCTAAATCGAAAAGACATACCTGAAGAGGGTTCAATAAGAATCTGTCCAAATATTTGAGCCATGGAATGGATCATACCTCAAAATTTTGATTTCATGGTAACAAATTCAATCCAAAGAGGATATCTAGCCTACAAAACATCTTTAGGGTCAAAATTTGGCCACCATGATTGAAAAAATGCACCCAAACCTGCAATAGACCATGTCCCGAATTGCAACACAAATTTGGTAGCTTTTAGAGAATAAAAAAAAATAGAAATATAGCATCCTCCCAAAACCCAATAGGATTGCACATGAAATCCTTTAGCCTCCCAATTTAGTCGCACCCATTTTTGAAAATCAACTTCCAAGGGCATTTTGCAAAGAAAAAATAGAATAACTCCATTTCTCAAGAGGTTATTCCTTGCTGCCAAATACTCTTCATGTTCATCTGCCATAAAAGTAAACTCATCCTCACCTAAATTTGCCAACATGGAGTCCATTCCTTGAAGAACACAAGCTTATACTGAGAGGGGGGGTGAACAATATAAGACCTCTTTATACTTTTTCCATTATACTTCAAAACAGTAAAGCAATATACCCAAAGCAATATCAAAACAATGCACAATATCATCCACAAAGTGACACCAATTTTAACGTGGTTCACCCAGAATGGCTGGGCTACGTCCATAAAACTTTTCTCTAAAAGTTATCTCAAAGTTCTTTGGGAATCCTTCCCAATTACAATGTTTATGAGCCTCGGCCCAAAGGAGATACCTTCTCCCAATCAAAATTTATGAGCCTCTGCTCAAAGGAGATACCTTCCCCTAATCAAAATTTATGAGCCTTTGCTCAAAGGAGATACCTTCCCCTCTGCTCTGGAAATGATCCCTCAGAAGATCAACTGCCTCTACCTCTTGCCAGCACGTGGAACTCCTTTCCATCGAAGACCTCCTGTCCTCAATGCTTAGCCTAAGAGACATCTACCTTCTATGATCATGTCCACAGCAGCTCAAAAACCTGTACCAAACACAATCAGTCGGTCTAGTACAAGTCTTCCTCTATCTGTCAGATTTGTCCAACTCTTGAACAAATCAATCCTCTGCATACAAGCCTTCTCAAAGACTTGCCAAATATGTCCTCAGGTTCTTCTCATAGAACCAATGCACCTCTGTTCTCAAGTTATCTGATAGAACTAACAAACTCAACTCACAAGTCCTCTGCTAGGACCTGTCCAAATCTGCTCACAAGTCCCCACCGAAACCTGTCCAAAATTGCTCGAGTCCCCACCGAAACCTGTCCAAAAATTCTCACGAGTCCCCACCGAAACCTGTCCAAAAACTGCTCACAAGTCCCCACCGGAACTTGTCCAAAAACTGCTCACAAGTCCCCACTGGAACCTGTCCAAAAACTCAACAAGCTCACCAAGAAAAACTTTCTTAGTAGGAAATCACAAAGTGAATTGTTAGAGACCCAACGTGATTTGTCAAACTCATAGAAGCATAAAGAGAATTGTTAGAGATTCAATATGTTCTATACTCAAATCCCAATCTCAAAACTCAACTCAAATCAACTCAGCTCAATCTCAATCTCAAATCTGAAAACTCAACTCAATATTTGAAATGGATAGGATAGAATGTTTTCTTTAAAGAACATGAAACCCCAACAATTGCCAACTATGCAAAGAATCACATAACAATGATACTCATGTTCTTTTCACCATCAATTAGGGTTTCAACAACAATGCTCATCAAACAAGGTTTAGTCAACCAACACCATTCAACTCAACATCAACCTTGAAGCATTCAACCAATCATCACAAGAAAAGGAAACAAGTAGAAATCCTTTTCCCTCCAAAGATATTTGAACAAAACAACCACCAACACAATATCACCAAATGCAAAGAATAACTTGCTCAAATAAACTCAATGGAGTAAGCCCAATATCATGAATCAAGTAAAGCAATAACTTGATCAAACAACCTCTATGGAAGCAACTCAACCATCAAACTCAAAACAACCAACCAAGGGTTCCACCAACTCAATGCAAGTAGCTAGACTCACAAATATAAACCCTAGTGCACAAAGCTTCCACTATCTCAAACCAGAAATTATGCATTCACCAAAAACTCTCCTTAAGGATAACAATGCATAAGTAGTCTTCAACAAACAAGAAAATAGGATTTACACCCAACCAAAGGAAACCTAGTTGAAAACCTTTTCACTCCAACCTTATTTCAGAAAAACATACACCAATCATACTCATAAGAAGAATGTGCCCATACCTTATTGGAGTAGAAGAAAATTGATCCTTAAAGTTGTCACCACACACAACCCTCAAACTTCCAACCAAGTTAGGGTTAGAACCAAGATAAATGAGCATATATAAAAAATTTCCTTAATACACCTTTTAGCTCCTCTTCTTTAAAAACAACCACCAAAGAAGCCAAAAACACAACAACCAAAACTTACACCTTATATCTCCATTTTTAAATTTAGCATAGCAAAAGACTAATCTCAAAATTACAACCAAATAAATATCCCCTTATTTCTCCTATGTCTTTTAAACAATGCTAAACAATGCCAAAAATCATATCAAGAAAATAATCACACCTTATAATGGCTGCCCTTGAAGAATCCGAAATTCACGGCACAAAACACGTTTTAATAAAAACGTGACTAATCCATGCACAGCTCCCACCGTAGGGATCGAAAAACAGACCTCCGCCTACGCAAGGCCCAAATGCAGCCTTCGCTGCCACTAGCCCACAAGAGGCTTACAAAGTCCAAGATGGACTTCCTTCCACATGAACGGTCAAGCTTTCCAAAAGCTTTTCAAACCACGAGCTCTCCTCTTTCGTAGCGTAAACAGAACATTCGATCGCAGCCAAACCAATTAATTGCCTTCGATTTTCCAAGTGACTTTAACCTTAGGAACCTTCTCATATTTATAGTCCATACGTGGACTTTAGAACACGTCGGCTGCAAAGAAAAGTAATTTCGAATTTAATCGAAATTTGCTTTCTAAAGGGTTTAAAAACCCTTAAGTATTTTTAATAAATTAAAAATAATTTCTCCCTTAATTAATTAAATAATTAATTAATTAAAACCTTGAAGGGTTTTAAATAATAATTAAATAAATAATAAAGAGAACCTCCATTGGTTTTAATAAAAACCATTTAACTTGGTTTTAATGAAAAACCCTTGCCAATGGAATCTCTCCGGATTCTCTTGGAATCTTCCACCTTTGAAACCAACACATCCTCTTAACATTAATGCCATTTCCTTTTGACATCAATGACAACTCATAGACAAGAAGCTAGGATCTCAAACCCAAAATTGTCAACAATTCCATCTAATCTGATAATCTCATCCTCCAATAAATCTTCGTTGTATAAATTCGTATTTGTATGCAATTCTTTGCTCAGTCCACTATTTTTCGTTACCTTCGCAAAACTTTTTGCCAACCCTTGCATGGCTAAATCATGATTAAAAAACCTTTGGGAATTTGTGCTAACCCATGTTCCTTTTGGATGATTAACATCCTCTTTACTCCTACTATCAGCCCATTTAGTACCTCACATTGCTGCTAGATTGGATACTGAAAAATACCCTCTGAAATATTTTCACCTATCGGGCTCCCACTTGTCTGGCATCCAATTGTCTTCGCATTATTTTCAAAAACCTCGACACAATTTTGTTTGTCTTTCTCGTCCTGTGGAGATATGCCACCAATCAAGCCGTTATCATTTCCAATGCCATGCAGCGTTGAATCAATGCCAGAGTCATGTTCGAGGCTATCTTTTGAATCTCCAAACAAGGGATTAACAATCCCTAATGCAGATTGCTCGCAATTTAATGATAGTAAATCCTTGCACGACCTTTCGTGCAAAACCCTTCCTCTCAATGATTCAATCTCCTTGGTTTCCTTTATCTTGAAATCATGCAAGAAATCTTTATCACCGGACTTGTCGATGAAAAAATTTGCTCCTTCACCTCCTAGATCAAGCACAACATTGGATAGTAATCGAGATCCTCATCCATCGCTCGCGTAAACCCCTTTGCCTCAACCTCTCATCTCACATACATATTATTTCTGTTAGAGTATCTTCATTTTAGGATATATTTTATTAGATGGTTATTACATTATTGTTAGTAGGTAGCGGTGTATCGACTTTGTTCGAACTGCCACCTAAAGTAAGCTTGGTTAGCTTCGTTTGTTACGGACTAATATGGGCTTCATTTGTAATATTTATTCATCATTCAATTCAATATCCATATTGGTTCTCATAACATGGTATCAAAGCCATTGTGCGCTCTTGGAACATTTTCCAAGACGTGCATTTTTTGAGGATAGCTTGGATCTAGAGACCAGGTCATTGTAGCTTCATTTTTTGTGGCCTACATGGATCTCGAGATCAGTGACACGGTTTGCAAGGATGCGCTGGGGTATATTTGTCGTGGTGACTTACTGGGTACATTGTTTGACCAAATTGCTATCAGATTTGGTGTCTCCATCTCACCGATGTGTTTGATTAGATCTGACATGGTCACAGTGGACACAGATCCCTCGCTGAATGACTGTACCCTACAAGCAAAAATATGTCTGACCTGATACAGATCTTGTGACTCAGACCTGACCTGGTTCACAAGCTGAGATCGCAGACCCAGCTAGTGGACACTGACTAGTGGATGCTAGCTGACGCATCAAAGACCTGAATGTACGCAATTCAAAGCAGACCTAGGCATAATTTCAATTTGTACGTGACATGTGGCAAATTTTACGTGGACGTGGCAATACCAACTAGGCGTGATGTGGCGATTAATCCTTAGTCCTACTTGGATGCACGTAATTTTAATTTATGCATGACACGTGGTGAATCTTGCGTGGACATGACACTGCCAATTGGGCATGACGTGGCTATTAATCATTAGTCCTACCTGGCAGATGTGGACAACGTGGTGCTATTTTATTGGTTACTGCGAGCGGTAAAATGTTGGCAAATGTGAGATTACCCGAAAGCAATCGAAAGCAAATGTGTTGAATTTTCTTTTTAAACACATTCAGCTCCTTGTTCGGATGAATGTGGGATTAAATATATCATGTTTTATTAAATAAAACACATTGGAGGTGCTCTTTTTTAAATAATGAATGATGTTTACTTGTTCTCATTCGTGACGGTAGCTCGCGTGGTCGTGTTGGCGGGCTCTAAGCTCTTGTGTTGTGGGCGGTCGAGGGTTCTATTCCCATGCAACCTGAAAACATCTTTTTACCATGGCCAGTAGGTTTTTTTTTTTGGTTGCTTTGATTTAGAATTTCTTCATTATTTTTAATTAATAATTTAATATGTTTGTCTTTGCTTTTTTTTTTTGGTACATTTTACTTTAAAATTGTTTTATAAAGAAAAACAAACCTATTTTATTATTAATTCAAAAATTCTTGATTAAATTTTTTAATCTTTTAGCAAACAAAACGAAAAAGGAAACCACATTTTTCATCCTATTTTTGCAAAACTAAGGGGGGGCATTTTTTTATGCTACATCATTGCAAATTTCTCAAAAGTGGATGAAAAGGAGGGGAGAGTGAGTATTTTTTTCATTAAAAGAAAATTTGGCATATTGTAAAAGGTGCATTTTCGGTGGAAACCGACACCTTAGCTTCATTTTTTGGATGCTTTCTGATGTATGTTGCATTTTTCCTTTACATTTGCACTACCTCATTAAGTAAAAACAAAGCACTCCTAAGTTCCAAAATTTGAAACCCATCCGTGCAATTCAATTGCACCGTAGTGTTCGGTATTTACGATACCTCTGGCCCACACTTACAGGTAATGTTGTCGTGCTTTGGGCTATTGTATCTGCCACCTAACATAGCTGCAACAATGACGTCTGAGCTTGTTCTCTATTAATCGTCGGGGAGATATAAGTTTGCCAATTTTTGCTATTTTTTTACTCCATTCCACTACCCTAATCGTTCTTGTGTTTAGGCGTAAATCCTGACGAAGTGTCTCTCCAAAGTGTTTAGGGGAAGTTACGCCCCACGCATGAGGAGAACCTTCTATGGTAGGTGCCATCAATGAGACGATTCCCTTTTAGTACCGCCTATGTTCCACGTATCGTTCTGCTCTCACATACCTATAGTCTCCCTCACGTAAGGGCGGGTATATAAAGAGGTTCGATATAAAGGCCTGGCAAAGGTATATAGAAAGGGGGACCATTTGGTGATATAAGGAACCCTCATTATGGCTGCTATCCACAAGTACCTGACATATTCTCAATTACTGAAAGGTTCCAATTACACACCATGGAAAACGAAGATGAAGGCTATCCTCCAAATGGAAGATTTATGGGATGTTGTTTCTAGCACAACAACAAGACCTTCACCAGTAGCTGGATCAACTCAAGCTACACCTGTAGATCAAATTGCATTTGATAAGAAAGACACTAAGGCAAGAGTGCTCATCTTGCTTGTTGTTTCAGATGAAGTTCAACCTCACATAGTTGACATAGAACATGGTAAAGAGGCATGGGATGCCCTTAAAACCATTTATGAGGGAAAGAATGAGTCCACCATTCTTTACCTTCAATCTCAACTTCACAGTTTGAGTATGAAGCATGGTGAGACAGTTGAACTCTTTCTTTGCAGAGTGGCTGAGTTGAAATCAAAGTTGAATTCCTTGGGAGAGCCTGTAGATGATAAGCTCCTTACTTTAGTAGTAATGAGAGCTTTACCTGATTCTTACAGAATGTTGATAACCTCTCTTCAAGTGTCATAGAGAAAAGTTACCTTTGTTGAGTTGGTCAATATGCTTCAGGAAGAGGAGGCTCGCCAACTTCAAAGAGATGAATCTTCTAATACAACCCTCTATTCCAATAGGAAGGGTTCTAAGAAGAAGGGTAATTTTTAGAAGGGAGGAAATTCTCACAAGGATTCAAAGGGAAAACAACCTCAACAAACAAAATGATATTGCAAAATTTGTGACAAAGACACCCATGACACAAATAGGTGTTGGCACAAGAACAAGCAACCTAAGAACAAGGGCCATAACAAACCACAAAACAAGAACAAGCAACCCAAGGTGAATGTTGTTGTTGAAGAATCTGACTCCGATTCTGAGTGGGCACACAAGGTGCTCATGACTACCACAACCTCCAAGCAGAAGGATCCTGTATGGTATGTTGATTCTGGTGCCAGTAAGCATATGACTGGCGACAAATCATGGTTTGAAACATATGAGGCCAAGGAGGGCAAACCTGTCACTATTGTTGATGACAAAACCTACAAGGTTCAGGGAGAGGGTACAGTTTCAGTAAACCTTCCTGATGGCAAGTGTCAGATTGAAAAAGTCCTCTATGTTCCAGGATTGGCAAACAATTTGTTGTCAGTCACACAAATTCTGGATAAAGATATGGTTGTTGATTTTCGTGTTGAGGATGGCAAGAAGTGTTGCTTTATTACCAGGAGGGGTAAAAACATCGCAACAACTTCATACAAGCATGGCTTATTTGCCTTAGATGCTATCTCTACTCCTCATGTTGCCATGACAGTCTCTACAAAGGAGGCAACTTCCCTATGGCACAAGAGATACGGGCATCTTAGTTCTGGCTACTTACTTGAGCTAAGTAAGTATGAGATGGTAAAGGGTCTTCCTTCCCTTTCCTCTACATTGCTAGTGTGCTCTGATTGCTTGGCAGGAAAGCAACATAGAGTACCATTTGAGAAGAGCTCTACACGAGCAAAGAAACCTCTGGAGTTAATTCACACCGATCTGTGTGGTCCTTTCACACCAAATAGTTGTGGGGGGAAGAGGTACTTTTAGTTGTTTGTGGATGACTACTCACGAAAGATGTGGGTTTTCTTTCTTCATCTAAAATCTGAAGCCTTTAGTTTCTTCCAGCAATTCAAGAAATCTGTTGAGAAGGAGTCAGGGACTTCTATAAAGACCCTCCGCTCAGATCGAGGGGGGAGTTCACCTCTAAAGAATTTTTTGCATTTTTGACTACACATGGAATCAAGAGACAATTCACTACTGCTTATACTCCTCAGCAAAATGGAGTTGTTGAAAGGAGGAACCGTTCCATCATGGAAATGGTTCATTGTATGCTCACAAGAGCCCATCTAGAGCAATAATTTTGGGCAGAAGTTGTCACCATAGTAGTATACCTGTTGAATAGGGCACCCACAAAGGCCCTAAAAGGAATAACTCCATAGGAAGCATGGAGTGGTCAGAAACCCTCCATCTCTCATCTACGCATTTTTGGATGTAAAGCTTTTATGCACATACCGAAAGAGAAAAGGAAGAAGCTAGATGAGAAGACATTGAAATGTGTTCTTCTTGGCTATGATGAGCACTCTAAGGGTTATCATTTGATTGATCCTTTGACCAAGAAGATTCATGTCAGTAGAGATGTTGTTTTTGATGAGGCTTTCACATCACAAAGCACATCTGATGTATACCTAGATCTTGTGGAATCTAAAAATGAGAAGTCTCCTTCATCACCTCAGACTGGAGGTTCTTCTTCTTCTTCTTCACCATAGAAGAAGAATCCTAAATGGTATACAAGTACTATCAGAGACTCAAAGTTATCCACACCACCAGATTTGACTTTGAATAGACCTTGTACTCGCAGTATGGCTCGACAGGATAGAGCAACAACAAAGACTACTGAGGTTGATGATCTTTGTCAATATTTCGAGGAGCTTTCAGTAGATCCAGAGAGAGAAATAGAGGATATGGACGTGGATGATGATAGGGTGTTTATGTCTTCACTGGATGAGCATGAACCTGCCTCTGTACAAGATGCCCTTAGTGAGCCACAATGGAAGGCTGCTATGGATGTTGAGTACAAGTCTCTGAAAAAGAACAAAACTTGGGAGCTTGTCGATCTACCACACGGAAAGAAGCCCATTGGTTGCAAATGGGTGTACAAAGTCAAGTACAAGGCATATGGGACAATTGATAAGCATAAGGCCCGCCTTGTTGCAAAGGGCTATGCACAAAAGGAAGGCATTGACTATGAGGAAACTTTTGCACCTACTGCTCGGATGACAACCATTCGAGTTCTTTGTGCTATGGCAGCATAGTTTGGGTGGAAAGTTCATCAGATGGATGTCAAGAGTGCTTTCTTGAATGGTGATCTCCAAGAGGAAGTCTACATGACACAACCTGAAGGATTTGAAGTGGAAGGCCAAGAGCAGAAAGTGTGCAAATTGGTCAAGTCCTTGTATGGTTTGAAACAAGCTCCTCGAGCTTGGTATATAAAAATGGATAATCACCTCCTGCAACATGGGTTTAAGAGATGTCCGTCAGATGCAAACCTCTATTTCAAGAAATAAGGTTCTAAAATAGTGTTGCTTGTACTCTATGTTGATGATCTGATCATTACAAGCAGTTCAAAAACAATGATCTCTGCTATCAAAAGAGACTTGTGTAAATATTTTGAGATGATAGATCTCGGACTTCTCCACTATTGTCTTGGCCTGGAAGTGAGCCAGAAGGAGCACTACATCAAGGTGTCTCAGAAAAAGTATGCCAAGACATTGTTAGAAAAATATCGCATGACTGATTGCAAGCCAATGGCAACTCCGATGGAATCAGGACTTCAGTTATCACGATATGATGATTCACCTCAGGTAGATGGTACTCTCTATCGATAGTTGATTGGGAGTCTCATATATCTGACTAATACTAGGCCAGATATCGTATTTGTTGTCAACTATCTTTCGAGGTTCATGCAGGAACCTAAGACTACTCATTGGAAAGCAGCAAAACGTGTTCTTCACTATGTCCATGGTACTATGGAATATGGCCTAGAATACAAGAAGAATGATAAATTCTTCTTGCAAGGATACACAAACTCTGACTATGCCGGATCATATGATGATCGTAAGTCAACTTCAGGATATATATTTCATCTTGGATCCGGTCCTGTCTCTTGGCACAACAAGAAGCAACAGGTGGTTGCTATCTCATCTACAGAGGTAGAATATCATGCCGCATGTGAAGTCGTGTGTGAAGTGATATGGTTGCGTCACATTTTGACAAGTATGGGTCATCCATCCAAATCTCCAATCCACTTGTTCTGCGACAACCAGGGTGTTTTGAACCTTGTTAAGAATCCAGTGCATCATGACAGAACCAAACACATTGACACACAATGTCACTTCATTCGAGATGAAGTTCCAAGACACCGAATTCAGCTTCAGTACATTCCCACCAATGCTCAAGTTGCAGATATTTTCACCAAGGCACTTGCACGTGTCAAATTTGAGATGTTTCGCAGCTCTCTATGTATTGCAAAATAATGTAATAAAGGGGGGATGTTAGCGTATCTTCATTTTAGAATATAATTTGTTGGATGGTTATTACATTATTGTTAGTAGGTGGTGACGTATCGAATTTGTTCGAACTACCACCTAAAGTGAGCTTGGTTAGCTCCGTTTGTTATGGACTAATCTAAGCTTCATTTATAATATTTATTCATCATTCAATTCAATCTCCATGTTAGTTCTTATAACCACTTTCATTCTTATCCTCATCTCAAAATCTATTATTATTAATAATTGTATCATAATAAATTAATATTCATATTACTATCTTTTTCTATTAGTATTTTCTAACATTTTATATTTGAAAAAATTATATAAAAATATTAAGATTAATGATTGAATTAAAATACTTAGTGTTTCAATCTCTAAGTTTTTTTTAAACTTTTTAATTACTTAATTCATAAACATCCATTAATTTTTTATATTAAATCATTTAAAAATTTAACTATAATTTAAATATATTAACTAGTTTAGACACGTGTATTTAGGATGCATCCTTAAATAATAAAAGCGGTGTCTTAAATTTAATCTAACATTGAAACCACATATAGTTTCTTATCTAGTCTCTCCAATGAAGAATGTTTTTGCATTGAATTGTCAAACATGTAGAGGCATTTAAGTTGTATTTCGTACCACGCTTCTTTGCCGTGATGTTGTTTTGTTGTTCATAAATTTTGTGTGTAGGTACTAAGCAACTGTGACATTAATACATTAATATATTATTAATGTATGTGGTGAAACTTAATGTGTGAAGTATAAAAGTAATTTAATAAGAACATGTAAAGAGAGAACGTGCATATTTTCATTCCCCCAATTTTACCGTGGAGCTTAAAGCGCACACAACCCACTTCTCCATATATATATATATTAGTTAACAGGAGGCACACTATCGTGTCTAACGAAACAACTAATTTTTTATAATATATATAAAAACTAAAGTTTGAATCACATGAAATTATATATGTGTTACGGTTTGAATTTTAAACTTTTTAAAAAAAGACAAAGTTTTAATTTTTATGTTATCCTCGTTAAGACTTTTGTCACAATTTTAGTGTGGTATATATCTTAAACTCGTATTAATGTTTTTATTGGGACATGCTAATGGTATGTTTATAATGTTTCATTTTGATTTATAGGGAAAGAGGCCTTTATTGCTATACCATGGGAAGAGTGGAGCTTAAAACACACAACTCACTTGCCTATTTTTTTTAATAAGTTTACTTGCATAACCATGCATGCTTCGTCGTGGTTTAATTAAATCTAGATTCTTGAGAAAAAAGTCCAAAACCTTAATCATTACCCTGACCCACAAAGACAATTATTTGTAATGTATAACTTAAAACCAGATTAAAAATAAAGGTTTTTAAACTTTAAAAAGGCTTTAAAAAAAGGATAATGTTTTTAGTTGAGTTATTTTATAAAAGGTTTGATATTGATTTGGAAAATAGAATGTAAAGTTAAAAATAATCATAAATATCCTCATTGTATGTTCCTACTCCTAGGAAGGTGTGCCATAAGTTTCATGCGAAGGCACTTACCAAGATTGTATCATTGATGTGGTTGGTATCATAGATACAATCATTATAGCCACATAACAAGGTTGCATCATTGCATGGATGATGGAAGCAAATTATCCTATGGGAACTTTTACTTGGCCTTGAAAAGTGGGTCACTTTACCTATTGGAGGAGTAATTTTTATGTGGTCCATATGGGCCATTTTAAGGGCCATGTAAGTTGTCCCCAAGGCGGGAGGGGACATTTCATGTGGTCCATGTGGGCCATTTTAAGGGCCATGTAAGCTGTCCCCAAGGTGGGAGGGGACATTTCCTCAATCATTTGGTTCACTTTGGATGCATATGGATGCCATGTGAGGAGAGAGGTGTCTTACTCTGTCCAATCATAAGAAGAGATGGAACCCATGTGAGGGGAGTCCTTTCCCTCGGTTTCCTGGCCCAATTTTGAACCTTAGAAAAGACATTCAAAAGCCAATTTTGGGGTCTAAGGTTGGACTTAATGTAGACTTTCAAATTTCCACACGTGTGTGCCAACAAGTGTGAGGAAATGATCATGAATTAATAGGCTACTTGTAAGGCGGGTTCCTCATTAATTCCCACTTTAGAGATTGACATTACATCACCCATGCCAAAGAAGATGTAATCCTAGATAATTGAACAGAGGATAATAATTTATCCATTACTATGTTCTTACACATGATTTAACATGTGAGAGAACACCGATTCTAGATAATAAAACAAAAGGACAATGATCTCTATATCACCATCTTTTCCCTTAATTTTACACAAGGAGATTGGCATGTGATGAGGAGCACCCACATTTTTGAGAGTTGGTATTCATGTTAAAGACCAAGGCATCTAGTTAGGGTTGGTCCACTATATCATTTATCCACTTTAATGGCATGATACAATTTTTAGATTAAGGTGGCATATATTAAAACAATATAATGAAATCCACCCAAATCATTACAAAATTATAAAAGTATAAAGGTGCTCCTCTGTAATCATATCTAGGGCTTACCCCAAGACATTGACACCCTTAAAGGACTAGGAGAAGACTATAAAGATGCCCACTAAGAGGAGAGTCACACCCCATAGTTGTCCTACAAAGATATGAATATCTTATGCTCGTGTCAACGATCTAAAAGTAGAGGGACTCATATAAAGGTGACAATATTCACATTATTACAAATGCCCCACTATCCATTATGGTTTGTCTTCATTTCTTTGTTACAAACAAAATAAACGGTTATGTATAGTTCATTGGCTTGTACAATGGTATCTCGTATCTCTGGCTTATGCAAATTGCAGTAGAAAGACTCCATACAAACCATGTAGGGAAACGTCTATTAGGGTTGATTCACATCATTCATTAGCAATCAAATATATGTCCCTCCTCAAATTTTTTAAAAAATTGAAAGTGCTACATAAAGATTACAGTATGTTTGTTGTGCATACCCTTTAAAGCTGAATTCATTATCTTGTATGGTTTACCAAAAAAACAATTGCATATTGTATTTTTTTTTTAATTTTGTAGGTTAAACAATAAAAACTTACAATAGTGGTCCACAACCTTATGCTCCAATATACCACATTCATACATGAATTTAAGCTTATTATAATATATAACAAGTCCTTCTCCGGTTTTCCAAAAGTTATATGAATTGGTAATTGTTTGTTTGACAAAACATTTTTCAAGAAGATATCTGAGTTCAAATATTGGGGTGCAAATTTGCAAAGATAGTAGTCTGTTCTTTGAGTGCGTACCAACTGAGGATGACAAAGGTGCACCAACTGACGATGACGGTACTCGAGCGATGGGTAGTCTCCATTTCACGATGGTCAACAACAACGAGATGAAATAGGCTTGTTGGAAGCAACCCCTATGGTTTGAACCCTGCCCTTGTCGACTACTAAAAATAGTATGGTTGTAATAAATAAATAAATAAATAAATAAATAAATAAATAAATATATATATATATATATATATATATATATATATATATATATATATATATATATATATATATATATATATAACAATAACAAGCAACTTAAAAAAGTGTAGGTCATTTGGTAACGGTCAAGTGTTTTCAGTGTGTTGTCTAGTTTGTTTAAGACTTCGTCTTTACTAACAAGCTAGAATTTATAGAGGTTCCCTACTCTCTCTCTCTATATATAGTTATATAACTATATAGTTATTTGAAAAAACAAACCTTATAGTTATATAGTTATTTGAAAAAACAAACCTTAGATGGAAAGTCCTAATGTGATCAATTGTAAATAAAGGAATTGTGGTATTAAAATTATAATAATTGAAAAAATACTATTTATCTTTAATATTACAGGTTGGTGTTGATTTAAGTTTTTTTATTTAATAGTCTTTGAGTTATATTTTGTGGTTTTATGACTTTTATGATTTTAAACATAATATGTAGTAATTTCTTATTAATTATGAATATATGTAAAGGGAATGATCTGGATAAGATAATGTAAATGCAAGGATAAGATTATTCATAATATTTCATGCAAGACTTTAGATCATATTCAATATTATCATACTTATGTAATAATTCAAATCTTGAAATTGA
Organism: Wollemia nobilis; assembly: GCA_028583015.1. Taxonomy (NCBI): domain Eukaryota; kingdom Viridiplantae; phylum Streptophyta; class Pinopsida; order Araucariales; family Araucariaceae; genus Wollemia; species Wollemia nobilis. The sequence goes on along the minus strand of JAQPPZ010002539.1, from coordinate 12,657,472 downwards.
TTTAAGACACTTTTCATACAAAATCAAAAGTTACATAGTCTTGCCAACCATATATATAGTTTTACATGAAACCTTTTTATATTCATGAGATTCTTGACATTCAACTTTCTCCACCTTCTTATAGGAGATATGTCTATTCATATTTCTTATGTGAGAAATATTTTATCAACCTCCTAATAATTACAAATAATAAATGATTATAAAATGTCAAACTCAAAGATTGATATTTATACTAAATAAGGTATATGAGGGTGTTAGAGAATATTATATTTCATTGTGAATATATATGAAGGGAACGACCTAAATTTAGTAAGATAATCTAAATGTAAGGATAATATTATTCAATATATTTTATGCAAGATCTTAGGCCATACTCAATATTATCATACTCATGCAATAATTCATGTCTTAAAACTAATTTAAGATACTTTTCATACAAAATAAAAAATAAAATAGTCTTGTCATCCATATATATAGTTTTACATGGAGCCTCTTCATATTCATGAGACTCTTGACATTCCAACTTTCTCTTCACCTTCTTACAAGAGATATGTTTATTCATATTTCTCATGTGAGAAATATTTTATTTACCTCCTAGTATTATTTAAAAAAATAATAATTTGAAAGTTTTATATTAAAAGAATATTATTTACAAATTGGGAAGAGACTCCTCCAGCCTTAGGTAATAAGAACACTTGTTTCCAATAGTAAAAGGAGATCTACATTGGAGCCAAATATCCTAAACCATATGTCTGTAATGGTTGTCAAAATTAGCTAAACACTGGATTTGCTCACCAACTTGCCTAATCCTCTCATCGTTAATAGCCATATCATTGTACCACTAAACCTCTACCTCCTTCTCGATACCCATCTTAGCCAGGAACTCTACCACTTTATTCAGAGTTCTACCAAGATTTGAGAATTTGATTATATGATTATCCTCCTATAACCTTGTCTTACCACCTATAAAGAAGCAAATTTTATAGCTAAGGCTTCTACTTTATTGTTTGTGGCCCTACCAAGACCTTATAGTTCCCAATAGAGCACTGTCCCAACATGAGTTTTGTAGACCACTCCAATTATAGCTCTACCCGAATTACCTTTTGTAGCTCCATCAATATTAATTTTAATCCAACCTTTAGGGGGTGGTTTTCAACTAGCTCTATCCTACCCCTCTTACACTTTGGATTTCGTCTCCATTGCCCCTATATTAGCATGAGGTTCATCTTTAGCATACCCTACCATGATTTCTGTGATTTTACTCCAAATGATTTGTTAAACGCCATCCAAAGATGAAAAGATTTCTCTAAAAATATTACTATTTCTTTCCAACTACACTTACCACCAAATATATTTTAATCCAAGCTTCCACCCAATATGAAGAGCTTCAAATTTAAATCTACTCCTCTTCCATATTTCCTAAATATTAATCCAAATCAAATCACCATTAGCTTGATTTTTATAAGCTAAAAACCATTGCTCCTAGATTTGGTATGTAAACAGGCACTCAAACATCAAGTGGTTAGACATTTCCTTGCTTTTAAAACATAAAATACATTGGGACGGACCAACGATTCCCCGATGTATTTTATTATCAAAAATAAGAATTCCATTGTGCATGAACTGCCAAACAAAGAAGTTTACTTTCAGTCAACCCTTTGACTACCAAATATTTCTCCAATCCTTAACCTGATATGCATGAGGAGGAGGTTCTAGAAGGATATTATCATATCTATCCTTCACAGTGTAGACTCCAAGGCTCCCCATAGCCCTAAGCTAATTCATCATCCTCATATCCACCTGTGATAAATATTTTTGCCAAGATTTTAGTCATGATGAGTATCAATTTTGGAGGGATTGGAATTGGCCACTCATACAACTTTTTAAATTTCTTAAACCTATAATCCCCTATATGAAAAATGTTGAAATAACTTTTAATATAGATCCAACCCCTACTTTCTATTATTGTTTTTACTGGTTACAATTCAGAGAACTCATCAATGATATGTAGGTATTGATCCTATGAATCTATCCAAATTTGTACATTCTCCCCTCTCTCCACTTTCCAAGATAATCCATCTTTCAATACATGAGATCTTAACTGTATAGCCTACCACACTAAAGATCCATTACCATCCAAAAGGAAATGAATCACCTCATTTGGGTTCACCTATCCCAAATATTTACGAGTTAAAACTATCCTGAATAAAGAAGTTGGTTGGGAGATACACCTCTAGTAAAGCATACCATCCAAAGCTGTATTATTTAACTCTGACCTCCTCTATCCCAAACCTCCCTTTATCTTGGTCTAGCTTAATTTCTACCAACCTACTAAGGCCCATTTCCTCTCTCCTTTTACTCCTCCCTACAAAATTTTCCAAGCCATCTTGTCCAACTCTTTCCATATGGTATGTGGGGCAACATGAATATAAAATTTATAAATTGACATTGCCTAAATGATTGACTATGAAAATGTTATTATACCTCCAAAGCTTAACCATTTATGAGACCAATGGTTAATTATTTCTTTGATATGATACACAATATTCCTCCAGATAGCTATATTCATTTTTTTAGAATGCAAAGGGACCCCCAAATATACCACTAGGAGAGAAGTCCTTGTGATTTCTAAAATTCTATCTTGAAGACTTTGATCAAGATTAAAGAAGACCACTTTGATTTTATTGTCATTGATGACTTGGTTTTTGACCTTAAGGTAAACATTAAGAGTATATTTGATCATTTTTACTTCCCTAAAGTTGGCCACTCCCACCAATTCTGTGTCATCCACAAACTGTAGGTGAGTCAAAACCTCCTCACCCACCTTGATATCTGTTAGCAAACCTTGTTGTCTTCTCCTCAAGATGAGTCTACCTAAGTATTTATCCAATATGAGAAAAATATAAGGGGAACAAGGATCTACCTAATGAAGATCTTGAGTGGATCCAAGGGGTTGCGAGGGAAGACCGTTGATTAACACTAAGTATGTTAGAGTAGAGATGCAACTCATGACCCATTCTATCCAATCCTAAGAGAAACCAAAGGTTGCCATCATCCTTGACAAGAAGCTCCACTCCATCCTATCATAAGCCTTTGACATATCTAATTTTATGAACATACATCTAGTACTAGATTTTTGCATTGAGTGGATTACCTCTTGATGTAGAACCACACCAACCAAGATCTTTCTACCCTCTATATAATTCCCTTGCTCCAAGGAGATAAGGCTATGTAGGACAGGTTTTAACTACTCAGCCATTACCTTTATGATTATTTTAAATATGATATTGCATAAGGCAATAGGTCTATAATTTAAAATATGCACCTCCTCCTCCATTTTTCAAATTAAGGTAAATGCATGATTTAATGCTTTAAGCATTCTTTTATTGCTTATGGATTCCTCTATAACAACCATTACATCCTCCTCCAAGTTTTTTTAGGCCTAAAAAACTCAATTTGGAAAGCCATTTGGACTTGGATTTTTCTCGTACTCATTCCAAAGACTACCTTCTTTAGTTCCTCTCTATAAATGAGTTTAAGTAGAGCCTAATTTTCTTCTTCATAGATAATAGAGGATATGACAACACAAACTTATTTTTAAACCTCTTCGTCTTACACCATACTTTTCCTAAAAAATTTAGCAAAATAATCCATTGAATAGAAATGCATACCTGAGATTGTATCAAAGGAGTGCCCATTCTCATCCTAAAGAGATTCCATCTTGTTCATCTATCTCCTAGCACAAGCAACCTGATGGAAAAGTTTGGTGTTTCTATCATATTATAGTAACCAAGTGGTTCTTACTCTTTGTTTCTAGTAGATATCTTGGTTTTAAATATCCTCAACCACTTTATGCAATTCATTATTCTCTTATTTGATCTGCTCTATAGTTATTCCTTCCCCGAAGTGTTTTTGCACCTCAACCCATCTAGCCACCAATGGAGCTCTTTGGACTTGGAAGTCCATCTTGTTAGCTTACCTCCATTATTTTAGTTGATCCTTGACATAATGAAGCTACTTGTGGAATCTAAACATTGTTGTCCCATATGTCAAACATCCCTATTCCCACCACTGTGGTATTTTATTATGAAGTTCTTTTTTTTATAACCAAACATTTTCAAATATAAATGGTTTGTGATGCTACCCTATTTTGATCCCCCTTCGAATAGAATGGGGAAGTGATACAAATTTGGACACTTCAAAATTTAAAATTTTAGATTCCATTTCATAAATAACCCCTCTGAAACCAAAAAGTTCTAATTTCACCTTCCTTCTATGTGGCTTCCCCTCCAAGTATGGTTAGTTCCAGGACATTTAATATCCACCAAGTGTAAGGCATGGACTTTCACAATCATAATTCAACCTCCTGGGTCCAAAATTGGGGTTCCCCCTTCCTGATATTTGGATGATAATTTAGTATTAATTTTTATAGCAACAATCTAGTCTAACTCCTCCCTTAAGACTCATATTATGAACTGCTTTTCATTGATGAATATGACCATCTAGATTTTGAGCCCCATAAAAATTTATTATTAAAACATGCTCAACTATCACATTGTTCCTAAAATGCAATGTGAGGACACCCCTCAAAGCTTTATGTTTTATTGCTATACATTCAAGAGAGTTTAAAAAGGTAACTATGCCCCATGAGGCCCCTTGGGAAACCACTTCCATATGACAAACACCCATCCAAAGTCTATTTATTGTTTTACACATAATATCTAATGGTATTTTTGTCTCTTGGATAAGCAAAAAAATTGTTTTACTTTTTTCGGAGTCTTTGAATCATATATTGATGGGTTCTACTTTTTAAAACCCCAATATTCCATGATTGTATAATCATTGGTTACCTTGAGGTCAATAAGAGTATATTGGCTTCACAAATACCTTGGTGATCAATTTATCTCCTTGAGTTGCTATCAATTCTTTATTTGATTTTCTATCCACTACTTAAGAGCTTATATTATTTGATCTTGTCTCCACATGGCTTATCCCTAGAGTTGACTTTTCTCTATTCTTTGGCAGGATTGAAAGAGAGGATATATTATACAAATAAATGAGTGCACATATATAGGCATAAGAGCCTATATGAGATTATGAAAAGTGTCATAACATGCATAAGATAAATTATGCTTAAGATAAAGTGCACATTAAAATTATTCTAACATCCTCCTTCAATGTGTAGTTTTCTAATACACATCGGATAATGTCTAGGATCATACTTTTTGGCTCTTCTACTTTGAAGAATATTGCTAGATCCATGATTCATATCTAGGTCTGTTACCCTAGGGTTAGTCGCTTCATTGGATCTGTTGTCTTTGGGTCAGTCTTGTCTTAGTGCCTCAGGGTCAGCCTTTGGGTTTGTTGCCTCAGGGTCAACCTCTTCCTTGGGTCTATTGCATTTGGGTCAGTCTCTACATCCGTTGCCTCTATAGGTTACTACTTACTAGGTTCGCCATGGGTATAATACCTCTTCATGGTGAAAAACATCTAGAAGGTGTCGATCTCTACTAAAAATGCATATTTATACAATAAATTAAGCCATTTGAAAGTGTCGAATACTACCAAATATGAACTCCATATTACAAAAAAAAATGATGAGCCATAGACTAGAATCGTGAATTAGAGGATGGATAAAGAAGAAGAAATTTTTGAAGTGTCTATATTTGTAGTCTTCAAAAGTCAATGATTGAAGTGTCAAAAGAAATTATGTAATCTTCAGATAAAGTCTAGGGTGTCAAGATTCTGTAGTCCCTATAGTTATAAGTATCCGTATGGTAACCTTATCATCCTACTGAAATGCATGAATAAACAATCATTGCATCCACCAGGTGCTATAGAGAATAATATTGGTTGCTAGGTTCACTTACATTGTGAAGAGGAGTGTTGGGTTCAACTGAAAATGTACTCCATAATATAAAAACTTTGAGTCAAAAAATATATTAAACAATTTCAAAATTGAAAATGGACACCACCATTGTGTTCAGATAAAAAAACTCTTTCCAACAACTTTATATAAGGCTATAGTTGGATTTGAATGGGGCCTTGAAAAAGGAGACAAATAATAGACTCTTTGGCAATAAAACAAAGGGAGGCGATTTTCCCTCAAAATGGAATCTAATTTGAATATTATGAATCATTACAATTTTCTCTCGTAGGGGAAGATTCTAAGAATTGTGCCTTTGGAAAATATTAAATGGGGTACACCATGTTTTCCTTCCCACACTCCATGGTGGGAAAAAAAATCAATTTTAAAAACATTGTGCACTAAGAGGGAGTGCACCTGCCTGTGGGAGTGGGCACCTACATGTTGTGATCATGCCATGTGGCATGTGTTCTATATACAGTGGATGTGCACTCCCGCTCCAGGTGTTTAGATATGTAGGGATGCATGATGGAGGCCCCTTGACCACCATAGGTGGTCAATTGAATGGGGAGACCTTCCATATATTAAAGATTTATGGGGGCTCTCCCATAGTGAACATGGGACTAAAGAGCCTTGTAAAATATATAAAAAAAATTATGATGAGTAATAGTGAGAATGTGTTACAGTGAGGGGTATGGTCGATGCACATAGTGTGCTTTATCTACAATTATAATATAGAGGGGGCAGAGCATCCAAAGGTTGTGAAGATGACACTACGGTAGCACAAAGATTCGACAGTCAATAAAAATGAAGAACAAAACCTTGCCATGTGTCCATGAAATATTGGGTGTATTTTTTTTAAGTAAAAAACCCCTTGTAGGGCCACCTTGGTCTGAGAGACCATGACCAGAGGGTTCTACGCCATCAAAGTCACCTAGGAGCCGCACCTGGCCCTGTCCGCACCAACATTATCAATTGGATTTTGGGTACCCAATTCAAATTTTTGGTAGGGTGGATATTTGAACCTGGGACCTCCATTGGAGGATTGCCCTCTCCTCTCCAACTCACCTACAACACCTGGGTAAATATTTGGTGCATTTAAAACCTTAGAAAATAAATTTATTTTTTCCTCCTTTTTGTTCGTTGCCTATGAATTGATTTTGGGTGGTCAATCGATCGAGTCTATGGTTGGAAGGAGGAGGCACCGAATAGTCACAAATAATAAAATCAATCCACTATGGTAATGTAGATACTAAAAACTTGTCAATCCGATTGTGCTACCATAAGTAGTGACTTCGTGACACACCAAGGCCCCTAGGGTAGCCCTTAGGAGGTATATAGTGGTTCTAACCACTTAATTCTAGGGTTTGAAATGTCTTGGGCCACTTTTGGAATATTTTTGACACCTTGATACTATTCATGCCACATTAGTATGAATACAAAACCTATTCGTCACACCCCGGAGCGAATAGCAGCATTCGCTCTAGGGTGGAGCGAATAGCAGGTTTGACTGGAAAAAATTCAAACCTAGAAAAATGGTGCCTACCAACAGTTATATTTTTGGTCTATAATGGCTATGAGGGTACTGCACGTAGCATATTAATGCTCCAACCCATGAGGGAGACCAAATTGGAAGATTCTCTTCTCCCTCCAATGCATGCCACCCTGGTGGCCAAGTGGCACCTCATGCCTCGCATGCCCTCGCATGCATTTTGACCCCTAAAGCCTCCTTAGGCTATAAAGTGGAGATATTTTCCACACCAAAGGAGAGGATATTTTGAGAGAAAAAGCAACAAAGTGCTGCTAAGATTTCCTTCCACCCTTTTGTGCCCATTTTCCCTCAGAATCTCTACCTAACAAAGGAGGTTTGTGAGTGAATTAGGAGGCGCAATTGGTTACAAAAATCAACCCACCTGAGTTATTTCCACACTAAATTTAATGATAACACATATTATTGGGTATTGTATCATTCCCAAGCGGGATTGGTGATAAAATTTAGGGAGATTCTGTGAGCGTTGCACCCCGGGGCGCCCCCCAATCTATAGGCCTGCTATTCTCTCCACCCTAAAATGAATAGAAATATATCCATAATTTTTTGACTATTTTTAATTATATATTTTAGATATGCTTATACTATGCTACAATTCAATTTTCATGTCGTTTTGATCTATATTGGTCAAGATATTGCATTTTTAGTGTTTTGTAGGGTCTCTTACAGGTATCCGACGGTCATTTGAGGGAACATCCAAAATATGAATGATATTGCAAATATGATCAAATGAGTTTTCTTAGAATAACATATTATGCATTCTATCCAATTTTCATACATTTTGGATATGCATAGGGTCAGAAATTTATTGCTTTGGGTTTTGTAGATTGCGCACGGTCATTCGAGTTTCGAAGCCCCATCGGATGCAATTTTGGTGCAATTTCTGGTGATATATTCCCAAAAAATTATGTTTTACATCCCTCTATAATTTCACAACATTTGGAGTTCATTTTATGCTTATTCTCCCTATCAGCTATTTTGCCCCTATGGGGATTGCATGTTTTTTATCATATGCACTCGCTATTTGACATTTTGGTTTCCTCGTGTGTAGGTGCAGGTTATTACAGCATATTGGGAGGCATACTAAGACATAAGATATCAAATACACATGTTGTGGCAACTTTTGACTGCCCACTTCGATTATGGGTACGAGGAAAGACAGTGGATGTGCACCCGATTTATTTGAGAGGTTTGACATTTTGGGCACCCAAGTTGTAAACATTTGTATCACCCATTTTGAACCCTCAAGGGGATGCATTGTAACCTATAATTTTGGATCATTTTGATTAATAAGAGATATACGTGCTTTGCTTTACTTCTTGTTGGTTGTTATCTTTCTATTTGCTTGCATGCTTCTGTTTGGCGCTCATTAACAATAGGGCATAGATACATACATTGTTTATCTTAATTTGGTGCACCATTTTCCCCTAATTTAGTGGTGATCATGGTGGGACCCTGTCCCTTTTGCTTTAGGTGAATTTTGGATCTCATTTTTCATCTTTTTATGTTGTAGGTTTTATTCGTTCTGCCTTGAAGCGAACACTAGTCTGCTATTCGTGCCCCCTGGGGCAAATGTGAATTTGCTCACATTTGAGCGGATACAGACCTGCTATTCATCACACCCTAGAGTGAATAGAAAACAAAGATCTTTTGGAGCAGAATTTTAGAAATGGCAAGTTTTGGCAGTGATGAGGTAGGTCCCTGAATCTGTCATCTCTGTTTTGAATTTATAGAAACTGCTTATTTTTAGTGTTATTTAGTTTTTATCGCATCTTGCTTGTTTAGAAAGGTTAGAAGTTCATTTATCCTTTTCTTAAAATGCAAAATAACAAAAACACATAAAGGAAAAAAAATAAAAACAAATTAAGAGTAGGAATGCATCTCTTTGGCTTGTTTGCTTGTAGCCTACACAATGGGTAGGCTAAGATTTAGGGTTTCACATTCCTAGCTACATTTGTGAGCTCTTTTTTTTTGTACTAACCCTTTTTGAAAGTAAAACACACTTTTATGCATGAATTTAGTGAATGATCATTGGATGCTTCTTTGCTTACTTTCTTTAAAGTTAAAAAGAACCACACACACCACGATACATTTAAACGCTAGTGAGGTGGATTTCATCACCATACACTAGTAGAGTTTGAAAAGGTGGATTTCATCCCCATCCATCATCTCAAATCCCACATACCTTGATCTTTTCCAAGGCCGGTTCCAAGATTTGTCATAGTCTGTGGGTTATAGCACGCATCTCTCTTCAGAGAGGTGTATCACAGACTGCAGGTGAACTGGGTGAGGAAATGGTAGGACATGTGCTCCCTGGCCATGTGGAATTCATTACCACACATTATAGGTAGGATTACGTGACCTGGATTTCATCACCAGGTTATCGAGCTACGAGTATATAGGTGAAAGCCCATCAAAAACAAGAATACCATCCAATAAGTTCTCAAACATTCGATACAAGTTCACTCTTTACAAAAAACACATCTAAAACACACAAAACAATTTAGGGATTCACATATAAAGCTTAAAAAAGATAATCATCCATCTTATTGAGTGTTTCCTTTCTTGTTTGCTATTTCATTAAATTTTTTTAAAGAAGATAATCACTTGGGGTATTGATAGAGGAGCGCGATGGTGCGCACCCATAGCCAAGCCCAAACACAGGCATAAGCTATGGAGAGTGGATTAGGAGACATGAATTGTCTCCACTATAGCCCTAGGGACTTGGTCATACCTCCCTTACAAGCTTCCAGTCTGCCTAGCCCCAAGATATCAAGGCACAAGCCTCATATCTGAAGGGATCCTTTGCAGGATACCCCAAGGGATGATAAGCATTACTTGGAAGAGTGTTCCCGGTATGTAGATACATCACATGCCTTCTTTGATGGAAGGCAACAACGTGTTGAGGTGGTAATAGACAGAGCAGTGCCATGCATCTGTGTACCTACCAAGGATGACACGCCTAATCATAGGTAGGAGCATGACTTCACACACTGGCCGGAGCAAGTTGATATGACTTTACCTTCGCATCACCTTGATAGGATATAGTAGCTCATGTAGCCCGATGGGAATGACACTCATCAATCAGGGTGAGCCAATTTGGCCCTACCCTTTCTTATCAAGGAAGGGAGGCATGAGGAAAGCCTAGATTTTACTCAAGATTAGTATTCTACGCATTCTCGATGTACATCTTGGCCTGTTGAGTATAATGAGCATATGTTCCAGCCTGAACCTCAGGTCAATACGATGAACCTTGAGAGAGGCAAGCACCCCATAGAGATCACATATTATCTTGAAAGAGGTCAGCACCAAGGCGAGGCTCCTAGACCCTCTAGGCCTCGCACGATGGAAAAAGTTAGGCAAACAATTACGAGATATGTGGAACGCCAAGCTCAGTTCAAGCAGCTTCAACGTGAGAAAGAACAACTAGATTGATTGCATCAACTTGAGAAAGAGAGAATTGAGCAGTAGACCAACGAGCTGTTCCAATAGACTCTACGAGAGAGGGTCCCTAACCCTAAGACCCATAGGTAGGAAGTCCTTCCGAGGCAACCCACACTCATTCGAGATAGGTCTCCTCGACCTTATCTGATGTTGCCTTCACGACCTCCTAGGCTAGGGTGATACTTACATCATAGGCCAGATGCGGGGCACCCACAATGGGAAAATACCCCTATTTATAGATCGGATCGAGAGATGCCCTATGGGGCCTACAGTGAGCATGAGCCAGAAGTAGAATATTTGGAAACACCTTATCAAGGCAGGGGGTGACAGGCCAACACCCAAACTTAGGTTAGGGGATCCTAGACCTCCACCTCAGGATGTGAGCAAGGATGCAGAGATCAAGTCCTTGGATCCATATAAAGAGCTTACACCTATGGTACCCAAGTCCGAGCGCACCACCTATGGCTTAGAGTGATGTCCCTTCCATGTCACAACAACAACCGCCTCCTCTGCTAAGCCTTCCACCTAGACCTGTGGCCACCCTCAAGAGTAAGCTCACTCAGAGCTTAAGAACGATGTCTGCCCTAATCTTCATCTATGATCTGATTCAATAATTGCAACCCCATAGGGAGGCTTTAATGGAGATCCTTAAGGCCATTAAGCTTCAGCCCCAGGAGTCTAACTCCAATAATTTTGTGGGGCATATCAGATAGTGCACCGAACCGGTGATAGCCTTCTGATAAGATGAGCTTAAACTGGTTTCCAATGATATGGTGGACCCTCCCTTGCACATTATTGCATGCATAAATGGGACACCATACAAGAGAGTGTTGATAGACACAAGGTCTTCTAGCAATATCATCACTACAATAGCTCTCAAGCACTTAAAGCTCCCGACATCCCATATTGTCCCATATACATACACCCTTCGAGCCTTTAATGATGCCATATTCTCGATAGTTGGTACGATTGTCCTGCCTATTCAGGTAGGAGAGAAGACCATCTCGATGCTATGCCACATACTGGAGGGTGATATGGTGTATAATATCTTGTTAGGCAGACCATGGATTAGGGACATGAAGTGTGTCCCTTCCATTTCTCACTAGTGCCTCAAGTACACCTATGAAGGACAAGTTCATGTTGTCCCTATGGACCTAGATCCCTACAAGTACTGTAACATGGTGTAGTAGATCCCTGAGTCAACCTTACCATAGACACATCTAGATTTCCAACCGAATAAAGCCAATCAAGGTTTGAACCCTTCATCATCGCATGACATACCTTCCTCATCATCGACACCCCCCGATGCCCACCAGGCTGGTGGAACCTTTGTTGAGAAACCTAGGGAAGAAGCCCATTGATGAGGTGCAACCAATCATATCCACTGTCTCCACAGAAGAGATACCTAGCCTAGATGATGAAGAGCTACCACAGGTGGTAGAATATGATTTAGATAAGATCTCGCTCTCATCATTATTTTATCCATAGCCTTAGGTGACAGTTCACTTGGCCTCCACTGGATTAGGAGAATACATGGTTATGGAGGTCACAACTACCCCTTCTATAGAGTCGGTGCAAGACATGGGTCGACCTCGTCTTCCCATAGGTACTATTGTGCCCCTAGGCACCCCCCTAATCAAATGAAATTCATCTATGGGGGACTTGACTACAACATCGAACCTTACCAATAGTAGGAGGATGAAGAGCCCTTTGGAGAAGACATCCACTAATTGTCTAACCCTAATTCACCCTAAAGTATCTTGACCTATGCAATTGGTATGGTTATGGGTTAGGCTTGTATGATCAAGGCATAAGGGTTTCATTTCAACCCCAGTACCAGATGCCATATGATAATTCGGGGTTGGGACAGAACAACTCCTTACTGTTGGATATTCTTGCTGATGGCATGGAATGCCTATGCCTCAATAACAAATATGAGTTGGCCCGAGATCCATTTGCCAACCCTAATCACATATACTCACTAGGGGACTATTTCCCTATGCCCTTGGGATATGATGAACTGCCTCAAGATGGTATCCAATCCTACGAGAGAGGTGAAGGTTCACATACTCTTCCCAATGATGGTGAGGAAGAAGATCCAGGGTCCCCTTATGAGTGGACGTCTGATGATGAGTTGGATTATGGGGTCGCACTGATTTAATATGATAGTTCTAATGGAGAATACACGTAGATCGTCCCTTGGAATGAGAATGATGATTACCTTCTATGCCTATTCCTATTACAAGAGCCTATTTGGTGGCAGCTTCTGCCTCACGAAGGGCAAGTTCCCCCGTAGCTACATTGACCACCGCCTATCATTCCACCACCTCCACAGCTGCCTCCTTAGGTCATGCTACATCCATAGGACCATGGTAACAACCATACACCTAGGGAAAATCATCTGGCCATAAATATGATTTCCATAGATCTGTTCGAGCCATTGTGATATCTGAATAACCCATCAAAGTCATTGTACCTCGAATTAGGGGTAATTGACTTTGATCGAGGAGATTCACCCCATTGCCTTCTAAGTATTGGCCTTACAACGAGATGCTATAGCCATTTTGCTTCTCTCCAAGGCCAGCTCATGATGTCTTCCATGTTGAGGAGGAACACGAGATTCCAATTGATGATCTAAATCCAGCATATGACATCCATTTGATACCTACCCCTCACCAGTTGGAGGAGGGGTCACATATGTCATTCGAGCCTACGATTGACATAGATATCGGTTTAGATCTAGAAAATCCATAGCATATCAAGCTGGGAGAAAGTCTATCCCTCGAAGAGTATGCCGATTACATAGCCCTTCTCACCAGGAAGAAGGAGGCTTTTGGATGGTCCTACAAAGACATGTCAAGACTAGACCCAAATATAGTCACCCATAATATGATGCTTGAATCGAAGGCCAATCCCGTAAAGCAAAAGCTTAGAAATATCCATCTGACAGTGGCCTTGATGGTCAAATATGAGCTATAGAATTTGTTGGATGCCCAGTTTGTCATTTTTGTAGATTATCCGCCATGGTTGTCCAACATGGTTTCTGTCAAAAAGCCAAATAGGAGGATTCACATTTGCACTAATTTTTATGACCTAAACAAAGCGAGTCCTAAGGATTATTTCCCTTTGCCAAGCATTGATGCCCTGGTAGATGCCACAACATGCCACAAAATGTTATCCCTTATGGATGGTTTCTCTGGGTACAATAAGATTAGTATCAATCTAGAGGACCATCTCAAAATGGCGTTCACAATGCCCTGGAGAACATTTTTCTACAAGGTCATGCCCTTTGGCCTTAAAAATGCTGGTTCCACCTACCCATGTGCAATGACATACATCTTCCATGACTACATGCATAAAATTTTGGAAGATTACATGGATGACTTACTGGATAAATCATTGTTACGCCATGAGCATCTTGAGGTCTTGAGCAAAGTATTAGACCGCCTCATTGAAAATAACGTGAAACTGAACCCCAAGAAGTGCATATTCAACATCACATCTGGAAAGCTCTTGGGATTTATCATCTCTAAGCAAGGCATTGAAGTGGACCCTAACAAGGTCAAGGCCATCCTCGAGATACCTCCCCCAACCATAATCAAGCAGTTCTAAAGTTTGTAGGGCAAAATCACATCCATCAAGCTTTATAGCGCAATTGTCGGACAAGTGTTGCCCCATGAACAAGTTGTTGCATAAGGGGGCCGTGTTCCAATGGGATGATAAGTGTCAAGAGGTCTTCGATGCAATAAAAAAATAACTGGCTTCATTGCCAGTGTTGGCACCACCTAGACCAGGAGTGTCATTCTGCTTATACATCTCAGCCACTGAGATGGCATTGGGTGCCATGTTAGCCCAGAACAATGCATTTCATAAGGAACAAACTACTTACTATCTTAGCCACACCCTGGTTAGTTATGAGATCAAGTATGCATACATTGAGAAATTATGCCTAGCGGTGGTTTTCACCACCAAGAAGCTATGACATTACATGCTTAGCAATACCATGTATGTTGTATCTAAAGAGAATCCATTGCACTATATGATGAGTCACACTTATCATAGTAGTCACACGACAAAATGGATTATGTTGTTGACGGAGTTTGACCTTGAGTTTGTTGGACAAAAATCAATTAAGGGTATTTTCATCGTCGATCAACTTGCAGAGGCTCCTCTCCAGGATGATCAGCCTCTTAGCATGGACCTTCCCGATGATGGGGTCTTCCAGATATTAGAATTGCCAGATTATGATGAGCTTGAAGCACAGGCAGATATGACCCTATTTTTTGATGGTTCCAAATGCGAGCAAGAGGGTGGCACAGGAATCGTATTTTTCACACCGCATGGGGCTCCCATATCCCTGTCATTTAAACTCGATTTCCCATATACCAACAACAATGCCAAGTATGAAGCCTTGATCATAGGCCTTCAGATGACTGTAACCATGAAAATAATAAAGCTCAACATCTTCGGTGACTCCATGCTCATTGTTAACCAAGTCAAAGGGATCTACCAGTGCAAATGCCCAGTTCTGCAAGCCTACAAAGCCCTTGTGGATAAATTCATGGAAAAATTTGAATGGTATAACATCAAGGCACTCCCTCGATCATATAATAATTTTGTGGATACAATGGCCTCTCTATGGTCCTTTATCCCACAGGACCCTATGGATCAGATGACTACCATATAGGTTAAAAATCTCTCACAATCCGTGATTGAGCATGAGAACAATCAAGTCATGCCAGAAGTCCACTCGATTCAAATTAAACGTTATTAAGAGAGATTCTTGCACATTCACGAACGCTTGAACTAGGCCAATTGGGGGACTCTGTTCCCTCAAGTCCCTTTCGATAGCAACACAACACTATTCTTACAAGTTCTCTCCTAGTCAGCTTTTGCTATGGATGAACTTCAAGAGGGACAGGTCGTTCATGCGATCGAGGCTTTTTCACAATAGGATTGGTCAGCACAAATTAGGGAATACCTAAAGTTTTGTAACCTCCCACCTGGACTGTCGCACGCCACTAAAAGAACATTCCAAAGGAAGGTGACAAAATATGTCTTGCTAGGAAACATTCTATATCGTTGGAGCTACGAAGGGATCCTCCTTCGCTGCTTAGAGCATCAAGAGTAGACTTGGGTAATCGCACAAGAGTACGATGGTACATGCAGTGGCCATTTTAGCGACATGGCCATCGCCAAGTGCATTCTTCACATGGGCTATTATTGGCCAACCTTAGAGCAAGATTGATGCACATATGTGAGGAAGTGTGTGAAGTGTCAACATCATGCTAATTTGACACATGTACCTTCTCAGGCCTTGCAACTGATTCAATTGGTATGGCCATTTTCATAGTGGAAGTTGGATTTAATCGAGAAAATCTCCCCCGTGTCCTCAGGATGTCACACGTTTATTATAATGGCTAATGAGTATTTCACTAAATGGGTGGAAGCAATTCCCCTTACCACTACGATGAGATGCCGCATAGCGGAGTTCCTATTACATAACATCATTTATCATTTTGGTATTCCATACAAGATCATTTTGGATAATGGGACATCGTTTAAAAACAAATATGTGCGTGCTTTGACAAAAAAGTATAATATCCATCATAGTTTTTTGACACCCTACTATCTACAATCAAATAGGCAAGCAGAGGCCTCTAACAAAACATTGATCACTATTCTCAAGAAAATTATTATATAGAGTCACATAGATTGGAATACGCAAATACCTCTTGCTCTATTGGCCTATCGCACTAGTATTCGAACACCCACTAGGGCTACTCCATTTTTTCTAGTATTGGTATCGAGGCGGTCATGCCTCTAGAGCTTGAAATACCATCGCTACGCATATCCATGCAAGATTTCATCGATGATGACATTGCATGGTAGGCTTACCTAGATCAACTTATGCTACTTCATGAACATCACATTAATGCTCTCAAGCACCTACACGTTTATCAAGAGCAACTTAAGAGAGCCTATAATATGAAAGTCCACCCAAGAGACTTTCAAGTTGGTGACCTCGTTCTGAAAGAGAACCAACAAAATTCTAATTTTCCGCCCCATCTGAGGGATAAGTTCACGACAAACTGGTTAGGTCCCTATGTCATTACTAGTCAGATAGGACCCAGAACATATCACCTAGCCTCCCTTGAAGGTGTCGAGGATCCCGAACCCTTGAACATCCTTAATTTGTGGCCATTCCATGCCTAGCGCATGATGGCCCAACTCAAAATGCTCCTAGGTGGTCTATAACCGTCTAGGTCACCCCAAAATGCTCCAAGGGTGCCTATATCCCGCTTGGTCAACCTAAAATGCTCCTAGGTGGTCTAGAACCGTCTAGGTCACCCCAAAATGCTCCAAGGGTGCCTATATCCCGCTTGGTCAACCTAAAATGCTCCTAGATGGTCTAGAACTATTTAGGTCACCCCCAAAATGCTCCAAGGATGTCTATATACTACTTTGTCAACCTAAAATGCTCCTAGGCGATATAGAACCGTCTAGGTCACCCCAAAATGCTCCAAGGGTGCCTATATCCCATTTGGTCAACCTAAATGCTCCTAGACGGTCTAGAACTATCTAGGTCAATCCAAAAGGCCCCAAAGGCATCCATAAGCCCTTTGGTCCCCCCAAATGCCCCAATGGCCCCTAATAAGCCTGTTGGTCACATGTACATACATATATATCAATCAAAAATCCAAAAACATTGCATCGCATTGCATTTCAAAAAAATCATCAAATATCAAAAATACAAAAATAAAGTATCGCATCACATTGCATCCCATGGCATTCTATCACCGCTTGCATTTAGGCATACTCATCATCTGCACTTTACATTTTAGAGTTGCTCATGCATGTCTAGCATCATGATGGTACAATACTTATCACCCAAAATCAAGGTTGTAAAAATAAGAATCATTCAATGTTGCACTTGTCAGTTTTCACCCATATTTTCCATGTTCCATATTTGTGTCCACCCCTTCACCTAGTCATTTGTTTTAGAATGTCATTAGGGTTTTTAGTCACTCAACCATTTCTAGCTTCTCTTAAGGTTTGGTAGAAAACTATCTTGATTTTTAGGAGGTAGAATCTTGCATTGATTATGCCTTGTGTACATCAAATCCCAAACACAGTTAAACATTAATAAATCCAAGTTTTGCACAAAGAAATATGAAATCCATGAAGTGGTCTAGGGTAATTTAAGCGAAAAGGTCATCCTGCTCATCCCCCTGTGTGAATGGTTCAAGAATGCTGAGAGTTGGCAAAAGGACAAGCATCTTCCCTACCCAATTCCCCAAAATAAACAGTGGTTTTCACCACTATCAAAAATCCTAATTCCCATAAATACCCATCTCAAATATATCAAAAATCAAAGAAAGAACAAGTTCAGAAAGCAAAAGGTCAAAAAGCAAAAATTAAAAGAAAAATAAACAGTGGTTTTCACCACTAATCCCAAATCCCAAATCCCAAATCCCTTGCTCAAAGAAAACAAAATTCAAAATAAACAATGATTTTCATCACTACATATGAGCAAGTATCCCAATAAAATTGAAGAAAAAAAGGGAGTCAAACTTGAATTCCTAGAACTCTCAGCATTTGGAAAACCATAAGGTGATCCTCATTCCAGGTCTGGTGGATAGCCTATCTGGTAATGGTGATTTCTTTATGTATTTCATAGGAATGAACTTACTTGCACACACAAGGATATGAAGTACCTTGGTCATCCTAGCAGATTCATACCTTGTCAAAAAGTCTTGCATAGTTAGTATACAACCTTTGATCACATTAGCTAGAGTGTTTGAGTCTCATAAAAACCTCACCTACATTCTTTTAACATCTCATTTCATTTACTCCATTTCACCACATCGCAATAATGGTCTCACATTTTCATTCACAAAAACAAAGCAAATAAAGAAAGAAACAAAGAGTGTTAATGTATTTTGTACAATCTATAGTGTTCGCATAGTATGTCAAATCATTAGCCACAATCCATGTTTATCAATCATTCAAATAGTTCACCTCACTGTGCATCCATGCATATAGATAATTGCAATTCCAATCAAACCACATTACATATACATACATGATATCTATCTATTGCCATCTCATTGCATCCATATGCATAAATACTAAGCAGCTAACCTATAAGCATAAATTAATACACACATTGCATCCATACAATAAAATAATAAACAAAATGCATGATGATCATAATAAAAATCTCATATATATGGGGCAAAAAAAATATATACATCATAGTTTCCAAAAATGCCCGTAGGCTATAATAAAGTGGGTCCTCAGACCTCACACGACAAAACAAAAAAAAAATTCTAAAAATAGTCCCATGAGTCTATGCCACCATGATCATGCAGGATCAGTACTATGACTCACACTACCCTTAGTGGTACGGGTCCGCTGAGACCCCCTATACCTGCTGCCACCAGCCCTGTCCTCCCTCTATCAAGTAGAAGACTACACTGTCTCACTCCATCAAGATCGCTACAACCTGCTGCTCTCCCTGTCATCTGACAACCGCCCCCTGAGGTGCAACACATCCATATATAGCCTATCCACATAGGCCTGCCTCCACTGCCCCCATGCTTGATAGGTATCCACTATGGTCTGCAGTCGCAACACCTCTGCTCATAGTTTCTCCACCTCCTTAGTGCTAGATCCTTCCTACCTCAGATCTTGAGCTCTTAGCTAGTCCCATAGGAGATCCCTCTCCTACGTAACCCTAGCTAGCTCAGCCTCTAGCTCCACATACCGATCACCCTGTGCATCCTGTGGTACCTATGCCACAAGATCCTCCATATCCATCTCATCACCATGATCTCCCATGTCTAGGAGATATCCCTGCTCATCACCCTCTGCATGGTCCTATCCTAGAGCATTCGATATCACCTCATCTGCCACCCTAGCTACCTCACCTCCCAAGGTCCCTATCCCTCACCACTGGCACATCACCCACCATGAGTTGTACTCCCCTGTTGTCCTGACATCATCTGTGTTCGAAATATTGACCACAGGATATGACTCCTCACTCACCTCCTCCACCATCAGCCATGCCAGAGTCCTCTTATCCCTGTAATGTCGGTACACCATCGGCTCCTTGAGAAAATCTTGTTGCAACCCAAACTATCGCATGACCCAAAAAATGGAAAGTACTTCCAAGCACACACTCAATCATGCAAATTGCGTTTGTCCAATGAATATTTGACAAAGATAATCACGCTCCTTCTTGGGGCAGTAAACAAGAACAAAGTATAAAATTAAAATGCTCAGTATTGATGGCATCATGGAAACATAGGCCTCAAATTTTCATGATAGATAATGTCTAAGCTAAAGCAAGGTCCTTAGCTCGTCAAAAGCAAGGATTCAAGGATGCATGCTCTTTCTAGGATTGGGACATATAAAGTTGGTTAGGTTATTGAGTAACCCTAGCCATTGAAAATTTTTAGTCATATATTTTTGCTCGGTGCTGTGCTGCACACAATGCATCCCAAAAAGGGGCATATTTAGACACTAAAAACTGGTCAATCTGATTGTGCTACCATAAGTAGTGACTTTGCGACACACCAAGTCCCCTAGGGCAGCCCTCAGGATGTATACAGTGGCTCTAACCACTTAATTATAGGGTTTGAAAGGTCCTGGGCCACTTTTGGCACCTTTTTGACACCCTTATACTATTGATGCCACCCTAGGATGAATACAAAACCTACTCATCGTACCCTGAAGTTAATAGCAGCATTCGCTCCGGGGTGGAGCGAATAGCAGGTTTGACTAGCAAAAAGTCAAACTTGGATAAATGGTGCCTACCAACGGTTATATTTTTGGTCCATAATGGCTAGGAGGGTAGGTCATGCAGCATATTAATGCTCCAGCCCATGAGGGAGGCCAAATTGGGAGATTCTCTTCTCCCTCCAATGCATGCCACCCTGGTGGCCAAGTGGCACCTCATGCCTCGCATGCCCTCGCATGCCTTTTGATACATGAAGCCTCCTTAGGATATAAAGTGGAGATATTTTCCACACCAAAGGAGAGGAGATTTTGAGAGCAAAAGTAATGGAGTGCTGCTGAGATTTCCTTCCACGCGTTTGTGCCAATTTTTCCCTCGGAATCTCACCTAGCGAAGGAGGTTTGCGAGTGAATTAGGAGGCACAATCTATTACAAAACCTGACCCACCTGAGTGATTTCCATACCAAATTTTACCACAACACATCCTATTGGGTATTGCATCATTCCCAAGTGGAATTAGAAACAAAAGTTAGGGAGATTCTGTGGGCCCCGCACCTTGGGGCGCTCCCCAATCTACAGGCTTGCTATTCGCTCCACCCCAGAATGAATAGAAATTTGTGCATAATTTTCTAACTATTTTTAATTAGATAATTTATATATGCTTATATTATGCTACAGTTCAAATTTCATGTCGTTCTGAGCTATATTGGCCGAGATATTACATTTTTAGTGTTTTGCAAGGTCTCTTGTAGGTATCCGACGGTCATTTGAGGGAACACCCAAATTGTGACTAATATTGCAAATATGATCAAATGGGTTTTTTTAGAATAGTATATTATGCATTATCTCCCATTTTCATGCATTTTGGATATGCGTAGGGTCAAAAATTGCTTACTTTGGGTTTTATAGGTTGCACACGGTGATTCGGGTTTCAAAGCCCCATCGGATGTAATTTTGGTGTAATTTCTGGTGATATATTCCCAAAAAATTCTTTTTTACATCCCTCTATAATTTCACAGCATTTGGAGTTCATTTGATGCTTATTATCCCTATCATCTATTTTTCCCCTATGGGGATTACATGCTTTTTATCATACGCACTCGTTATTTGATGATTATGGTTTCCTCGTGTGTAGGTGCAGGTCATTACAAAACATTGGGAGGCAGCCTAAGACATCAGATATCAAAGACACAAGTGGCAGAAACTTTGGCCCTCCCACTTCGATTGTGGGTACGAGGAAAGATAATGGATGTGCACCCGATTTATTTGAGAGGTTTGACCTTTTGGGCACCCGAGTTGTAAACATTGGTATCACCCATTTTGAGCCCTCAAGGGGACACATTTTAACCTATAATTTTGGATCATTTCAATTAATAAGAGATATACTTGCTTTGCTTTACTTCTTGTTGGTTGTTATCTTTCCATTTGCTTGCATGCTTCCATTTGGCGCTCATTAACGATAGGGCATAGATACATAAATTGTTTATATTAATTTGGTGCACCATTTTTTGCTATTTTAGGCAATATCTATAATTTAGAATTACAAGAAAATATTATAGCTTCTGTGTTGCACAAATCCAGTGATAGAGATAATTAATAAATAACTAACCTAGGATAGAAAACTACCACCTAGGTTAATCTACATATTACCAAATAAGGTAATAGTAATAGTTACTCTAACATAGTAACTCTAACACTTATATTCTTGGAAATATTTTGAAAAACTATCTCAAGACAAAACCAATGGGATAGAACAATTGTTTGTGTTCAATGCCCTAGCTAGAATCTTTAACTCCCTCCAATGGGCCAAGCAAAATGGAGGGCACATGGAGCATATTGCCCACATGGTAGCCATGAAGAAAAATGTTGATTGAGGACCACACATGATGGAGATAGTGGTAATGGGCATAGGTATCAAATAACAACAATAATAACAGGGCACAAACTATCAATGATGTCATGGAAATCATAGTCAAACCTGCTTTGTTGGGCTTGAACTTGCTTTGTTGCTGTTGGGCCTGATTTAGTACAAGTTTCACCATATTGATCTTATGATGGAAAAGTGGTAGGAAAAAAGCCAAAAAATCGTGTGTTCTCAAAAGACAAAAATGATTGAAAAAATATGGCTTTATGAGTAGGATGGAATACACAATCTATGCGATCAATTCATGGTCAACCAGAGTTAAAGATTGATTTGAGTTGATGGTTCATTGACCAGTTGATGCAAAGGAGGTGAGAAAGGTAAACTATCCAATGTGGCTTGATAATGGGTGAACATGAATTGCACCAGAACTTAAATGAATATTGTGGTTGAGGATGCTAACTAGTGTACATAAGATGCAAAAATTAAGATTTTTCAAATGGTGTGAAACACCCATGCATTTTTCAACACTCGTTCAATGAAGGAGGAGATGGTCAAAATGCTGCCTATGAAGAGTTAATTTTCAAAACATGTTCGATCAAATCCTCATGAAAAAACACATCGTAGGTTTGATGCACAGGTTAGCCCTAAAACAACAGACGAGGTCCACAAGGGAAAAAATAATAGATGGAGACCAAGGGTTGACAGAGTAGTGACGAGATAGGTTGGATTTCCTCTATGATTGAGCTTAGGCTATGATGTGGCTATTCACATCCTTTTTTTATGGCTTCCCTCCAAATCAGTAGATAGGGGGCTAGAGGAAAAAATAGCAGACTTGAGGAAAAAAGCACAAGATCCTCCTATGGCTAGAGGTTATGGACTAGCAACCTAAAAAACTAATGAAAAAATAGCGAATTAGCAACCCAAAAAATTGATGAAAAAATAGGGAATTAAAACAAGCAGACTTAGGTCCGAGGTGTAGACCAATTGGTTCGACCAAACCCTGTAAGGGGGGTGGAGGTCCAAGGTTCAAATCTTAGGCCTCGTTGGACTGAACACTTGTCCCTTTCCTGGTGCTTTCAGTGGTACAAAAGGTTTAAAATTATTGTGACATGGTGTTTATATGGGTGGACTGTGCGAAGATCTATGTGGTAGCTTTTGGGACGAACAATGCAAAATACTATAGTGGCCATAAAAGCTGGACAACTTGCCCGATTCATGGTGGCTACCGATTCCACCATGTAAATTTAAAAAAAATAGACAGACTTGAAAATATATAGGAAGAAACCCAATATCTTTCGATATCCCAAACCAAGAAAACTAAACCAAAGAATATCAGCGGATGATTTTTCTTTTCCCTTCTAAACAAAAAATAGCATGGGAAAAGAGGATAGTCTCTTCCAACTAAAAATGAAAGGATGAAATTGAAAAAAAGCATCACTATAGGAAAAGAAAAGTCTTCCAATGGTCAACGGCCTTTGGGTGGAAAAAATATTACTACAAAAATTTGAATTTTTTGATGGTCAATGTGGAAAACTGATCACGTTGCATTGGGTCCACTAAGTCAAAATTAAATTCAACAAGCTAATGGTCATCAAAGTCAATGTGGCTAACCAATTTCCATGTGGAAAGCATAGAGTGACCACCATGACCACTATGAGGTGGCCCATGACAAAGGCTTTCCTGACCACCTCCTACTGGTCAATTGACAAAGGGGGCCTCTATCCTCTTAAGGTACAAAAAATGGCTACCCACATTATATGTGGGATAAAAAAATGCAAAATTTAACATCGAAGATAAATTTGAAAAATAGACTGTGGGGCCACATTAGATTTTTGTGCGTTGCACCCATGCCTAATGGTCACTCTATCTAGCATCCAAAGTGGACCATACCAGTTGGCACTCTTGAGGGACTATCGACCAATGTGGCAAATGCATTATACACCTGTATCTCAACAAACATACATCCTATTATATACCACACACTGATATCTAGAATCGTGATCCTAATATCACGTTGGTAGGTGTACTCCAAGTAATCCATGCTAATATTTTATAACAAACATAGGGTAAGTGGACACACATGGGGTCTCTACATTCATTTTCTCAAACTATCTAAACTTCGTAGTGGGGGAATTTGATCTTGTGTATGAAAGTGGCAGACAACTACAAATAGTGCTTAGTGTTCTTTCAAAAACCTAAGGAGATCAAGAAAATTAAGAAGATGTTGAAGCTGGTGGACATGTTCTATAATATGGTGATAGACATCTACGAGTGGGGGTGGGGGTAAAGCTTCCACTTCTTGTCACCATCACTATCGGATCTTGTGTTCTCCAATCTTATTGACCTCCCTTATGTATTTGCAACTTCTTGTGATTGTCATTGATAAAGTTGTGAAGAACATAAGCTTATACTGAGAGGGGGGGTGAACAATATAAGATACAACTTTTACTTTATTTTCCAAAGCAATATTATCCAATATTATCAATTGCAATAATGAAACAAGACACAAATCATCACACACATATGAGATAGAGATTTAATGTGGTTCAACCAATGTGGGCTACATCCACGAAGAAAATATTTCTTAAATTTTTTTTCAACAAATCTCTTGAGAACCAATTCCCTATTACAATGTTTATGGGCACCAACCCAAAGGAGATACCAATCCCCTATGCTCAAGTTTGTGGACCTCTATCCATAGGATACACCAATACCCTCTTCTCTGGTTCATGGACCTCCATCCACAAGAGACACCAATCCCCTTTGCTCTGGTTCATGGACCTTGTTGGTCAAAATGACCACATCCAGGGGAGTAAGGAGTAGTCTTATCAAAATTTTACTAAGTATAGAAAATAGTCATGATAGCGTGACATTTTGAGGCCAAGAGGCCAAGTGAAGACCAAAAGTCATGACAACACGATATTTTAAGGCCAAGGGGCCAAGTACAGGAAAATAGTCACGATAGCGTGACATTTTTGGGCCAAGAGGCCAAGTGAAGACCAAAAGTTACAAAAACGTAACATTTTGAGGCCAAGAGGCCAAATGAAGACCAAAAGTCATGACAACACGATATTTTGAGGCCAAGGGGCCAAGTATAGAAAAATAGTCATGACGACGCAACATTTTTGAGCCAAGAGGCCAAGTGAAGACCAAAATTCATGACAACATGATATTTTGAGGCCAAGGGACCAAGTACAGTAAAATAGTCATGACAACATGACATTTTTGGGTCAAGAGTCCAAGTGAAGACCAAAAGTTGTGATAACATGATATTTTGAAGCCAAGAGGTGAAGTATAGGAAAATAGTCACGACAATATGATATTTTTGAGCCAAGAGGCCAAGTGAAGACCAAAAGTCACGACAACGCGACATTTTGAGGCCAAGGGACCAAGTACAGGAAAATAGTCGTGATGATATGCTATTTTTGGGCCAAGAGGTCAAGTGAAGACCAAAAGTCGTGACAACATGACATTTTGAGGCCAACAGGCCAAGTGAATACCAAAAGTCAAGACAACACAACATTTTGAGGCCCAAGGGACCAAGTATAGAAAAATAGTCGCGATGACGTGACATTTTTGGGCCAAGAGACCAAGTGAGGGAAAATAGTCATGACGGTGCAACATTTGAACCTGAAGGCAGAGGGGTACGACATTCGTAAGCAAAGACAACTGGACCATGATGTCTCTAAGGAGTTAAAGGAGGATTATTGTAACAAGAAGATCTCAACCATTTCCATTTGAAGACTCCATGCTCTCCTAACTACCTCTTTACCAGAATGAGCCTACGGGTATACTGTTGTAATAAATTTTAGTTTTTATATTATGTAAAACTATTATATATAGGATGAGTGACCTAAACAAAAGGTCGACTCTTAGATGTTTACAAGGCGATGTACACAGACTTCTAAAAGCTAATAAAAGATCATCCATTTTGGTTTTTGGCTCACTGGTGTATTCTCAAGTATGTATGGATTGTTGATAGCTATTTAAGGTTAGGTTGAATGTAACTTGCTTTAATTCTTATTCTGAATTTTTGCGATAAAGTTCTGCTAACTCTGAAATTAACTATTCCATTAGGCTTATGCTTGAGTAGATTTTCAACAGAGGATTAGTTGCTCTGTTTTGATGTTTCAAATAGATGCTTCTCTAAAAAGGGTTGTTCAAGTTGCTTTGCTATTTTCTAATATATACCTTTAAATGCTTCTAGCAATAGCTATATTTCCCTCTATTTATTCATTTACTTATCTCTCCCTTTTCTCAAAGAATCAAGGAACCAACCTCCTCTGGAGATTGAACTGGGTAAAATTTGTTTTAGCTTGGTATTTCAATGTTGGAAAAGTCTTGGGTGCAAACGTAACCAAAGGCAAATTTTGCACCAAAAGTTTTTGGCATGCCCGGTGGGACACAATCCCATGCAGTATACAGATTAAAGTTTTGGTGATTACCTTTGCCCTATTTATTTTTTATGAATCACCTAGCGACTTCGCCCAAGAAAGAAACCCTAAGAAAGCCTTTACCTATTTTCTGGTTAGATACCATATTTTATGATAACCAGATCTAAAGCAAAAAATTTGGAAGAACCCATCGAGTTATTCGAACTACACCTTGGTAGCCTCAAAGCTAATCCTATTTTAGTTTCTAGAGCGACTTCTTCATATAATTCCAATACATGATACACAAATATTTCCCCTACAACCTTTCTTACTACTGCTGCTAGTAGAACTTTAACTCCAGCTACCCATATACCCATAATATCTAGTAGAACCATAATTACAATGGCCGCTAACTAGCCAAATCTATCTTACCCTTTATGGAACCATATAGGCCTCTTGAATTTGGCAGCTCAACATCCAATTCCAGTAGCAACCTTGAAAGCACTACCCCAGTATGACAGTACTAGAAATATGACCTAAAAACATTGTCAAGACATAGCCGTGCTAGCCCCGATACATAACATCACTGAATAAGATGTTATGATAATATTTCTAGTCATTTCCTTGAAGGGAAAAATTCTCTATTGGTACAAAGATCTTGATAACCAAACTATATCTACTTGGGCCCAACTTGCCGATAAAGTAGTGGAAGAATTCAACAAATATGTCAATCCATTCTACCTGCTAAATCAGTTTACCATAATTCAGAAGCACCCTTAATAAGAGATTATTGACTTCAACATAAGATTAAGTCAAACTTTGCAGAGGGTACCTAACGGGTTACGACCAATGAACGAACAATCAATATATTATTATCTGAGAGCTTTCAACTCAGATATAAGTATGGTTATCAAGTAGTCCCAAGTATTTAACTTCCCAAATATTTACCAAGAAGCCCAAAAAGCAGAAAGAGATCTGATCATTATTGGAAGGTTCTCTACAAAGATGATAATGCCTATTTTCCTGGATCTATCACAGGCATAAAATACTATTTTCCCAACTCCTGATCCCACTCCTAATACAAGTCTCCCTAAATGGACTGGGTAACCCAAAATCCCAGTAATACAGGTACCTCTCACTCCTCTAATGCTTCCTGCCATTCCTGCACTTCCTATAGCGATAGTTTCATCAACTCTAGATCCTCAACTTGCAGCTCTACAAGATTTGCAATCGAATTTGAAAACTCTGATAAATAAGATGATCTCCATGGAAAGAAGAGAAGCAGAAAGAAATTTCCAACCAAGGAGGTTTCTGCAAGTAACAAAATATCAAGCCTCTACAAGTGGTAGAAGCTATGATAAGTCTAACGTGGTTTACGCTAATGAAGATAGTGAACCCACTAACACTTTGACAGAGTTGAAATTTTGGTGTTCCAAATGTAATGATCCACACGATGAAAATTATTGTATGATTAATCAACTTCATGTTCAAAAGGTAGCTATCAAAAAGATCAAGAGAACCATCAAGGGTCAGGTTAATATGATTAGAGAAGATAATCAAAATTTCATGATGCCTTGTGTTGAAAAAGTAGTTGTTCTAACCATACTGGGAAGGAAACCCTTGCAAGTTGATCCCCAAGAGCTTAACCCTTGAAGGTACCTTCACCTATAAAGGACCCTATTGAGAAAAAAACCTCCTATGAGAAAGCTCCCCAGAATTTAGGTAAGAAAGGAGCAAAAACTCGTAAAGAAGCACCTCAGCAGAAGGAAGCAAAGACACATAACAAGCTAGAGATAAACTGAGATACCCCTCGCTGACTAAGAGTCAAAGGATAGATGCTACTTATGGATCAAGAACAAGTATGACACAAGTGTAAAAGAGAAAAGTTTCAAACCCCTCCCATTCAACATAGTTGAGGAAATGAAGAAAAATCCCTCCAAAACAACTATGTATGAAGCTTTGCAGCTTCTAGGATAGATCAAATTATTGCAGGAATACTTGAGATCTATGAAAAATAAGAATATAACCTCAAATCAGTTAGATTCTGCATAAGATAGCCTAACCTCCACTTTGGAAAAAATAGACCTCCTCCTTTCTATCTGTCCCTAGGTAGTTCACAAATATATGATAGACTCTGGAGCTGTAACCACTATTATACCCAAAGCAAAATGTGACATCATGAGAATGGAATACACGAGGAGCAGTCCCGGTGTCTTCTAATTGGATGGAACCCATATCAAAATTGTAGGGGTAATTAAGGATATCCTAATTATTCTTCAAAGACTACCTCAACTCACATTTATACAGGAGGTAGTGGTAGTGGATCTAGAACCTTATTTTGGCATGTACCTCTCTAGAGAGTTCACTACTAAAATAGGAGGATATTTATCATTAGATTTCTCACACTTGGAAATTCCATTCAAGGGTAAAAGAGTAAAAGTATTCAATGAGAAACCTTCAACTTTCCACATTGAAAAGCTTGAGGAAGAAGGAAAATCAACCACTATAGTGAATATGATGATAGAGGAACTAGGAGATTTGAACTTGATGGAGGAAGCTCTAAATGTATTGCAAGAGGAAGACCAATTGTCTCTCCAAGAATTCAATGCCATGATTGAAACATATATGGGGAACTACACAATTTATAGCCCGAGAAGAGTAACCCTAATCCTCTTCCTCAGGTAGGCCAACCTACTAATCAACTATTGAAACTATTTTTCGATGGCACTAGGTGCAAAAATGGAGCAGGAGCAAGTATTGTTTTAATCTCTCCAACAGGAGAAGAGGAAGTTTTTTCTTATGGTCTAATAATCCCAAGGGAAAAGAACACTCATGTAGATTTGCTAGCTTCAGTAGGGGTAAAATTTTTCCCTATTATCAACATCATCCAGAAGTCCAAGATAGTTAGGCTAATCTACAGGCCCTCTATACCAGATAGGGATACCTTTTGGCAGGTATTTGAAAATAATTAATAGATAGTGGACTTCCTCATTCATGAAATGAATTTCTCGAGTGACAGATCATCCAAGGATGAAGAAGATACAGGCATGATCTAGTTGAAAAACAACCACATACAAAAAGGATTTATCACCCTCGAAAGCCTATTTGATAACAATGATAGGTCAAATAGCCATAAAAAGAAAGTTGATAAGAACAAATACAGAGACACCCAATAAATCCATCAAAGTGGGAGTAAACACTACAGAAGAAGAACTAGACCAAATCAGAGGATTATACAAGGAATTTCCAGATATTAGAGCCTGGACTTATGGTGACCTTATAATTTAATCTAAAGAGACTATCCAACATCCAATCGAACTTGAAGAAGGCACAAAGTCATTTCAAAAAAAGCAAAGATCGATAAATCCTAAGATCGAGGCCTTGATGAAGCAAGAGCTACTAAAATTGCTTAAAGTTAAGATTATTTACCCGATCAAGCATTCAACTTGGGTGGCTAACCTAGTCTCGGTTAGAAAAAAAATGGAGATATCAGGCTCTTAATTGACTTTTGTAACCTGAATAAGGCTTCATTAAAATATCATTACCCTCTCCCACAGATCGATCAGACCCTGCATACAGTAGCGGGAACAAAAATATTTTCACTCCTGTATGGGTTCTCTGGGTACAATCAGGTGTGGGTCAAATATGAAGATCAGTTCAAGACTGAATTTACAACCAAGTGGAGGACATTTACCTATTAGAGGATGCCCTTCGGGTTATATAATGATAGGGCAACTTTTCAAAGAGCAATGGATGTGGCTTTCGGGGAACTTGTCAACAAAATAATAGTGATATATCTAGATGATATGATAGTGTTATCCAATCGAAATGAGGACCACATTGAACATATTAGGAGTGTGTTTATAAAAAACAAAGAGTTTGGCATCTCTATAAACCCAAATAAATCCATATTTGTTGTGGAAGAAGGGATCTTACTAGGTCATGTCATTTATAAGGTCGAGCTAGATATAGATCCTAACAGGGTGAAAGCACTATTAGAACTTCCTCTACCCTTGAACAAAAAAGACTTGCAATCCTTCTTTGGCCAAATCAACTTCGTGTGCAAATTCATAACATATTTTACACAAATTATCAAACCCATGACCGAATTGTTAAAAAAGGATGCTAAATTTAAGTGGATAGACTTAAGAAAATAGGCTTTCTAGCAAATAAAAGAACAAATAGCCCAAGCTCCCATCTTAGATAACTCAGACTACTCCAGGGGTTTCATCTTGTATGTGGTAGGTGAGAAAGAGAGCTACGATGCAGTACTCACTCAAAAAGAGTCTGACAATGAAGAGAGACCTATAGCTTTCCTAAGTTAGATTATGTGGGAACATGAAGAGAAATATAACTTCATTGAAAAATAGATCTATGCCATAATGAAGTCCTTAAATAAGTTCAGACATTTCCTTTCATATAGTAGGACTATAGTTTAGGTTTCATAGAGTAGGACTATAGTTTAGGTGGTTCACCCTGATGTTAAGAATTTCATTATACAAGGGGAAATCAACGATAAAAGATATGGATGGGTGTAAAATACACAAGAATATGATGTTGAGATCCATACAACCAAGCTGGTAAGAGGTAGAGCACTGTGTCAAGAACTTGCCAAGCAAGCCTCATCAAAATACGTAGCTTTACAAACTCAAGAAGTAGCCTCGAAGGATGATTAACCTTTATATGAGCTTGAATGGGCCGATGAATTGATCAGGCACTTCTAAATTGGAAAATACCCAACAGGTTTGAATGCTTCACAGAGAAGAAGATACAATAACTAGGCATTGAAATACACCTTGTTACCCAAAG
This sequence comes from Wollemia nobilis, assembly GCA_028583015.1. Lineage (NCBI taxonomy): Eukaryota > Viridiplantae > Streptophyta > Pinopsida > Araucariales > Araucariaceae > Wollemia > Wollemia nobilis. Next base: position 12,625,825 of record JAQPPZ010002539.1, on the reverse strand, counting down.
GGTTGTACAAAAAACATTTAAATGGAGTTTTTCTTCGGTGTATAAAGGACGATCATAAGTATAAGATCTTGGATGAATTCCATGGAGGCCCATTAGGAGGACACTCCTCGAGAAGAACCACCACTTTAAATATCATCAGGACTAGGTGTTATTGGCCAACCATTTTCTCAAATACCTTCAGGGTAACAAGAAACTATGAGAAGTGCCAAAGATACATTAGGAGAAACAAGAATGCTTCAATACCTCTAAAATACATTCAGGTTGAAGAACGCTTTCAACAATGGGGTTGGATATCATTGAAAATAATAGATCCCAAATCATCCACTAGATATTAATACATCCTAACTACTATAGATTATTTCACTAAGTGGACTGAAGCAATACCCACTAAGAAATCAGACTAGGAAGTTGTGATGGAATTTGTGGAAAGTTTGACCACAAGATTTGGCATCCTAGATGCATTGGTCACAAACAACGACACACCTTTCATAGACAATAAAATGATTGAATTTGTGTGTAAATATGGGATCTACTTGAAAATATCCTTGAATTATTACCCACAAGGAAACAAGTTAGATGAATCAACAAATAAAAACTTTCTCCGAATATTGAAGCGAAATCTGAAAGATAATAAGAGAAATTGACACTCTTTGATAAATCAAGCATTATGGGCTGATAGGATAACTATCAAGAAGTCTATCAATACCTCTCCCTAATATTTAGTCTATGAAAAAGAAATAGTTCTTTTGATACACATATAAATGCCAACTTTGAAGTTGCTCAATCAAACTGGTACAAAGGAGGCAGAACCAATGGAGAACATGCTAATCCAAATATTGCAATTAGAAGAAAAAAAGGAATAAGTCTACAACCATTATAAAAAATTTATGGTCGCCACGAAGAAATAGTTCAACAAAAATACCACTCTTAGAAATTTCAAGGTGTGAGACTTGGTCCTGAGGTGGAATGAAAATAAGGCAAAACCCAGAAATCATAAAAAATTTAATGCGTTCTGGGAAGGCCCTTTATAAGTAGTTGAAGAAAAACATCAAAATTATTCCAGTTGAGAAACGAATAGGATCAGGTTTAACCCATCCCCGTCAATGGCTTCCATTTGAAGATGTACTATAAGTAAAATGTTTCCCTCTACCTTGTATGTATTTTTATGTAAATATGTTATATTTTATTTCAAATGGCCACTCTAAGGAAATTTGTTGTGATGGCACAACATTTCATTGCCCAAAGGCCACCTCAAAGCAAATTGTCATGATTTCTTGATATTCTGATGTTCGATGGCCACTCCAAGGAAATCTGTCATGATGGCATGGTATTTTAGCATCCAAAGGCCACCTCAAAGCAAATTATTATGATTTTGCAATATTTCAGTGTTCGATGGCCACTCCAAGGAAATATGTCATGATGGTATGACATTTCGGTGCCCAAAGGCCACCTCAAAGCAAATTGTCATGATTTCATGATATTTCGGTGCTCGATGATCACTAAGGAAATTTGTCATGATGGCATGACATTTCGGTGTCCAAAGGCCACCTCAAAGAAAATTATCATGATTTCATGATATTTTGGTGTTTGATGACCACTCCAAGGAAATCTATCACAATGATACGAAATTTCGGTACCCAAAGTCTACTTCAAAGAATTTTATCATGATTTCATGACATTCTAGCATCCGATGGCCACTCTAAGAAAATATATCATGATGGTGTGACATTTCAGTGTCCAAAGGTCACCTCAAAGCAAATTATCATGATTTCACAATACTCCGATATCTGATGGCCACTCCAAGGAAATATGTCACGATGGCACAATATTTCGATACCCAAAGGTCACCTTAAAGAAAATTGTCATGATTTCATGATATTTCGATGCTCGATGGTCACTCCAAGAAAATATTTCATGATAGCATGACATTTCGACACCCAAAGACCACCTTAGAACAACCACACATTTTGGCAAGAAAAATAGTTACCTTGAACTTAAAAAAAAACCTCACTTTTCAAGGTACCACCGAACCAGCGTATTGGCCCAGAGTAGAGGTAACGCCAATTTATTATCCCAGGATAGTAGTGAAGTGATGCCATTGGCCCTCGCAAAGCGGTAATGCATGGCAGTTGGTTTCTTGAAGGTGGCACATGAACCAAAGCATCCATCAACATTTGAAATTAGTAGTGAGGCATGATCCACCAATTTTAGTTAATACATGTCACCTTGGCATGCACATGCATGACTACTTAAACCGTAGAAGCCTATCCATCACTTCTTTATCCTCTACATTATTTTCTTTTGCTCGCTACGTTCCCTATTTTCCCCAGTATTTTAAAAGCTCTACTAAACCATGTTCTAGGTTTTTTTATGCCAGAATAATAGTAGGCAACCATTACAGCTTCTCCACTGGTCACCAAATGGAAATGCAAGTCGACTAAGAGTGAAAGTAGTTTTATGGACCCAAACATTTACATAATTGATACCAGGGTAACATGGAAGGACCTAGAGTAGATTCGAAAAGACATAGTAGCCAGGGTTACCAAGAATGTCACACCCTCATGTCCAAGTACATTTTCCTATTACACCCTTCTCTCTTGGTACGTCTACACCCAGGTCCACTCCTACCCTAAATTAATAAGAGTTATGGCATAATTCTACGATGTAAAGCATAAACTTGTAAGGGATTCTGGAGGAGGGGTCGTATTCACTCTCGACATCAATGCAGTTAGGGCTGCCTTCAACTGTGGCAGAAAGCATACGGTGAACCCTATCCCTTTCGACCCCATAAATTTGGTAAAATTTTATACCCCTGCCAAGAACATCAAATTATTTTTGCAAGAGCATTTGTTTGAACCTCCTCCTGAGGGAACCTTACCAATATCTCCAATTTCTCTATCCAAATTTAAGAAAAAAAAGATTTTTTCCATGCTGGCCATGGTGGCAGGGTTATAAGTCGACACACAGGTCTATGAATGGTAGGTGATGGTGGCACAATGCATGTTGAATCCCAAATTATATGATGTGGCACATGTAGACCAGAAAATAGTAACACTCTACTTCAACTAGCCAACATACTTGGCCCAGCAGCTACATGTAGGATTGTTCAAGCTTCAGAGAGACCTCCCTAATATCTTCAGGTTTTCTTCTTACATGGTATGGCTTTTATTTTTATTTTAGGTGAAGAATTTAGATTTCATCTCTACTAAAATAGACCAAGATAGGAAAAACCTACCCGTATATGAATGGAAACCACTCCTTTTGAAAGCAAAATCATATTACCATTTCAATATGGAATTCTTGGATCCTGCATTAAAAATTATGTATGGCACCATACCAAGAATTCTCCAAAATATGAACAATGAGGAGGATGAACCATTAGAATGGCACGTTGAACAGATGCAACCATTACCTCTGTGGCATTATTTATATGAACACCTAATATACTGAAGCCCTGATGTGAACCCAACCCACAAGCTAGATGAAAAGGTTATCAAGAAATAAAAAGGGAAATATTGGGATCATGCTAAAATCTTAGCATGGTGGCAAATGAGATGTCAACTACAAACGCATACCAGATATAGGATGAATATCGATCAAGATTTTTCTAAAAGGTATGATAATCATCACACCACATGGTCCAACACTCTCATGGACAAAGTACCTATGGGCATCAACGGTATCCCCATTAAGCCCATTGTATAAAAAGTAGATGCTAGCAAAGACAAAGGAAAAGAGATTATTTTCGAGCAAACAGAAGCATCCAAAAAGGCATCTCAAAAAATTGTTTCCCCTTCCATGTTAGAAATAGAGTCTAATGATGATGCTCTTCTTGTCCATAGGAAATCGAAAGCAAAATCAAGGAAGCAAAAAGTTGAATCGATGAAGGAAATATGATGAAAGAAAATAAAATAAGAAGATACACACTTTGAAGAAACAAGGGACTCTAAGGAAATAGGGGATCAGGTAGAAACAGGGGACCAGGAAGAAATAGGGAAATCCTCTGAGCAAACTTCTGAACATCGAGAAATAGACAACCAAGAATTGGTAGATATGGCTAAAAATACTACCCCTACAAAATAGGTCCGAGCTAAGGCTGCAATTGATACTGGTGATTCAAGCTTGAAGTAAATAAAAAAAAATTACATAGAATTTGATAAATCATTCAATATTCTGAAAACAAGGTTATCCACGGTGACAAAGATTGAAGTCCTGGATGAAAGTATGCAAGCGATACTCGAATATAGAGCACGAGACAAAAAATGGTCCTAATCCAAGCTTACTACCAAGATTTTTTTTAAGAGGCACAAGCTGGCGATAGAAGATGCCAAAATAATATAGGAACTTAAGGTAGAAGCTAATGCAATTTTGAAATATGTGAGCATAGCAAAAAGCCATGAAATACCTAGCTTCTAGGACAAAGACTCCAATTTACTAGTAGAAGATTAGCTGAAGGTTTCTTGGGAAACTTTTGTTGGATATGAGTCAGATATTGATAGCTAGGAAGAGCCGATTCAAGAGGAATAAATATTTAGTATGTCTCAAGACATCACTCAAATTAACTCTTTCCAGCATGAATTATATTTAAAGTCAAAAGTCCTATCATATGACAAGGTAGAAGAATTGTAATATTTGTACCTAATATTCAAGGAGACTTCAGATACAAATGAAAAGACTTGAAGAAGATCCTGCACCACCTACAATGAAGTCATACAAGAAAAAGACAAGTAGGAAAAGGCTAAAAAAGCCTCAACAAGTAGTGCAATAGCACATGATAATAAGAAGTAGAGAAATCCATGGAAGAAGACACTCCAGATGAATGACTACGTAGAGCAGGAAGCATATTTTTGCTTGGTATCATTATTATTTCTCCCCTTATTTTCTCAGTTGTTATTTTTACACCATTCCCAAATGGATAAAGGCTCTAGATTCTAACATTATACTGGTAGAATTACCCTAGGAGGCACCAATAATGTTGGTCAAAATGACCACATCTAGGCGAGTAAGGAGTAGTCTTCTCAAAATTTCACTAAGTATAGAAAGTAGTCGCAACAATGCAACATTTTGAGGCCAAGAGGTCAAGTGAAGACCAAAATTCATAACAATGTGATATTTTGAAGCCAAGGGGCCAAGTACAAGAAAATAGTTGTGAAAACATGATATTTTTGGGCCAAGAGGCCAAGTGAAGACCAAAAGTTGTGACAACGCGACATTTTGAGGCCAAGGGGCCAAGTACAGGAAAATAGTCATGATGACATGATATTTTTGGGCCAAGAGGCCAAGTGAAGACCAAAAGTCATGATAGCATGATATTTTAAGGTCAAGGGGCCAAGTACAGGAAAATAGTCATGACGGTGCAATAGATCTGGGCCAAGAGGTCAAGTGAAACCAAAAGTACTAACAACGTGACATTTTGAGGCCAAGGGACCAAGTACAGGAAAATATTCACAACAACATGACATTTTTGGGCCAAGAGGCCAAGTGAAGACCAAAAGTCATGACAACACAACATTTTGAGGTTGAAAGGGTCAAGTACAGGAAAATAGTAATGATGGTGCGACATTTTTGGGCCAAGAGGCCAAGTGAAGACCAAAATTCATGATAGCATGACATTTTGAGGCCAAGAGGCCAGGTGAAGACCAAAAGTTTTGATAGCACAACATTTTGAGGCCAAGGGGTCAAGTACAAGAAAATAGTCCCGATGATGCGACATTTTTGGGCCAAGAGAGCAAGTGAGGGAAAATAGTCATGACGGTGTGACATTTTGAACCTAAAGGCGAAGTGGTGTGAAATTTGTAAGTAAAATATAGCTGGACCACAATGCATCTAAGGAGTTAAAGGAGTATTATTGTAACAAGAAGATCTTAACCATTTCCAGTTGAAGAATCCATGCTCTCCAAACTACCTCTTTACAAGAATGAGCCTATGAGCATACTGTTGTAAAAACTTTCAATTGTTTTGTTATGTAAAACTATTATATATAGGATGGGTGACCTAAACAAAAGGTCAGCTCTTATATGTTTATAATGTGATGTACACAGACTTCTAAAAGCTAGTAAAAGATCATCCATTCTAGTTTCTAGCTCACTAGTGTATTCTCAAGTATGTATGGATTGTTGATAGCTAGTTAAGATTAGGTTGAATGTAACTTGCTTTACTTACTATTCTAAATTTCTATGGTAAAGTTTTTTAACTATAAAATTAACTATTCCATTAGGCTTATGCTTGAGTAGATTTTCACCGGAGGATTAGTTGCTCTATTTTGATGTTTCAAATAGATGCTTCTTTGAAAAGGGTTGTTAAAGTTGCTTTGTTGTTGTCTAATATGTACCTTTAAATGCTTCTAGCAATAGCTATATTTCCCTCTCTTTATGCATTTACTTCTCTCTCCCTTTTCCCAAATAAGCAAGGAACCAGTCTCCTCTAGATATTGAACTGGGTAAACTCTATTTTAGTCAAATATTTCAATGTTGGCAAAGTCTTGGGTGAAAATGTAATAAAAGGTAGATTTTGCACCAACAGACCTCTATCCACAGGAGACACCAATCATCTTTGCTTTGGTTCATGGACCTCTATCTACAAGGTACACCAATACCTTTTGCTCTAGTTCATGGACCTCTATCCATAGGATATACCAATCCTCTTTGCTCTGGTTTGTGGACCTATATCCACTAGAGATACCAATCCCCTTTGCTCTGGTTTGTGGACCTCTATCCACAGGAGACACCAATCCCATTTACGCTGGTTCATGGATCTCTATCCATAGGAGATAATAATCCTCTTTGCTGTAGTTTGTGGACCTCTATCCACAAGAGACATCAATCCCATTTACTCTAGTTCATGGACATCTATCCATAAGAGACACCAATCCCCTTTGCTCTAATTAGCTCAAAGCCTTTACACATATTCTACTCAGAATTATTTTTCTTCATGAAAATATAAAGAATGATATGCATTGCAAATACTCAATATGTTCTTTTAGATTCATTAAGTATTTCACTTTCACATGTCTCACATTTATTGCATTCAAAAGATAGCTCTAGTCTAGCACTTGATGATTGACCTTCTTATGTACTCCCAAAATCAATCAAAACCAATGCACAAATTTTCTTCACAAATATGGTCTATAACCCTTGCAAATTTATTCCTAATTTCATTCAACACTAATGCACAAATTTATTCTCAAACCCTTGCACATATATTACCAATTTAATTCAACAATAATACACAACTTTGTTCTCAAACCTTTGCACATATATTTCTAATTTCATTCAAAACCAATGCATAAGTTTGGTCATAAATTTGATCTATAATATTTACATATTTATCCTCAGTTTCAAGCAAAAGAATGCACATCCATTAATTCCTTATACCTCCAATTATATGACAACAAGAATAATTATTTCAACCAAAACCTCCTTGAGAAAGGTATTATATCTCCATACCTTTAAATCTACCACAATGATGATGAGCCTCCCCAAACATGTCTTTAAAAAAAATAGATTCCTTTTGTTCCTTCAAAAATTTGGTTAGTAATATTCACTTTCTAGAACAAATTTTAAATCATCCACTTATGAACTCCTTTTTAATATGCATAATACAATTTAAAAATCAATCACATTTACACCTTATATCTCCTTGTTTAGATATGCAAAAAATAACTCCTTCACACACTATTACAAAATACAATTTTCAAATAAACATAACACACCTTATAACTCCTCCTCAATCTAATTTAATTTAAAATAAAAAATTTAAACTCCTTATGCACTGTCATGTGACCCACTCAACTTAAATTAATTTGAAATAAAAAATTTAAGTACCTCATGCACTGCTGAGAATCGAAACTGTGACCTCCAAGACACAACGCTTCCACAAGCGCCTCTAACCAGTTGTGCTACCGAACAGGTATCACAAAAGGGGTACGCGTTAATTTTATCCTTGTCCTCTATGTTAATCCCAAAAATCACACACGACAAAAAAACATCAGGGGGTTTTGACCCCGAAACCTCCACTACAATAGCGCTCATGCAAGCCAGTAACCGATGGGCCACCCCAATCAGATGAGACATATCAGACACACATACAAATTTATCATTGTTTGGCACTTGCACACCTTGAAACTTTCATTGTCCTTTTCTCTACCATTTGCATAAATCACAATGAGAAATATTTTATCTTTCGAGTGCTTGCATTGATTGAAAGGTGGAAATCAACAATGTATTTATATGCTTCAAAAAGGTTTTGTCCAAGTCGGCTCACAAAAATGATTTTCAAAACTTTATTAAAACCTTCATGAACATTGGCGCCTTTGGGTTATAATATTTAAAATAAATATTATAACATAATATTTTTAAAACCTTATATTATAATATTAAATAATATTATAATATTAACCTTTTTAAATCTTTGGCCTTCTCTCTTTTAAACTTTAAACCTTTGGCCTTCCCTTTTAAACCTTTGCCTTCTCATTAATATTTAAACCTTGCCTTCTCTTTTAAACCTTTGCTTTCTCATTAATATTTAAACCTTACCTTCTCTTTTAAACCTTTGTCCTTCTCATTAATATTTAAACCTTTGGCCCAATCAACTTTGTTCCAAGTAACTCTTAAACCTCTTTGTCCTTCTTTATAATATTTAAATTAAATATTATAATACTTTTCTTTACAACAATTTTCCTTGCTTTGAGATATACCTTGCCTTGAATAATTGTCCAACCTGAGAAGAATATTTTTGCCTTGAATACCATGCTCCCTTTGACATCAATGACAACTCAATATTTCCAATAATCTCCCCCTTTGTCATTGATGGCAACCCTACACAAAATTTCTTCTACTGCAACTAGATTCCCAAACTGCTCCCCTGACAAGTTGCTCCCCTTCACTGAAATTCTCCCCCTTTGAAATCAATGGCAAATGGATGCTTGGGGCTAAAAATAAAACACTTAGCATAGCCCCCTCATCACCTCCTTTTCTTAAGGTGATTAATTTTGGGATGCGAGTAAAGCTACTCCCAACTTATGTTGGAAGTATGAGCAAGATTAGTTGTCATTGATGTCAAAAGTCAGTTTTAGTGAGCAGTGCAAGAGGAAGGATTTCAAGAGTCAATTTCAAAAATAAGAAGGTGATCAGAGTAGGTCTATAGGAGAATTTAGAAGGTCTAAGAAAAATAATATTAAAGGTCTAATGGAAAGACCTAAAGTAATTAAATTAATTATAATAATTTAATTATAAATTAATTTGTAATCTATTTTAATTAACCCTATGGTTAGGTCCTAGGTGTAGACCAATTGGTTCATCCAAACCCCATAAGGGGGACGGAGGTCCAAGGTTCAAATCTCGGGCCTCGCCGGACTGAACGCTTGTCCCTTTCCTGGTGCTTTCAGTGGTGTAAAAGGTTTAAAATGATTGTGGCATGGTGGTTATAGGGGCGGACTACGTGAAGATCTGTGTGGCGGCTTCCGAGGCGGACAACGTAGAATACTGTGGTGGCCATAAAAGCTGGACAGCCTACCCGAATTCGTGGCGGCTACCGATTCCACCATGTAAATACAAAAAAAAAAAAATTAACCCTATGGTTATTAAATTAATTATAAGTTAATTATAATAATTTTATTATTAATTAAATTATAATCTAATTTAATTAACCCTAAAGTTAGGGTTGCAAGGAAAAAAGAAATGCGTCGATGTCATGAATAAATCCCTTCGTCGACGTCTAATATTGTGGTGGCATAATGGTATAAATACCATATACCTTAGTGGCAAAGAACTTACCTTCATTCGAATTACTCTAAGCCTGTGATTTCTATGATTTTTGTGCAAGGAATAAGACAAAAGTTTTTTTGTCTTGTGTGCACCAACGAAGGAACAAGGTTGGCGAGGATCTAAGCCTCATATCCATCCGGAGGGTTGCCATGGTGGCAAGTGGTTGTGACTTAGGGCTTTGGCAAGCGAGAGGACCCATGATCGAATCTCGGTGGTAGTTTTGGTGAAGGTTTTGTTTGGGCACCAAAGGAAGCAACACACTCTTTTTGGTTTAGGCGCCAAAGGTAAGCATATAGAGCACGTGGTGCTCCTTGCTTCCAAGGTGAGTACCTAGCTCACGCGGTGGTTGGAGTCGTGGCTAGGGTGTTGGTGGAAGCGCAGTGTGGATTCAATTCTCACCAAGGCAAAAGGTATTTAAATTTTTCAAATTTAATTTTTATCCTAAGGTTGTTTGGCATAAGATTTTAAGGGAGATATAAGGTTTGTGAAAGTTGATTTTTATATTGTAATTTTTGGTGATTAGAGTGTTGAATGGAGTGATAAGGCTTTAGATGGTTTTGAATTTTATTTCAAAATAAAGTCTTATTTGGTTTAATATTTGAAAGGAGTAATAAGGTTAATTGAGTTCTCATGTGTTGTATGATAAAAATAATTTAAGAGAGTAATTGTGATTGAGACAGGTTTTTAAGGGCAATTCTTTATCAAACAAAAAGGTATGGGTGTTAGGTAATGGAGCCAAATTGATAAGAAAATAATTAATTGCCAAGGAGTATTGTTGATGGGCAATTATCAACAATAGGCCCTTGAATGGGATTCCAAGGGGTAGCATTAAATATTTAATTAACATTAAATATTTAATCACCATTAAATATTTAATTATCGTTAAATATTTAATTACCATTAAATATTGTTGATGGAGAAATTTTTAATGAAAATTTATGGCTGGCAATTTAATTGTATTTTCTTGGTGAAAAACACTTGTCATAAGAACGTGATAAGTGTATGGGTGGTTATCAGCTCATGTTTTTGGCTAATTGTATTCCGACACCACTATGTGGTTTCAGGTAGAAGAAAATCCATGAATATCTATATATTTTGTACTATAAAGACTGCCTCTATGGCAAAATTCTCTTTTCTAGTTTGAAGGAAGAGAGGGGAGGAGACATTGAACAAGTTGAGAAGATTGTTGTATTTTTGCTAATAAAAAGGACTTCTTGTTTATCCGTGGATGTAGGGTACACTACCCGAACCATGTATATCTTGTGTCTCTTACATTTGTGTGATTGCTTATTCTTTATTGCACTACTTAACTAGGGTTTGAATTGTTTTTCATTGCTGCTATTATTATTTGTTTTTTCGTATAGGTTGTGTATTTTTTGTACATGATGAATTCCCAAAAACTGGTATAAGAGCAATTTTGTTGGGAAAGGGTACTCACAGGAGAGGTTTCTATTCGAGTGGGAGAAATGGGAGAAAGTTGAAAGTTTAAACTGGAGAAGTTTACTGGATAAAATTTTTGTATGTGGAAAACCAAAGTGGAGGATTATCTGTATCAAAAGGATGATCTATACTTGGCTCTAAAAGGGAAGATTGATGGTAAACCTAGGATGATGGATGATGAGGAATGGGATCTAATAGACATGAGGGCACTAAGGGTGATATGGTTGATCCTGGTTGATTCTTTTGCATACAACATCGGGAAGGTAAAAACCACCAAAGGAGCCATGGATACACTATCTAAGTTGTATGAAAAACCCTCAGCTTAAAATAAAGTTTTCTTGATTAGAAACCTATTTACTATGAACTTGCAAGAGGGTGGATCTATCCAAGAACACCTTAACAATTTTTATGCTATTATGGGTTCTTTAAAATCTATAGGGCTTGATTTTGATGATGAGGTTATGGCTTTAGGGTTTCTTTGTTCACTACTAGACTCATGGGGTAGCGTTGTAATGGTAGTGAGTAATTCTGTACCTGGATCTAGAAAGCTGGTATTTGATAATGTGGTTAGCACAATCCTTAGTGATGATATGAGGAGAAAAACCTCAGGGGAGTCTTCATCATCTGGAATAGCACTATCTATAGAAAGCAAAGGCAGAAACATAGAAATAGGAAAAGGCCAAGCTATATGGAAAAGCCAGAACATAGGAAAATTGAAGGGTAGATCTAAAAGCAGAGACAAAAGCAAGATTGATTGCTAGCATTGTGGGAAGAGTGGACACTTCAAGAGGGAGTGCAAATATAGAAAGAAGAATGAGGACAGTAGTGGAAATAATGCTCAAGAGGTAAACATTACAGGTGAAATTTATCAAGGTGCCTTGATTCTTGCAACAAATTGCACGAGTCAGTATTGGGTTATGGACTCTAGAGCTTCTTATCATGTCACTTCTCTTAGGGAGTACTTTGCTGATTATACTCCAGGCCATTATGGAGAGGTTTTGTTGGGCAATAACTGTCCATGTGAGATTGTGGGTATTAGCACGGTGAATGTAAAATTGCCAAATGGAAATATTTGGGTGATTAAAAATGTTAGGCACATTCCTGATCTAAAGAGAAACCTGATTTCAGGAAGTGCACTTGATTTGGAGGGATACAACACTAATTTTAAAAATCGACAATGGAAAGTTACAAAGGGTTCAATGGTGATTGCAAAAGGTGAGTTGACTAGAACTTTCTATTTATTGCAGAACTCATATTATTGTAAATTGAACTATGCTACTTAGTATGATGTGAAAGCATGGCATTTGCGGTTGGATCATATGAGTGAGAAAGGGATGAAAATCCTTCACTCCAAAAAATTGTTGCCAAAACTCAAGGAGGTTGATTTGGGTTTCTGTTAAGGTTGTGTATATGAAAACAAAAAAGGGTAAGTTTTTCGAATGTTGGTCTAGAAAGGAAGAAAGAGAAATTAGAGTTAGTACACTCGGATGTGTGGGGTCCCTCATCGGTGCTTTCTCTTGAGGGCTACTCTTATTATGTTACCTTAATTGATGATTTCAGTAGGAAGACATGGATCTACACAATCAAGTATAAATATGATGTTTTTGATACTTCAAAAGTGGAGAGCATTAGTGGATATTAAGGCAGGTAACAAAGTAAAGTGCCTTAAATCCGATAATGGTGGTGAATATTACATCAAGGATTTTGAGGACTATTGTGCAAAGGAAGGAATTAGGAGAGTCAAGACTACTCCTAGGACACCACAGGATAATGGAGTCTCGGAGAGGATGAACATAACTATAATGGAGCATGCCAGAGCCATGAGATTGCATGCAGGGTTGCTATTGTTTTGTTGGGCTAGTGCAATTGATACAATAGTTTATTTGATAAACAGAGGACCTTGTACTGCATTGGATGGAGGTATTCCAGAGGAGACTTGGAAAGGTAATCTTGTAAACTACTCTTCCATTAGAGTATTTTGTTGTGAGGCTTTTTCCCACATAGATAAATAAAATAGGAGTAAGCTTGATACAAAGTCTAGAAAGTGCTATTTTATTGGTTATGGTGTGGATGATATGGGATATAGGCTATGTGATAATGTTGGCTGGAAATTTATCAGGAGTAGAGATGTGATTTTCAATGAGGATAGGCTGTACAAGGATAGGCACATACAGGTTGAAGAGGATGCACCTGAGTTTGTTGAATTGGATGCAATCCCAGAGCAAGGTGACCAAGAAATTGCTGTTACTCCACCATCATCCCCACAGTTAGTAAGGAAATATACTAGGCTAACATATGCACCTGATAGGTATTCTCCTACTTTACATTATGTACTATACACTGATGTTGGTGAACGAAAATGCTTTCATGAGGCTTTGAAATTGGACGCTAGGATTAAGTGGGAGCATGCTATGAAGGATGAGATGGACTCATTGACTCAAAACCAAACTTTTGATTTGGTTGAGCTTCCAAAGGGAAAAAAGGCATTGCATTGCAAATGGGTGTACAAGGTGAAGGACAAAGTTGATGGTAGCAATATATACAAAGCAAGACTTGTTGTGAAAGGATTTACATAGAGAAAAGGTATTGACTATGATGATATTTTCTCACCTGTAGTAAAAATGACTTCAATTCGGACTATTTTGAGTATAGTTGTAGTAGAAGATCTTCATATTGAATAGTTAGAGGTGAAGACAACATTCCTTCATGGGAATTTGGATGAGGATATCTACATGCACCAACCATAGGGGTTTGAGATCAATTGCAAGAAGAGTCTTGTGTGTAAACTAGAAAAGAACTTGTACGGTTTGAAGCAAGCTCCAAGGCAATGATATCTCAAGTTTGACAGTTTCATTATTGAGCATGATTTTACTAGGAGCCAAAGTGACCATTGTGTTTATTTCTAGGCTATAGGAAATGGCAACTTCCTTATTATATTATTGTATGTTGATGATATGCTTATGTTAGGATCCAATATGCAGGATATTAAGAAATTGAAAAGGGAGTTGGCAAGTAAATTTGCCATGAAGGATTTGGGGGAGGTCAAAAAAATCCTTGGCATGAGAATCACTAGAGAAAAGAAGGAGAAAATACTAAAGTTGTCTCAGGAGGATTATGTAGAAAATGTGCTTAAGAGGTTCAGTATGCATGATGCAAAACCGGTAGCCCAACCTCTTGCAAAGCACTTTAAGCTCTCAAAGAAGCTATGTCCCAAGACAAAAGAGGAGGAAGAGTACATGAGGAACATATTATTTAGTATTTGGGAGCTTGATGTATGCTATAGTGTGTACAATACTGAACATTTCCCAAGCAATGGGAGTTGTGAGCTGATATATGAGTAATCCATGTAAATCTCACTGGTAAGCAGTGAAATGGATACTTAGGTATTTGAAAGGTACTTCAAAATTATGTTTGAATTTTGGAGGTTTCAAAATTGAGTTATAGGGATATGTGGATTCAGATATGGTAGGTGATTTGGATGGTGGGAGGAGCACTACTTGGTATGTATTCATAGTTGGAGGTATAGCAGTGAGTTGGATATCCAAGCTACAACGTGTTGTAGCTCTTTCTACTATGGAGGCTGAGTATGTAGCCATCACGGAAGGTGCCAAAGAGTTCATATGGCTTCAGAGGTTGATTGAGGAGCTGGGTCAGGAGCAAGGATATGGGATACTTTAGAATGACAACCAAAGTGCCATTCATTTAGCGAAGAACTCTACTTTTCACTCATAGACAAAGCACATTCAATTGAGGTATAACTTCATTCGATCAACAATGGAGGATGGTTTGGTAAAGTTGGGAAAGATTCACACTTCCCAAAATTTTTCCGATATGCTTACTAAAATTGTAACCAAGGAGAAGTTGAAATTTTTCTCTACTTCAGTTGGCCTTAAGGAGTAAGTTCATGTTATGAGAAAATTTCAGTCCTAGGGTGCAGGGATGTTGCATCAATCTTGTCTCCAAGTGGGAGATTGTTAGGTAATGGAGCCAAATTGATAAGAAATGAATTAATTGCCAAGGAGTATTGTTGATGGGCAATGATCAACAATAGACCCTTGAACGGGGTTCTAAGGGTAGTATTAAATATTTAATTAACATTAAATATTTAATTACCATTAAATATTTAATAACCATTAAATATTGTTGATGGAGAATTTTTTAATGAAAATTTATGGCTGGCAATTTAACTGTATTTTCTTGGTGAAAAATAATTGTCATAAGAATGTGATAAGCGTATGGGTGATTATCAGCCCATGTTTTTGTCTCATTGTATTCTGACACCACTATGTGGTTTTGGGTAGAAGAAAATCCATGAATATCTATATATTTTGTACTGTAAAGACTGCTTCTATGGCAAAATGCTCTTTTCTGGTTTGGAGGAAGAGAGGGGAGGAGACATTGTACAAGTGGAGAAGATTGTTGCATTTTTTCTAATACAAAGGACTAATTGTTTCTTCGTGGATGTAGGGTACACTTCTCGAACCACATATATCTTGTGTCTCTTACATTTGTGTGATTGCTTATTATTTATTGCACTACTTAACTAGGGTTTGAATTGTTTTTCATTGTCGTTATTATTATTTGTTTTTTTGTATAGGATGTGTATTGTTTATACATGGTGAATTCCTAAAAATGGGCACATATTCCTTGTAAGTGATTGTTGGATTTTGTGAACGCTAAGTTGTAGTGAAAAGAGTTGTTTGTTAAGTATTGTTGAGTTTTATTGTTAAAGGTTTTTATTAGTGAAAGTTGATGACAAAAACCTTTTTTGATAAGCATTGTTGGTAACATTAATGAGCCTTCATATGCATGATTAGGGTTTATGTAAGATCATGAGTATCATTGTTATGTGAAGTTGAGAACTATCTTGAACTAGGGTTTGTATAAGATCATGAGTATCATTGTTATGTGAGATTGTTTGATAAGCATTGTTAGAAATAATTGAGTGAGTGTTCATATGCTTTGACTAGGGTTTGTAAGCAAGGGGTATTTCATTGAGTGATTGATTGAGTGAATTTGTATAAGCCTAGTCAAGTGGAAGTGTTGAAGTGATAGTTCAAGTTCTGTAAAACAAATTGTTCTATATTCTAAATTGATTTGAGAAAGAGATTGAATGTGATTGAGCATTGTTGTGAGTGTGAAGCATATCGAGTCTCTAAAAATTTTCTATATTTTTCCATGAGATTGAACTAGATTTTGTGTGAAACTTACTGATGTGATTGAAGAGGATTGAGTTGTGTTAAGTAAGCTTTTGTGGAAGCTTACAATACAAATTTGAGGTAAGTCTTGGTGAAGACTTGTTGAGCATATTGGACAAGTTCTAGAGAGGACTTGTGGACAAATAAGTGTGAGCTTTTGTGGAAGCTTACAAGGTAGAGTTAAGACAAGTATTTAAGAAGACTTGAGAGTAGAGTCGATTGATTGATTTGTTCAAACATTAGATTAAGGTTTAGGGCAGATCTAGCAGAGTTGATTTGTGATTGAGTCAAGATTTGTGTTAAGGCTTGAGGACAGAGTTTGAGTAGATTTGTGCTAGACTGAAGGAATATGTTTAGTATATATTTAAGGATAGATATTGAGCAAATTTATGCTAGATCGAAGGATTTTTTTTAGTGTAGATTTCAGGATAGATATTGGATAGATTTGTGCTAGACTGAAGGATTGTGTTTAGTGCCGATCAGAGATAGAGATTGAGAAAATTTATGCTAGACCAAAGGACTGTGCTTAGCGTATATTTGAGGATATAGATTGAGTAGATTTGTGCTAGATAGAAGGACTGTGTTTAGTATATATTTGAGGATAGATATTGAGTAGATTTGTGCTAGAATGAAGGACTATGTTTAATGCATATTTGAGGATAAATATTGAGCAAATTTGTGCTAGACTGAAGGACTGTGTTTAGTGTAAAGACAAATTTGAGAGTAAGCTTTGGAGGTGATAAATTATAGAGGACAAAAGTCTCCAATGGATAGAGGTCCATTATCCAGGGTAGTGAGGATAGGTCTTTTGAGTGAGTACAAGAGTCTTTAGTGGATAGAGATCCATAAGCCAGTGTAGTGGAGGCAACAATTCTTCTAGAAGATCACCATCTAGAGAAAATGAGGAGTTCTCCTGTGGATAGAGATCCATGAAATTGATTAGGGGATTGGTGTCTCCTTTGGAAAAAGGTACATAAAAATTGTGTAGACACTAAAATTTGGTCAATCCAATTAGGCAATCACAAGCGCTGGGTAATTGATACCATATGGACCCCTTGGGAAACACTCAAAGGTTTACTAGTGGTCCTAACCACTCTTGGGAGGCCCTACCCCATTTTTTGGAGCTTTTTGGGCACATAGAAATGAATGTACCACCCTGGGATGGTCATAGTTTGTGGCCATCCTACCCCAAGATGGTCTCAAATTGGTCATCCTAGGGTGGGACGACCATAAAATTTGACTTCTAAAAAGTCAAATCTAGATAAATGGCACCTATAAATTACCATTGGCCCTACCTATCCAGCCATGCAAGGCTTGAGGGCATATAATTCCATGACATGCTGCATGTAAGAGGTCAAATAGGGAGATTCTCTTCCCCCTCCAATGCATGCCATCCTGGTGGCCATTTGGCACCTCTTGCCCTACATGCCTTCTTGCCAAAAGGCCTCCTTTGGCTATAAAGTGGATTAGTTTTCCATGCAAGATATAGAGATGAGTTTTGAGACATAGCAACGAAGTTCTGCCAAGATTTCCTCTCACCATTTTGTGCCCCTTTCCTTCGAAATCTCTACCTAGTGAAGGAGGTTTGCGAGTGAACTAGGAGGTGCTATTTGATTCAAAAACCAAACCATATGAGTGATTTTTACCACTAAATTCTATGAAAACACTATTTAGGAGGTCCCTAACCAATTAAAAAAGGAATTGGTCATAAAATAAGAGTAAAACTAGTGGTCGTCCCACCCCAGAACGGTCCCTAGTTTGTGATAGTCCCAACTGTCCCATCCTAGTATGGTGGATTATCTGTACATTATTTCTCTACTATTATTTTTTAGTTAGATTATATATTATCATATTATTCTACTATCCAAATTTTATGCATTTTTGAGCTATATTGAGCAAGATATCGTATTTTTAGTGTTTTGTAGGGTCTTATACAAGTCTATGAAGGTCATCTGGAGAAGCACATGAAAATATTATTGATTTTGCAAATATGACTATATAGGTTCTCTTAAAATTATTTTTTATGCATAATTTCCAAGTTGCATTTAATTTGGATATGTTTTGGTTTAGAAATTGCTTACTTTGGGTTTTGTAGGTTGGAAATGAACACTATGAGTGCGACACGCCATAAAAAACAATTTCAGTTTTTTTTTGGGTGTGATCTTCCCAAAACCATAAATTTTACATCCCTCTACAATTTCAAGTATTTTGGAGTTGATTTAGTATAATATATATGCATATTCTCATTACTATTTTTTTGGTGCCTATGGGGATTACATGTTTTTCATCATACACACTTGCTACTTGAAATTTATAATTTACTTGTGTGTAGGTATAGGTTTATACAGTGCATTAGGAAGGATCACAATATCTAAATATCAAATATACAAGTAGTGATTACATTAGCCCACCCACCTCGATTGTGGGTACGAGGAAAGACACTAGAAGTGCACCGAGTTACTTAAAGGATTTGATCCTTGGGCACCCAAAATTTGTAATAATTGTATTATATTTGAGACCTAAAGGGGAATTCTATGTAAACTTGGATTTGATCCAACAAATTAATAAGAAATAGACTTGCTTTACTTCATTTCTTGCTATTTGGTATTTCTTCCATTTTACTTACATGCTTCCGATTTGATGCTCATAAGACATAGGAGATAGATGCACATTTTTCCTCTTCATTAGGTGCACTTTTTCTCCCTAATTCAGTGGAAATCAGGATGGGACCCTGTCCCTATTGCTTTTCTAAAGGTTTGTCCTCAAATTTTGTTTATTTTTTGTTGTAGGTACTGGCCGTCCTGGCCTGAAACGATCTCTGGACTGCTCCATAGCTCACCCTAGGATGGCCACATGACCATCCCATCTTAGGATGGCCACATGACCATCCCACCCTAGTATTCCCTCCCTAGTATGGCCATAGAACTTGCAACCATAACACCTCGGGATGGCAAAAAAAAAAGCCTTTTCTACTCAGATGCTAGAAACAACATGTTTTTTTGGGTGATAAGGTAAGTACCTGAACTCTCTGCTTTCTGTTCCACAGTCAAAATTAGTTGAAATTTGGTATAAATATAGTTTCATTTCTAGGAAGGTATAAATATAGTTTCATTTTATTATAAATGCAAAAATAATAGAAAAACAAGAAAAATAAAAAAGAAGTTAATGGATGATGCCCTTGTATGGTTTGCTTGCATGTAGGATGCCTAATGGGTAGGCCATCATTTAGGGTTTGCATTTCATAGGTTCCATTTTATATAGCTTCTTCTAAAATTAAAACACACCTTTTGCATGTATTTGTGAATGATCATTGAATGCCTCATTGTTTACTTTCTTTGGCTTAAAAGGAATCAAACACACCATAATCCACTTAAACGCTAGTGAGGTGGATTTCATCACCATCCACTAGTAGAGTTCAATGAGGTGGATTTCATCTCCACCCATTGTCTCAAATCCTATGAACCTTGTTCTTTGACAAGGCTGGTTCCAAGATCTGTCATAGCCCATGGTTTATAGCACGTATCTCTCTTCGAAGAGGTATATTGCAGACTACGGGTGATCTGGGTGAGGAACTGGTAGTACCTGTGCTCCCTGGCCATGTGTGGACCTCATCACCACATATTATGGGTGGGATAATGTGACCTGGAGTTCATCACTAGGTTGTCGAGCTATGAGTATACAAGTGAAATCCAATTAAACACAATATTATAATCCAAAAAGATTTCAAACACGTGATACAAGGTCATCCTTTACAAACAATACATCTGAAACACACAAAACAATTTAGGGATTCACATATAAAAATTAAAAGAGCTAATCATCTGTATTATTGAGTGTTTCATTTTATTGTGTGTTGTCTCCTTAAGAATTTGTAAAAGAGATAATTATCTAGGGTTTGGTAGAGAGTTACAATGGTGTGCACCCACTAAGTCCAATCACGGGTGGAAGCTGCGGAGAGTGGACTAGGAGATATGAGTAATCTCTACTATAGCCCCAAGGACTCAGTCAAACCTCCTTGGTGATCCTCTACTCACCCCAGTTCTAGAATAGCAAGACATGAACCACACCTACAAGGGAGCCCTATGCGGGACATCCCTATGGGTGATGGACCTTACCTGGGAGAGTGTTTGTGGTATCTAGACACATCACATACCTTATTTATGGAAGGCAACAATGTATTGAGGTGTAAGTAGATAGAGTAGTGACATGCATCTAGATACCTGTTAGGTATTGCATGCCTATTCATAGGCCAAAGCACAACTTCACACATTGGGTAGAACAAGTTGATCCAAACTTACCTATACATCATCTTGATAGGGTCCAATAACTTAGGCAACCTGATAGGTATGATACTCATCACTCAGGGTGAGCTAAATCTGACCTTCCCTTCCTCAACCATGAAGGAAGGCATGAGGAAATCCTTGATTATCCTTAATAGCAGTATACCATGCATGCACGATGTGCCTCTACATCTATTGAGTATAATGAGCATATGCTTAGGCCCAAACCTCAAGTCAATATGACGGTCCTCGATCGAGGGAAGCACATGATGGATATCATAGATTATATTGAATGAGGTCAGCCTTAGGGTGAGACTCCTAGGCCTCCTAGGCCCCACATAGTAGAACAAATCAATCAAGCGGTTGAAAGATATGCAAAACACCAAGCATAGTTCAAACAACTTTGGTGAGACAGAGCAACTAGACTGCTTGCATCAGCTTGAGAAAGAAATAATCGAATGGTAAACCAATGAGATATTCTAGAAAAAATTATGGGAGAGGTTTCCTACCCCTAAGTCACATAGGCAAGAAGTCCAACCAAGGTAACCCACACTCATTCGATATAGGTCTCATAGGCCTTATCCAATGTTACCTCCATGACCTCCTAGGCCATATCGAGACTTGCCTTCTAGGCCAAACATAGGGTACCCCCAATAGGTATATACCCCTATTTATAGACCAGATCGAGAGATGCCCTGTGGGGATTACACTGAGCATGAGATAGAGGTAGAATATTTGGAAATTCCTTACCAAGGTAGGGGATGACATGCCACCACCCCGCAATAGGTTGGAGGATCCTCGACCTCCATTGCAAGATAGGCGTAAGGATGAGGAGATTAAATCCTAAAATGCATATCGGGAATTGCTAGAGCACCTAGAGTCAGTAGAGAATAATACATCTGGATCTAGATCTCAAAAGACCACTTTTTGCTAGTTACATAGTCAACCATTTCATCCTTCAGTTCATGCCCCTCCCTATCTAGAGCAATTTAAGTTGCCTCAGTTGTCTACCTTTAAGGAAGAGGAAGTACGTAGGAACTTGTCACCAAATTCCTAAGTTAATGCTTTTGAATTCAAGACAATGATGCTTTGATTTTGTGGATATTCATGACTACCCTCTCTAGCCCCACCATAGAGTGGTTTATCGGACTCCCGAAGCATAGCATCCACAATTTGGATCAACTTGTAGATGCGTTCCTCGAATGCTTCACCTGCAACACCAAGAGGAAGGCGACGCTAGCTAACCTAGCTGGGTTGAAACAATATGATGATGAGTCAATAGAAAATTATGGCAATAGGTGGTGAGCCTTGCTCACCAAGCTACATTATCTAATTCACATGTCAGAGTTGAATCAGATGTTTGCCAAGGCTGCCTAAAGTCGATCTCCTTTTTGTTGTAGCTGGAACAATATCTAACTCTTGAAGATGCCCTAGCATAGGCTAGGACCATTAAAGAAATCAAGATTCAAGAGGGAGATATTACAAATCCTTGCAAGGAGTGGAATAAGAATGCTAAGAATACCCCAACATAACCTAAGATAGCAATAGTGAATCAGGTTGCCATTAGTGTCCCAGGGCTAGCGCAAGCAATGCCACCTCAAAAGCCTAATTATCAAGCCACACCTGGACACTATGCCAAGGACAACCATAATAGTCAAGGTCAATATCAATAGCATCGCCCCAAGTGACAGTTCACACCCATTGTAGAGTCTATGGACTCGTTTTTTGAGCACCTCTTAGCAACTAATTTGATCAATCTGCTTGAGAGTCAACCTACCAACCCAAATGCACCTAAGCCCAAAGGATACAAAGAAGACCTATATTGCAAGTTTCATAGGCAAAATGGGCATGACATGCAAATGTGTTATAAGTTCAAGCATGTGGTGCAAGACATGATCAATAGGAATGCCCTTTAGGTAGACAACCCTATCATGCCAAACAACCAATAGATGGAGGTATTTAAAGACCCCTTGCCTTCCCATGTGGAGTAGGCCAAGCCAGTGCCTTAGGTAAATGAGGTTCATCATGCACCCCCTCAGCAAGGGTATGTCGACATGATCAACATTGTAATAAGGAATAGGTAGTACCCAAGTCCTATCGCACCACCTACGACCCAAAGCAATGTTCCTTCATTATTGTAACCTTTACTGCCTCCTATGCCAAGCCTCCCACCTAGGCCTATGGTCATAATTAAGAGCAAGCTCACCTAGAGCCTAAGA
Organism: Wollemia nobilis; assembly: GCA_028583015.1. Classification (NCBI taxonomy): domain Eukaryota; kingdom Viridiplantae; phylum Streptophyta; class Pinopsida; order Araucariales; family Araucariaceae; genus Wollemia; species Wollemia nobilis. The sequence continues at coordinate 12,602,924 of JAQPPZ010002539.1, read as the reverse complement.
ATGACATCAGACCGAATCTCCATCTATGAGCTCATTCAACAATCACCACCTCATAGAGAAGCCTTGATGGATATCCTTAAGGTAATAGAGCTACAACCCCAGGAGTCTAACTCCATTAAAAATTTCATGGGGTATGTGCGACAATGCACAAAATCAGTGATTACCTTACGAGAAGATGAACATAGGTCAGTTTCAACTGATATGGTGGATCCTCCCTTTCACATCATCACATGTGTAAATGAGATGCCATACAAGAGAGTGTTGATAGACACTGGATATTCTAGCAACATCATCACTACAAAAACTAAAAAAATTGAAGCTCCCAACATCCCATATTGTTGCATCTATCTAAACCCTTTGATCATTTAACGATGCCATATGCTCGACAGTTGTCACAATAGTCCTACCCATCCAGGTAGGAAAAAAGACCATAGTAACACTGTGCCACATCTTGGAGGGTGAGATGACATACAATATCTTGCTGGGTAGACCTTGGATTAGGGACATGAAGTGTGTCCGTTCCATTGCTCACTATTTTTTGAAATACACCTATGAAGGGTAAGTTCATGTCATCCCCGTGGACCTAGAACTCATCAAGTACTGCAACATGGTATAGTAGCTCCCTATGTCTACCTTACTATCCACCCACCTATATTGTCAACCGAATGACTCCAATAAAGGTCTAACTCCTTCATCGTCACCTTCATTCAATCCATCATCATCTCATGCCACACCATCCTCCTATTTAGTGCTTCCAGATGTGCCTTCATCGTCGATGAATCCTCCACTAAGGTACATGGGGAAGAGGCTTATTGATGAGAGTTATCTGATCATATCCACCATCTCCACCAGTGAGACCCCCAGCCTAATGGATGAGAAGATACCTCATGATGTAAATTATGAATCAATCCAAATCTCTCTCTCATCCCTTCTTTATCTGTAGCCTCAGGTCATAGTACACCTAGCTTTCATCGGATTAGGAGAGTACATGGTTAGGAATATTACAACTACCCTTGCTATAGAGTTGGTGCAAGACATGGGTCAACCTCGTATTCCCATAGGTACTATTTTTCCTCTCGGTATTCACCTAAATCAAATGAATTTTATCTATGGGGGTCTCGAATATGGCATCGAGTCCTACCAATAGTAGGAGGAGGATGAAGAGCCCTTTTCTAAGGACATTAACTACATGTCCAACCTTGACTTTGCCTTGAAGTACCTTCATCTCTGTAATTGGTATGGTTATGGGTTGGGTATATATGAGCAAGGCACTAGAGTTCCTTATCAGTTGTAGTATCAAATACGTTATGATAAATCTGGTTTGGGATACAACAAGCCTATGCCCCTAGACATCCTCATAGATAGCTTATAGTGCATGAATCTAGACTTTAAGGAAGAGCTTACACAAGATCCTTATGCCAACCCCAATCACATCTACTCACTAGGGGACTACTTTCCTATGCCCTTGGGAGATGATGACCCACCTCATGATGTCATCCAATATTATGAGAGAGGTGAAGGTTTGTGCACTCTTCCCCATGATAGTGAGGAAGAGGATCCAAGGTCCCCTTATGAGTGGACATTCGATGATGAGTCAGACTATGGATTCACATTGATTGAATCTGATAGCTCTGATGGGGAGTACACATGAATCATCCCTCTATATGATAAGGATATGTTCTATTTGTGCATATTTCCATTACATGATCCCATCTAGCGATAACTTCTACTTCTAGAGAAGCAAGCTTGCTCGTAGCCGTACCGACCACCTTTCGTCATTCAACCATCGTCGCAACCACCTCCAGAAGTCTTGCGATATCCTAATGTCCATAAACACCACCCACCACATAGGGAAAATCATCCATCCATAAATATGATTTCCATAGATCTGTTCGAGCCCTTGTGAGATACAAATAACCCATTGGAGCCATTGCACCTTGACTTGGGGGTAATTAAATTTGATCGAGTAGATTCATACCCATCACCTTCCAAGTACTGAAATTGTAATGAGATGTTACGGCTATTTTATTTCTCTCCAAGGCCTACTCATGATGTCTTCCATGTTGAGGAGGAACCCGAGGTTCTAATTTCTGATCTAAACCCAACTAATGACATCCACCTGATTCCTACTCCTCACCTATTGGAGGAGGTATCACATATATCAATCAAGCCTATGATTCATAAATATATCAGCTCAGATCCCAAAAATATATAGTATATCAATTTAGGGGAAAGCCTTTCCCCTGAAGAGCAAGCTGATTACATAGCCCTCCTCATAGAGAAGAAGGTAGCTTTTGCATGGTCTTATAAAGACATGCTAGTACTGGATCCAAATATAGTCAATATGATGCTTGACACCAAGGCCAAGATTGTTAAATAAAAGCTAATAAAGATGCATTTGATAGTAGCCCTAATGGTCAAATATGAGCTAAAGAAGTTGTTGGATGCTAGGTTTGTCATTTTTATAGACTACCCACCATGGTTGTCCAACATTGTTCACATCATGAAGCTTGATGGGAGGATTCACATTTGCATCAATTTTTGAGACCTAATCAAAGCAAGTCCTAAGGATGATTTTACTTTGCCAAGTATCGACGCCCTCATAGATGCCATAGCGAGCCATGAAATGTTATTCCTCATGGATGGTTTCTCTAGGTACAATCAGATCTGTATCAATCTAGAGGACCAGCTTAAAACAATGTTCATAACACCTTGGGGAACATTTTACTATAAGGTCATGCCTTTTGGCCTTAAAAATATCGGTGCTACCTACCAACATGCCATGACGTACATCTTGAATGTCTACATGCATAAGATTTTAGAAGATTACATGGATGAATTATTGGCTAAATATTTATTATACCATGAGCATGTCGATGTCTTATGCAAAGTCCTTGATCACCTTATTGAGCATAACGTGAGACTGGACCCCAAGAAGTGTGTTTTTGGCATCACATCTAAAAAAATATTAGGATTTATAGTTTCTAAATGAGTCATTGAAGTGGACCCCAACAAGGTCAAGGTAATCCTCGATATGCCTCCCCCAAAAACTATTAAGTAGCTCCAAATCCTATAGGGTAAGATCACGTCCATCAAACACTTCATAGCGTAATTGTTGGACAAGTTTCAATCCATGAACAAATTATTGCACAAGGGGGTTGCATTCCATTGGGATGATGAGTGTCAAGCTACCTTTTATGCAATCAAATAATACTTGGCTTCACCGCCAATGTTGACTCTGCCTAGACTAGAAGTGCCATTCGACTTATACATCTCAGCCATTGATATTGCATTGGGTGCCATGTTAACCCAAAATAATAAATTGCATAAGGAACAGGTTACTACCTTAGTCATACCCTGGTCAGCTATGAGATCAAGTATGCATACATTGAAAAGTTATGCTTAGCAGTGGTCTTTGGCACCAAGAAGCTATACCATTACATTCTTAGCCATACCATGTATGTTGTATCCAAAGTGAATCCATTACGATACATGATGAGTCATACTTATCACAATAGTCGCACGATGAAATGGATCATGTTGTTGACGGAGCTCGACCTAGAATATATCGAACAAAAATCAATCAAGGGTCAGGTCATCTCTTATCAAATCATAGAGGCTCCTCTCCATGATGACCATCCTATTAGCATGGAGCTTCTCGATGATGGAGTCTTCAACCTATCAGAATCACTTGTTTCTAATGAGTCTGATTCATAGGACAATATGAATCTATTCTTTGATGGCTCTAAATGCAAGAAAGGGGGTGGCACTAGGATCATGTTTTTTACACCGCATGGGGCTCCCATACCCCTATCACTTAAACTTGATTTCCCATGCACCAATAAAAATTCCAAGTATGAAGCCTTGCTCATAGGTCTTCAAACAACTATCACCATTAGAATAACCAAGCTCAACATTTTTGACAATTCCTTGCTCATTTTCAACCAAGTAAAAGGGATTTTTTAGTGCAAGTGCCCAGTTCTACAAGCCTATAAATCCCTTGTGGATAAAATCCTGTTAAAGTTCAAATGGTATGACATCGAGGCACTCCCTCGATCATCTAATAGTTTTGTAGATACTATGGCCTCTCTCAGGTCCTTGACCCCATAGAACCCTACTAATGAGATGACAACCATTCATGTCAAAATGCTATCATAATCTATAGTTGAGCATGAGAGCACTCAAGCCACACCAGAGGTCCACTTGATTAAAATTGAACCTCATTAAGAGAGATTCTTGCATATTCACGAGTTCTTGAATCATGCCTCTTGGAGGATTTTGTTCCCTCAAACCCTTTTGACAGTAGTTCAATGCTATTCTTACAGGTTCTTTCCCAATAAGCATTTTCTCAAGAGTAACTTCAAGAGGGATAGGAAATTCATGCAATCTAGGCTTCCTCACAATAGGACTGGTCCACACAAATAAGGGATTTTATAAAGTTTGGTAATATCCCTCCTGGATTATCGCATGCCGTTAAAAGGACATTTAAATGGAAGGCAGCAAAATATATCTTACTCGAAGACATTTTGTATTGTCAGGGCTATAAAGGTATCCTCCTTCGTTGCTTGGAGCATCAAGAGTCAGTTTCGGCAATAGCCCAAGCACATGATGGTACTTGTGGTGGCCATTTTAGTGGTATGGCCATCACAAAGCATATTATTCACATGGGCTATTATTGGCCAAATTTAGAGCGAGATTGTTGCTGTAGTGACCCCGAGGAAGTGACACACCGTCCACTACTCTATTTGCAAATATTATTTACTTAATCATGCATTAAATGAAAGATACAACCAAAATACAAAGAAATGAATAGATAATGATTTTTATTGCTTTTTCTCAAGTTTTGTTACATATAGATCCCTGTGAGGGATTCCCTTCATTTGATACAAATTTTACAAAATAGGGTAGCAGACGTATGATATCCCCTCATAAGAGGAAATATGCTCTCACAGGATTCTCGATGATGCACACAAAACTGTATGAGGGCTTACAAATGCCTCCTTATCCAAGTTTGGTTCCTAGAGGGATCCTCTTGCTTTCGTATATTGATAACCTATCCAGTGAACCTATAGTCATGCAAGCATGAAAACAATAGCAAACACTCAGCTGTCCGAGATTGCATCCCCAGATGAGGTTGTTAGCGATAAACCTAATGATAAACATAAATATGCACAATGACAATATGAACTAATGCTATGAATGTAAGTAAATGAAATAAATCATATCTATGGTAATGGAATGAAAACATGTAATAAGCTAAATGAAAGGACCTAACACTAAGAACCCTAGACTTGGCCTGCGGGCCACTATCCGAGATAGTGGCTGCTAAGATGAAAACCCATATCTATTGCTCCAAGGCTATGGATCTAGGCTTGTTGCTAATGTTGAAATGATTGTTGCTTTTTTTTGATGTATTAAATATCCTGTAGATGATAATACCTTAGTCGGCTAGCACTTCGTTGCTCTTAAAAGGTGCTCCAATTTGCTCTCCGATACGATAAGGCTTCACTGTAAGAAAAGCTCTTCAAGTATCAAAAATATCTCCTCGGTCTCTCCAAAATGATAAAATAAGGTCCACAATTGATTCCATAAAAGTCTCCTCTTTTTTGGTGCTCTTAGGTTTACATCTTATATTGCATTGAGGTCCTAGGTTTAGGTCTAAAAACCCTAAGACTAAATCCTGCATACAAACTATTTGTTAGCATGAGCATTTGAGTCTTTTTCTACCCTTGAGGGACATTTAACTAATGTCTAAATCTAGACTTGAGTCTCTCATGTAGACTGGCTGTGAGGAGGAATGCAAAGTTATCCCCGCTCGACCTTATTGCATGTAAACTACCACTTTCACCCTTGATTAGACTGGTTTGATGGTAAATTGTACTTTAGGGTCTAGCCACTATCGTCTATAGTGGCTAGGGATTGGTTACTATGAGCTTCAATGACCATGATTCAGCAGTTCTGGTTCATAGCAGCTAGGCTTGGATGGACTAAAACTACCCTAGATAAGTGGTGAAAACCACTTTTGCACTTGGAAGGTTTTAAGGTTTAGTAACATGATCTATGAATGTGCCCATGTGAGTAGTTCTAAAAACGACGTATTTTAGGTGTCTATAAATACCCATTTTTGGGATGCGCTATGTGGGAAAAACATAGCACTGAGCAAAAATGTATACTGCTGTAGCACCCTAAAATTGGCGCAGTAAAATTATAAAATTTACATTCACCTTAGTAAATAATTTTAAAATCAAATTTAACCTCCCAAACCGCCCGTTAACCGTCGAGAAATCCGTTTCCCCCTTTTTCGTGCCATTTTTAGAGGTTGTTTTGATCGTTTGACGATATCGTCGCCGATCAGACGATATCGCCCCAGATTTGACGATTTCGTCTGGACTAGGACGTCCAGACGATCTTGTCGCAAAACTGAATTTGCATAGTTGGAATCTGTTCCAATGGGTCTCCAATCTGGGCAGAAGCATGTCTGCACCATTGGGACCCTCCCCCGTTGGAGATCTCCCAAATTGGGATGATCTCCAACCTCCTACCTATTCCCTCTAAGCCTATTTAACCTCTAAGATTTTCCCTCCCCAACCCCTGGATAAAATTTTCTGCAAAGTGAATCCCTCTACATTAGAACATCCTAATCTTGCATTTGCACTAGTTCCACATCGATTTTATTGCAGGTACATCATTGTTTTTCAGCCGGAGCCAGCATCCATCGTCGCCGACGAACCTGTTCAGATCGGAGGCGATCCTATCCAATGCGAGACGATTTCGTACTGATGCGAGATGATCTCGACTGCAGCCCACATCGAGGCAATCAGTGCCTGGAGTTTGCTTTTCTCAACTCTATTTCTGTCATTTTATTCTATAAATTAGATTATTTATTCAGTTTTTATGTTATTTTTGCATTTGGAGTTCACCCATTTAGCTTAAATTGCATGCTAAGTTCATGATCTGCTATTAAAGTACAGTAATTGGCTTTAAATTCTATTCTTAAATATTGTTCAGTATTCATATTGCTATTTGGTGTAATTTGCCTCTGTTAGCACAATAGAATTTCTTGTATTTTGCATCTATTTTCTGTCTTGCGGTGTCTCGGCGAATTTGTCCGACAAATTCGTCAGATCTCGAACGAATCTGTCAGTCTCAGACGATTCTGTCAGATTACAGACGATTCTCGTCGGATTACGAGCGATCCGGACTACTTCAAACGTCGAATCTTCTCGCGACATCCGGATCAGGTATTTTTCATTGTCATTCTATAAAATTCTCTGTTTTCTGCTTTCAAATCTATTTGTTGTATTCATGAAAGTTGCATTTTCATGTAGTTTTAATTTAGATTCATTCGGCAAAACCTAGGATATGAATGCTTAAGGTTAAAACGAACTCATCAAACACATTTCAAAACCTAGGCTAGGAAACTGTCGCTAAATGTTTCCCGGTGAACCCACCATCCGTCGAAAAATCACCAAAATACACCTCCCTTGAGAGGCGGGACCTTCGCAAAGTCCTCTCGGTCCGAGGTATCGCGACATCCTTTTCCCATCCTCCTTCCGGGCGCGGATCCTATAGCCTGAAGGTAGGGATGCGAAAAATTTGGAGCGATACATTTTGGTGAACCCGACGTGAATGCATCATAACCTTTTGAAAACAAAAACAAAAAAAAAAAAAAAAAAATTAGAACAACTAAAACTTAGATGCATTTTAAAACATTTAAAGTTTAAAGTCATGTTTATATGGTAGCTCCTAAAAAGAGGTTAGCAGTTACTATAAACGTAGAAAATCAATTGGTATAGAAGTTAATTCTGTCCTTAGTATCCCTGAAACGAGTAGAAATCAATCCTTGTGGGACGAACTTGACAGGAGACTTAATATCATCTCATCTATGTCCACACAACTTAAACAGATTAAGAGGCTAGTCTTGGATAGAATCCTGGATCCTCACCAACTAGTTTTTTATCATGAACTTCAGAGAGCCTGCCATAGATGGTTAGCCTATAGGAGAGCTTTAGTATCTTCAGAATTATTCACCTTCGAGGAATACCTCGAGAATGCAGCCATTGTGCACCAATTCCTAGGCCTTGTAGAAGACCAAGAGGTTGTTCTTATAGATAGGGAAAGATGGAATAGAGTTCCTCATGTTGTGTTATATCGAGAGTATTGCCACGAGCTTTACTTCTATCAACCAACATCTGAGACAGATAATATTACCATAGCCCTTTTCATCAAATTCTTAAAAGAAAACTTTCAATTTGAAGAAGAACATTTCATGACCCCTGAACAACTCGAACCTATTAATGATATTCATAAGTTATTCATAGAAAACTAGCTCATTTACTTTCAGTCGTATTATTGCGTACATCTATTGTTTTATTTGCTGTCTTTATTGTATTATTTCAAAAAATTAAATAAAAACTAAAAAAAAAAAAATTAAAAATAAAAAAACTTAGCAAAAACTTAAACATTTCAATTTCAAATATTATAGTAGGTATATAGTAAATATATACCTCTTAATTTGTTGCATATATATATATATATATAAATATATATATATATATATATAATATATATATATATATATATATTTGCTGAAATCAAAACTTAGCACCATGCCTAAACTTAGGAATGGCAAAGAAACTTTAGGGGAAGGAGAAGATTGGTTACAAGATACAACTGAAAACCCAAATGTCCTTCTTGGAGAAACAAATCCGGAAGGAGAAACTCTAGGTCAATCAGATGAAGACTTAGGGGAAGATAAAGAACAAGAAGCAAATGTTAAAGAGGATGGATCCTCATCCCCTAGAGTAGCTCCAAATGGAAATATTACCTTTGACAATGCAGAGCATTTCAAGAGATTTCTCATGGAAAACATTGATGACCTTAATGTGGCCATTCGCCTTGATAAAGGGCAAATTAGTAAAACTCAAGCAGCCATGGAATATATGTGCAATATGCAGACTAATCCCTTGTATTTCATTGATCAAGAAAGTGACAAGGGTGGACCATCCAATGCGGATATGGTCACTATAGCCCAAAGCATGTCAAAACAACAGGTTACCCAACCTCCTAAGGAATCTGTTACTCAACCTAAAATCACTCCCGCACAAAGAAAATTCCCTTCACTACTTTATTCCGCCAAACTATTGAGAAAAATGCTTTAAATAAACATAAACCTAAAACTAAGCCAAATACAAACTTTCAGCAATCTGGAATACAACATAATACAGCTTCAAAATTCCTCCATAATACTTTTCCTACCAATACTTTACACAACAGTAACATGGCATCTAATCTGCATGTTCCTCCATCCTATGCCCATAACACTTATGTCAATGCCCTACCAAACCAATATGGGGGGCAAACTAGTAATCTGGAAGCCATGGTGAAACAATTAGCTTCACGTATGGACCAGATAGATCCCTACCGTCCCTTGTATAATTATCGAGAGATTTGTAGTCAACCTTTGGATCCCATAGTTGTAGCTCAACCATACCCTAAACATTTTCTCATGCCTGTACTGCCTATATATAAAGGAACCGAAGATCCCATAGAGCATCTTCGCATGTTTAGGATAGCATGTCACGACATATCGCATGACGACTTGCTATTACTAAAAATGTTCCCCAAAAGTTTAGGTGGAATGGCATTAGAGTGGTACTATCAATTGCCCACTCATTCTTTAAGAAACTTTGAAGAAACATTTGAATCATTTGTCCATCAATTTAGTGCCTACATCGAGAGGCATGTAACTATTAAAGACCTATACAATTTAAAACAAGATAAGGATGAATGCTTTGCCGATTTCTTAGCTAGATGGAGGCAATTGACAGGAAAACTGCACTTTGTGCTACCCTATAGGGAAATGTTAGACATCTTCATCAACAATTTACAGGAACAACTTTCTTATGAGCTATCAACAGCTACTTTGACTACCTTCGATCAAGCTATAGATTTAGCTCGAAGAGTAGAATATGCCCTCATTAGGAGAGGCCAACTTAGGAAGAAGGATGATGAGAAAACATCTAGAAATAAATATAAAAACAAACAGGTTGTCGGTGATAGAGTCACTGACAGCAGAAATGTTGCTAATATCAATGCAACGAAGACAACAAAAAAATTCATATTGAAACCTCCTGACAAGCCTCCTCGGGAATTCACTAGATTAAACCAACCTTTGTCAACTATTTTACCTCAATTACTCGAAAGAGGTTTGATCCAATTACCCGCTATCCGGGAACCTGACCCAAGTATACCCGGATATCGAGCTGATTTGCACTGTGATTTCCATAGAGGACCTGGACATTCTACCAATGCTTGTAAGAGATTGAAACATAAAATACAAGATTTGATTGATAATAATGAAATGGAAGTGCAAGCCTTCCAACCTAAACAAAACCCTCCTAATAATACTCAAAAGACCATTCCCCAAAATCAAAATCAAAATGCCAATCAAACTCTAGAAATATTTCAACACCCTTTACCAAGACATGGTAAAGAGGTGGCCAATCAAATCGAACATCATAATGTTCCCCCTCCTACCCGATATGTAGGAACCATTAGCGGACAATTACCTGTTCAGGATTCTCAAATATTTGACACGACCTTATCCCTAGTTACAACCAGGCCCTTACATAATTTTCAAACTTCGATTCTAGTGATATAGAATCGGATAGTGAAAGTGAACTAGACATTACTTCAAACCAATCGAATAGTTCTGAAAATGAATCAGATCCTATTCAACCTGTCACAGATGCTATGGTTCCAGAAGAACCATTTCCTAGAAGAGTCACTACTCGACCTTCTAATATAGTCCTTCCTTATGAACAAGCCATAAATTCTCAACCGAGACCGTTTGAACGTCATCACTATAACATCGTAGGTACCATTGGAGTCGTTACTCAACAACAAGCTCAAAATTCCCAACAAGAACCAAACCAAAACGATGGATTAGCTCCATTCGTTCTGAAAAATCCCAATAAAAGGAATCTTGCTTCTAATGCTCAACCTAAACCCCCTTACAGTATTAATGAGCAATTGTCTAATACCATGACCAGAATTTCCCTCTTAGATTTATTAAGATCCTCTCCCACCCATAGGGATGAGTTGATGCTTACATTGAGCCAAATGATGGTGCCTCAAAAAATTCAACCTGAAGCTATGGCCAATACTATCATCACTCGAGAGATTGATTGTATTGATTTCCGGGATAAAGATATCCCACAACACAGTTTACATAAGGACAATCCATTATACATTATTGCTTTAATCGGGGATGTAGCTATCAAACGAGTTTTGATTGATAATGGCTCATCTCTAAACATTTGCACCTTTGACTTCTACCAATGATTTGGCTTTAGAAGTGATGAAATGAAGAAAACTGATATGATCATCAAAGCTTTTAATGACGAAACACAAGAAACGTGTGGAGTTATCACCCTCCCATTGCAAGTTGGTCCTAGAACCCTAGAAACAATCGTGTTTATTGTACATTGCCCAGCATCGTATAATATACTTTTGGGTCGCCCTTGGATCAACGCCATGCGAGCAGTCCCATCAACTTTACACCAATGTGTTAAATTTGAGTTTAAAAATTAGTTGGTCACTATTCATGGTGACCCTAGACCTTTTGATATGTGTGCTTTGGCAGAACCAGTTGGAGTGCAATTTTGCCCAGCTCTGTCATCCACACATCCTAGTTCTTCTTTTTCATCTAAAACTATGAAACATAAACCCATAACTTCACCTAGTTCCCCTCCATTTGTTTCATCCTCATATATAGATCAACAACCCTCTAAACAAATTCTTCTAGAACCTCAAAAATATTTTACAACCAATCCTTCAACTATTACCCCTACAAATTCAAAACCTCTAGACACATCTATCATACCTTCCACATCTCAATACATAGGTAATAAACCTTCTACATCTTATGCCCTTTCTGATGAACTTTTACCAGATTTATCTACAACCTTAATATCAGAAAAAATGAATGCTTTCATGCAAGATTCAAACCTTTTAAATAAATTGCCGCCATCTCCTTGTACTTTGGGCCTCCCACAACCTATGGGAAGTACTTACCAAGTCGGGAGTTGTGCCTTCATTTATAAAGGATATGACTGGGGAAGAATCCCTCGGAATATCAAAACTCATCATGAGGGATACGCTCGGTGTTATTTTACCAATGATTATATTAAAGCTAAACCCATGATGCTTAAAATGGGATATAAAGGGAAAGGCTTGGGACCTTTCCAAAATGACATGAAAGAACCTTTCGAGGTAGAACCGTGGCCTGCCCGCTGTGGTGTGGGCCTATTTCCTAGTAAGGGACAACCCTTTCATTTTGAAGAGGATGATCACCTCATATGCTATCAAGATTATTTGGATAGGCATGTTGATTTGCCTCTTAATAATCAGTCATTTTCATGCAACATGCTATCCATAGCATACCTTGAAATGATTGCTGACCCCGATGAAGAGTTGGAAGGAGATATCTTCCATGATGTATCTGTTGAAGAGATGTTACATAATGGGTTTTATTTTGATGGTTCTATACCAACTATAGCCCAACTTGAGGCCACTGATCCTTAGAATGAATTATCTAAATTAACCTTACAAGAATTACAAGAATTGGGCGTTTCACCCGCCCCACCTAATTTTGAAAGAGATCTACACATGGAGGTAGAAAATGTCATTAAAATTAACATTGGAACTGAGGACAATCCTCACATAATCAATATTGGAGCAGAACTAAGTCCAGAAAAACAAGAACAATACATTGCATTCCTTAAAGAGTATGAAGATGTCTTCGCTTGGACATACGAAGATATGCCAGGTCTAGACCCTTCCGTAGTCATGCATCATCTAGTGGTCCATCCGGATGCTAAACCGGTTAAAAAAAAACTTAGAAAAATGCATCCCAAAGTGGCTTTGCTAGTCAAAGGGGAGTTAGAAAAACTCCTGAATGTTATCTTTATACAAGCTATTGATTATGCTGAATGGATCTCAAATGTAGTTCCAGTCACCAAGAAAGAAGCTACCAAAGTTAGGGTTTGCATTGATTTTAGAGATATCAACGCTGCATGCCCTAAAGACGACTTTCCTCTTCCAAACATGGATCAAATTATTGACTTTACTGCCGAAAGTGGGATGATGTCCTTAATGGATGGATTCTCCGGTTATAATCAAATTCGGATAGCTGTTGAAGACCAGGCTAAAACAGCCTTTATTACCCCCTGGGGTACCTTTTGCTAGAAAGTGATGCCATTTGGCTTAAAGAACGCAGGTGCAACTTATCAATGAGCTATGACCTACATTTTTCATGATATGATGCATGATATCCTACATGATTATGTAGATGATATTATAGCTCGCTCTCTTATTGAAGATCATCATTTGGATGATTTGCGAAAAGTCTTTAATCAATTACGAGAATATCTCATTCGATTAAATCCAAGAAAATGTATATTCGGAGTTAAGTCCGGCAAACTATTGGGGGTTTTAGTTTCTTTACGTGGTATCAAAATTGACCCTCTCAAAATTGTGGCTATCACCGATATGCCCACACCTACTAATATATCTGAATTACAAAGTTTACAGGGTAAACTTCAAGCTATCCGTCGCTTCATTGATAAGCTGGCGGAAAAAACTGGTCCTTTTCTCAAACTTCTTAAGAAGGATGTCCCTTTCAATTGGGACACAGAATGTAGAGAAGCTTTTGAACTTCTCAAACAATATCTCCTTAACCCACCGGTGCTTTCACCGCCTAAATATGATCGCCCATTTCTCCTCTATATTTTTGCTTTAGATTCTGCCTTAGGAGCTATGTTAGCTCAACTCGATGATGAAAAATGAGAACGTGCTAATTATTATATTAGCCGAACCTTCATCAGTTATGAAACCCGCTATACAGCGTTAGAGAAGCTATGTCTAGCAGTCATTTTTGCTATGCAAAAATTACGACATTATATGCTTAGTCAAAAAACGTATGTCATCGCTAAATACGATCCCTTAAGGTATCTCATGAGTCGACCTTATTTATCGGGTCGCACAGCCAAGTGGGTTCTTGCTCTAAGCGAGTTTGATCTCACATTCATAGGACATAAGTCCGTTAAGGGTCAAATCATAGCAGATCAATTAGCTGCTGCACCCTTAGAGTCTACTCATCCCCTCATTATCGAGTTTCTTGATGAATGCCTTCAATTAGAGGCAGACCTTGTTGAACAATGGTCCTTATACTTTGATGGAGCCCGATGCATGAGTGGGGCTGGTGCGGGTATTATTTTAATATCTTCGCAAAAACATCTTATTCCTCTGTCCTTCAAACTGACCTTTGCTTGCACCAACAATACTCGCTGAGTATGAAGCTCTAATCCTTGGATTACGAGCTGCTCTAGCACTAAAAATTAAAAACCTCTTAGTTTTTTGGGATTCCCAATTAGTTATAAACCAAATTAATGAAGTTTATCAAACTAGAGATGATAAACTTCACCCATATAAGGCCTATGTTTTACAACTAATGTCTTTGTTTGATCAAGTCACCTTGGAAGCCATTCCTCGAACTAGCAACCGTGCAGCTGATGCCATGGCCGCAGCTGCATCTCTCCTGCCCTTGGAGTTAGACGACGAATATGCCACTATCATTATTCGTCGGCTCCAGGAACCCGCTTCAACTAAGTCATGCTTAGAGCCTTTGGATGTGTTTCTAATCAATGAAACTATTCCTGAACCTTGGTATACAGACATATTTGATTTTCTCCAAAATCGGACTTTCCCTGACAATTCTAATAGAAACCAGCGTCGGTTATTACGTCGACGAGCAAGTCGCTTTGTAATAATTGGCAATACTTTATATAGGAGATCTTTTGAAGGTATCCTATTAAGATGTTTAAACTTAGAAGAGTCTAAATCAGCCTTGAGTGAAGCCCACGATGGATCTTGTGGAGGACACTTTAGTGGTAATGCCATTGCTAAAAAGCTCCTTCGGATAGGATACTTTTGGCCTACCATGGAAACGGATGCACATGAGTATGTGCACCATTGCGACAAGTGTCAAAAACATGCTGACCTTGTCCATGCGCCTGCACAAGAGTTGCAGGCTATTTCATCTCCTTGGCCCTTTTCTAAATGGGGCTTGGATATTATTGGTAAAATCAATCCTGTGTCATCTGATGGACACAAGTTCATCATAACTACCACTGAGTATTTCATGAAGTGGGTTGAAGCTATGCCTTTAGCTTCTTGCACTGGATCATAGGTCTCTAAATTCATTTTTAATCAAATTATTTGCAGGTTCGAAATTCCTGCCAACCTCATCTCTGACAATGGAACTCCTTTCAAAAATAAAGATGTTAAAAAATTATGTCAAAAATATAAGATTCAACATCGCTGGTCCACCCCCTATTATCCTCAGGGTAATGGTCAAGCGTAAGCATCTAACAAAACTTTAATCAAAATTCTCAAAAGATTAGTCAATAAAACTGGCCGTGATCGGCATATTCAATTATATCCGACCTTGTGGGCTTATCGAACTAGTGTTCGAACCCCCACGGGCACTTCACCATTTGTTTTGGTATATGGTGCTAAAGCAGTTTTTCCATTTGAATTGGAAGTTCCTTCTTTGGCTCTGCTACTTCCAGATACCGAAGTAGGAGATGAATATCGTGCTGGCAGACTCAGTCAGCTGGAACTCCTCGATGAAAAATGCATCAATGCTTTGGAGCATCTCCGTGCTTACCAAAACAAGCTTAAAAGATCATATGCTAAGAAAGTTCGTCATCGATCCTTTGAGATTGGCGACCTTGTTTTAAAAGAAAATAAAAAAAATACAAATGCAACCAAAGAACTTAAAGGTAAATTTGAGCCCAACTGGCTCGGACCATACATCATTACTCGCTAAATTTGAATCAGGAGCATATAAATTATCTACCTTAGATGGTAAAGAACTTAAAGAACCCATGAATATTTTGCATCTTAAACGTTACTATGCATAAACTTGGTCTTTTCATCTATGTATATATTTGTTCAAAATTACTATCTTGTATTTCTTTCAATTTATTCAAAAACACCAAAAAAATTCATAAATCTCCAAAAATCTTCAAAAACTATCTATTGCATTTATTTAAAGCACTTGTTAAATTGTTTGCTCAAAAACTAAAATCAAAATAAAAATCTAAAAATAGCTATATGCTTGACTCTTTCGAAACCAAAACAATATACAGAAGAAAGAGAGAGTCAACATTCTCAAAAACTTTCTCACAAATCATTTATATATTTTCTTACAATTATTGCAGTTATATGTTTCAACTTATTTTTGGATAAATTAGCATTTATTTTGAATCCCTCACTTGCACACTCACAAAAAAATAAATATCTTGCTTTTATCTGGCATGATTACTAATCTCTCTTATATCAAAGTTCACAAATTTCAATTAAATAAAGTTTGAGCATAGAGAATTGATCTTGTTATTTATTTAAACCAAGCACATCTTTTCACAATAAAATGATTATATTTGTCATTTCCATGTTTTGCTACATAGTAGAACTGATGTCTTGAGTGAAAAGTTTCCCCTGCTATCCTATCATGCACATGGTCTAGAATATTTGAGAATTGGCAAAAGGACAAGCTCACCCCTACCCAGAATAAAAATCCCTTGCTCTACAGCTAATATGAGCAAGTATCCCTAGCAAAGAAAAAGAGAAGAAAAATTCAAGAAAAAAGAGAAAAGAAAAAAATGTTCTTTTATCATTACAGCAATGTTCCAAGCATTATCAAGCAAAAGAAATACAAAAATAAAAATAAGCAAAGTTCAAAAGAAAGCAATAAAATCCCTTTCCATACCCTTTGAAAAGAAAAGAAGGGTTGATGAGCTTGAATCCCTGGAATTCTCAATTATTCGAAAACTATGAGGTAAACCCCATTACAGGTGGTTTGTGCCCAACCTGCTTGGCCTTGGGTAACTCCTAGCGTGGCGATATGTCTGTCACATTAGCGACCTTCTTTTGTACAGACTTATGTCTGCTTATGGATTAGCTAGCTCTTGATAATCCGACCTACATAGTAGTCTAATATGGTTATATGCATCTACATCATGGTTAATGAACACTTATTTGGTTTCTTCAAATCACTTGTATCATAGTATCTTGCTCACAACTGGTAAATGAACAATGCAATTGCACACACATTTGTATTTGAGAGATTTTGTTTATCATTAGGATAAATCAAGATCGGAAATGAATGCACATATGCACATGGGATTCCTTATAAATCTAACTTTTGTCTTAAAAATACTTTGAAATATTATTTTTGCAACTTGTTTGGAATAATCAAGTACAATTATTTTTCACAAAGACAACTATAGAATTAGAAAAATCAAAAATTTCTTTCAAATTACACAAATCAAATCCTATATATCTGGTTGACTTTCGCGACGATGGTATAGTTTCAAAACCAAAATTGGAATTTTATGCCTAGCGCAAGTCCTCATTTTCATCTTTTCTGTTCATCAAAAAATCAACCATGCAATAAAACTATCTATTTTTCTTTGATTTTCGCGATGATGGTATAAGTCTATACCTACATATTCTATGCCTAGCGCAAACCATTGTAAAAATTTTTATTCCCCATTTTATCAAAAATCATAAAAACCATATGACTTCATTTTACACAAATTATGCTTTTCAAAAGCAAACCCATTTTTTCACTATTTTTATGTCATTATGTCAACCTTCAACTTTGCAATGATGGTATAATTTTATCACACTTAGGAATTTATGCCTAGAAAAAATCATTTAAAAAATATTTCATGCATAATATTTTTCATGAAAGTCTGAAAACAAACCAACCATCATCATCATCATTTGCACTATCACAACAAAGTCTTAAGACAGTCTCTTAAGCACTCTTTTACTTTTCGCAATATTTCTATACTGGGATTAGCTTGACGACCGAGTGAGCGGCGACTCCATGAAATGGTCTATAATAGCGACAATGTCCTTTGAAATTATTGTTAAAAGTCCCATTTTATTTTTATCAAATTATTGCATCACATACAACCACTTTGTTATATCAGATTATTTCATTTAAAATTTTATAGCATGACATTCAAATTATAATATTTCCAATGACATAATTACATGAATTTTCAAATCAATCAATCAAAACATAAAATCATCATAAATATACTCAAGACACAAGTCATATGATCAAAAATATATCATCATATATATCTCAAAAATATATGTACATCATCTCAGCTAGATTGGTATGCCATAATCCATATCTTGGCATACTCAATCAAATGTCCTCCGAGCAGTGTCTCGAGAGCCCCTAGAGCTCTCAGCCTCATCTCCTCCCCCGCCATGCGGAGGACGAGGTGGCCCCATCACAGTATGTGTGGTACTGCGAGTCTTCATCGTCAATCGGGATGAGCTCCTCGACGACCCTATCCTAATCGGATCTGCAATAGCAGCCGGCAGCTATACCCTCTGGCCCTTGGGCACCATCTAAAAATAGATCACCTGGTAGAATGCGGTCTGAGCAATCGACCGCATTAGCTCCTGAGTGCTCGCCTCTCTGCCCCGTGCCCTGAGGCATGCAATCTTGTCTCTGAGCTGTGTCACTTTAGCTCAATGTCGTGCAGCCTCATCTCGCAGAGTCTGCACCTGTGTCTAGAGACAGATATTCTCCGTTCGGAGAGTCATCGTCTCACTGCTCTCTCCTGTGTCAATGCCCTTTCCCTTATCGGGCGATGGTGGCCTCTCTCTCTGTGGAGATGGGGGTCTTTCCTCCCTCCTCTCCCACTGCAACGGCCTCTCCTGTGCCTGTGGCATTCTTTGCTCTCTCCCGCCGCGACCTTGGGCCACCTCTATTGCTGCCTGGCGTCGTCTCCCTATCCGACGCACAACTATGTGGATCGGACCCTGTGCCCTCATCATCCGAGGAGGGCGGATGCCTGCATACCAGGCATCGTAGCCATCGGCTACTCCTACGTCGTCCCCATCCACTGGTTGGATGGGGGCATCGTCTGCATCCTGGCTCTAGAAGTGCTGCATGTCAGGAGCCCTACTAACCGTGGTGTTATCCCAGACAGTTCGAGAAAACTCATAGTCCCTGAGAGATGGGATCCCCTGTTGCAAACCGAACTATCTAAAAAATTGGTCATAGCGGTGGAGCTCCACCTCTCCTCTCTCCATCCATAGCCAGCAGACTTGCCTAATATGAGCCAGCTCTTGTCCGTCCTCGGCCCACCCTGGGTGCCCTCTCCATGGTCTCCAGGTGATCTGATATGGGACCAAGTCATCCAGTAGCCTCTGGGACATCGGTAGGTTGATACGTCGCTGTGACCCTCTTCGGAGCCACCAGTAGAAGACTCGGGGCCTCTCCCCATCCACCCCTGTTAGTGGAAGCCCTATCGGCATCTGCACTGTAATGTGCTCCCAGCACCAAACTTGTAGGAGCGATGTCATCACCAGACATCGACCGCCCTTGTACACGACCCCATACAGGATCCTATACAACCGGCATAGAACAAAGCTGCCCTAGCAAAACCTGTACCCATGGTCTCTCATATCGCAGATCACATCTGCAAGCATCCATGGTACCCTGCATCTGCTCTGGTGGCACAGTAGAAGTCCACCAACCACTCCAGCTAGAACTCGTGTGAGTCTGGATGCCCCAGGCATCTGGCGTAGTGCCTCGATATTCACTTCGCCCTTCTCCAAGGTGAAGCTCGGGTCACCACACAACCGTCCCATAGCGTGGCCCTGATTGGCCGCAGGAGTGATCATCCATCCTTGTATGGGGATTCTCAGAACCCTCCATACATCCTCTAGTGTGGGAGCCATCTCCCCTATCGGTAACCGAAAACAAGAAGACCCCGGATACCATCTCTCTGCTAGGGCTGTTAGAAGCCCCATGTCCGTGGATACTTGTGGCATCTCCGCCACATCTTTGTAAGCCGGCCTGTGCCAGCAGATCTCGCTCTGCCTATGTCAGAGCGGCCAAGTCATCTCTCAAACCTCCATATTTCCACTCCCTGCTCTTTAGTAATCCTCTCTGCAACATAAACAACATAAACAACAAAACAACAAGCAATCATTAATAACAATTCTAGTAATTAATAATGCAACTTAAAGATCAATTTCATGTAATTGATGATATCGCCCACTATTGGACGATATCATCCTAAATTTGAGCATAATCGTCTCCGATCTCGCTTGTTGAAATCGTCTCTAGATTGACGAAAACGTCCCCCTTTCGCCGATTTCACCCTTGGGCGAAATTGATGAAATTGAGATGATTTCGTCGAAATCGGGACGATTTCGTCCCGATGATGTCGACGGCCAAAAACGGCCGCGATGCTCCAAATTCACCTAAAAATCACTTAAAAAGCATGTAAAAATTAAATTAAATCAGTTCTAGCTAAGTTTAGGCTCTTACCCGTAGACCGTGTCGGACCTCTGCAGATCTATGCGTTGTCTCCACCATTTTTGCTTCAGAGCTCTAAAAACCAGAAAATGAATAGTAAAAATGAATTAGGGTTTTACCCTATTTTTCTTAATTTTATTCAACAATATTTTTTTGCTTTTTCGCGTTTTTACCTCAAACGTTCGATTTGGGTAAAAACACGGAGGGGGCACCATAGTAAGCTGTCGTACGATTCGACCAAGAATCGTCGCCTAAAAATGGGTATAATTTTTTGCTTTCTCGTAGATCAAGAAGAACTCATCTTTAACGCATTTTCTTCGAAAAAATCGCTAAAGAGGGGGCAAAATGTAGCACCCTAAAATTGGCACAGTAAAATTATAAAATTTACATTCACCTTAGTAAATAATTTTAAAATCAAATTTAACCTCCCAAACCGCCCGTTAACCGTCGAGAAATCCATTTCCCCATTTTTTGCGCCATTTTTAGAGGTTGTTTTGACTGTTTGACGATATCGTCACCGATCAGATGATATCGCCCCAGATTTGACGATTTCGTCTGGACTAGGACGTCCAGACGATCTTGTCACAAAACTGAATTTGCATAGTTGGAATCTGTTCCAACGGGTCTCCAATCTGGGCAAAAGCATGTCTACGCCGTTGGGACCCTCCCCCGTTGGAGATCTCCCAAATTGGGATGATCTCCAACCTCCTACCTACTCCCTCTAAGCCTATTTAACCTCTAAGATTTTCCCTCCCCAACCCCTAGCTGAAATTTTCTGCAAAGTGAATCCCTCTACATTAGAACATCCTAATATTGCATTTGCACTAGTTCCACATCGATTTTATTGCAGGTACATCATTGTTTTTCAGCCGGAGCCAGCATCCATTGTCGTCGACGAACCTGTTCAGATCGTAGGCGATCCTGTCGAATGCGAGACGATTTCGTACTGATGCGAGACGATCTCGATTGCAGCCCACATCGAGGCAATCGGTGCAGGAGTTTGCTTTTCTCAACTCTATTTATGTCATTTTATTCTGTAAATTAGATTATTTATTCAGTTTTTATGTTATTTTTGCATTTGGAGTTCACCCATTTAGCTTAAATTGCATGCTAAGTTCATGATCTGCTATTAAAGTACAGTAATTGGCTTTAAATTCTGTTCTTAAATATTGTTTAGTATTCATATTGCTATTTTGTGTAATTTGCCTCTGTTAGCACAATAGAATTTCTTGTATTTTGCATCTGTTTTCTGTCTTGCAGGTCTCTAGTGAATTCTTCTGACGAATTCGTCAGATCTCGGACGAATCTGTTAGTCTCAGACGATTCTGTCAGATTATAGAAGATTCTGTCAGATTACAGGCGATCCAGACTACTTCAAACGTCAGAATCTTCTGCAGACATCCAGATAAGGTATTTTTCATTGTCATTTTGTAAAATTCTCTATTTTTTTTTTTCAAATCTGTTTGCTGTATTCATGAAAGTTGCATTTTCATGTAGTTTTAATTTAGATTCATTCGGCCAAACCTAGGATATGAATGCTTAAGGTTAAAACGAACTCATCAAACACATTTCAAAACCTAGGCGTGGAAACTGTCGCTAAATGTTTCCTGGTGAACCCACCATCCGTCGAAAAATCACCAAAATACACCTCCCTTGAGAGGCGTGACCTTCGCAAAGTCCTCTCAGTCCGAGGTATCGCGACATCCTTTTCCCATCCTCCTTCCGGGCGCGGATCCTATAGCCTGAAGGTAGGGATGCAAAAAATTTGGAGCGATACAACCGCTATGTTTGTAGGGTGTATGATGATCATTGGTCTGATCAACGTTGGATGGCCCAATCATGCAAGATGGCGTGCACCCTTGAATCATTGCTTCAACGTATTGGAAGGCTTAATTTAGCACAGGGCTTGCACATATTCACTTGCACTCATTCCTCAAACACAATCGGGTAGCTTATGTCACTACAATGAGATCCGACCGGAGGAGAGCTACAAACTAAAAATGTCATATTTTGCTTATGAACCCAACAAACAGGGGAAATTTTGTAATAGTTGTCTGCAATGATTCGTAGGATGAACGCAATTTTGATATGATTGAGTGATCTTTGGTTGACTTTGATTATGATTATTTGAAGAGCTGAACTACCCCCTCACACAATGAATTGATGAGGGAAGGGCAATGAATGAAGCGACAAGTCGCTTGACCAATATGACTAATTTGGTTCCTTTCTAGTGCTTGTTCTTTTAATGGGAAAACCCCCATCCAAGTGTGATCTCAACTATTTATGATGATCATTCATCCCTATCCCGTGGAGTGGTCCAACCATAAATGGCCTTCTTAGGGAGTTAGGATGAGCGATTCTATTTAGGCTTTTGTTGAATCACTTGGCTCAGTGTTTTTATGTCATAAGGGAATTAGGATGATTCCATCGTACCCGTGGAGCAGTCCAACCATCTTGGTCTTCTTCGGGATTTGAGGGGGTACATCATCATTCCAAAATGATTAATTTACCCCAAGTAGCCCTATGGTAGCTCACTCATCTCACCGAATTGCATGGAGTGCAAATCACTGCAACCGCTGAGTTGATAGAGTAAGTAACTGGATACGAGGCTTACTTGAGATTTTGTTTTTATGTGATTTTTTTGTTATTTTGATCATTATGATGATTATGAACCATCAAAATGTGCTTATTTGATTTTTTTGTTATTCCTCATGGGAGGAATTTCTCTATTTTTGGTTGTGCTTCTGGCCGCTGTCAGCTCCAATGACCCCCAAATGCCTGTTTGTGGCCGCTCTCGACCATAGCGGCCAAGAAGTGTGGGCCATTGATGACAGCAGTAGCCGAGGCATAACTTGGGAAATATAAAAGCAGCCTAGGGTTTTGACTTTTCATTCTTCCAGCTGGCGATTCACTTTTCAGAGCTCTAGAGAGAAAGTGATAGTTTGCAACTTGGAGCATTTTTCATCGAGGATTATGGCTGTGCAAGGCGAGGCATCCATGAGTGGAGGAGCCGGAGCTTCTTGGGTATGCTTCAAAACCCTAACCTTGCTTATTTTTTAGTAAAAATGAACCTCACTAAGTAACCGGTAAATGAACCTCACTAAACTTGCTGGCAACGAACCGAACCCGTAGATAGGCCTAGTTTAGGTTTTAATTTGGTGGGCTTGTCCCCATTTTATGTTTTTTCAATTTTTTTGGTATTTTTGGCCTAGGGCGTATGCATTTGTCATGTCGCCCATCGATCGCTGCCGCTTAGAGTGGCCATTTTGGCCTGCTTGGTCACTTCGATGGCACGTTGGTTCAAATCCCAACGGTCAAAAATATGACCATTGGAGCTGGCCGCTTCCAGCCTCAATGATCGATTCTTGGTCATTGTAGATGAGAGCGGCCAGAAAACCTTAGGATATTTTTTATTTTTTGAGGTGATTAATTAAATTTTTTGCATGATTAGGTGCATTTATTGCTCTTTTCACTTAGACTTAGGATAGTCTATCATTATTTGCATTATTTTCCATGTTTTATTATGTTTTATGCCTTAGATGCACTGTAGTTATACCTTGATTCTTGTCCTTAGATTCTTACTACTTGGGCTCGAGACCCAAAGCTCTTGCTTGACCTCCTACCTCGTATGGATGATATGGACTAGGCATGGTTTAATGCCCATGGATTATAGTATGCGACCAGGCTTCCCTAGATTATGTCGGATCAGGCCTACCTCATGGCCTTGGCTCACCGATGGGATCCTCGGACTAATACCTTCCACCTTCCTATCGGTGAGATGACTATCACATCGAAGGACGTATATAGGATTTTTTGGCTTCCTTTTGATGGAGTGGCCATCGTCTCTTCGGCCACTAATGATCGTGAGGTAGTCTTTGCTAGGGTGTTCGGGAGGCATGTTGTGGCTACCTTCTAGGACAACAAATCTGGTGGTGTATCTATTCTACGATGGTATAGGGAGAGGGTCTTCTCTACGAGGCATGCGGTGTTGCTGATGGTTGTCAACAATGTTCTTATCCTAGACTACTCAGGCTTGAGGTTCTCATGGAACCTCCTCGTGATGGTTCAAGATTTGGTGGATAGTGAGGAGCCTATCATCTATGCATGGGGTAGGTCTTTGCTAGCGTAGTGCTATGATGAGTTGTATCACATCCATCGGTGGGGTCGTGTCAGCATCACATGCAGCTTGCTCCTATAGATATGGGGATGGGAGCATATCCATGTAGATCATCCCAGAGGGCTCCCTATTGAGATTATAGAGATTGATGATTCGATGTAGTGTTATGCTAGTATATGGGCTTGAGAGTATGAGAAGTGCAAGAGCTATCCTCATGTAGGGGAGCTCCCCCATTACATTGCTACTTTCACTAGGCTGTAGGCTTGAGATATCATATGGTACCCATATCATGAGTGCCCGACATGGGATGATCCAACCAGATTTATAGCTAGGACGTGACGAGTGATGGATCATTGGCTACAAGGTCGACATCATAGAGTATTTCTTCTACTCTCCATCCTTCATTAGTATGGATTGTAGCAGGATGTGCCATTTTTCCTAGTCTTATACAGGTGCATTACAAGAGAGAGACCTTCCCCACCATGGATTATAGAGCTTATTGATGAGGAGGATGCCCCAATAGTTGATGTAGGTGTTGATGGGGGAGTGATAGATGCCTTTGCATAGTGGTGGGGGGATCGGATGTGGCATGGTGATGGTAGTATGGGCCATGAGGATGATGGTGGTGATGGAGGTGTAGATCTAGTAGGGCATAGAGTCTGAGCTAGGACTGAGGGATGGGGCCAACCGGTAGAGTAGGTGGTAGTAGAGGAGCAGGAGGCTCCTAAGGAGGAGGAGGAGTTGGATCTCGAGGAGAGATATTCTCCTCTTAGGGTGCAGCTGCATGAGGTAGAGGTTAAGCTCTAGTCGGCCAAGATCTAGGTACAATAGCATGATGCCACTATAGCACAATGAGATGCCACTATAGTACAATGAGATGCCACTATAGCATAGCTAGATATAGGTATTATAGGCTACTATCAGGGGAGGTGCTACTAGGATGCAGATTGTTGTTGATCCTCCTACACCATAGGTTCCTACAGAGGTAGATCCAGGGGTAGAGACTAGGCAGATGCAGGGTTTGCTAGATGAGTATGAGGTAAAGATTTTTGATGATGCAGCCTACATTGTTGCTCTCTCGATGCAGATTAGGAGGCTAGGAGCCACTCCTAGGGAGAGGGTAGGTGTAGGTGGATCACAGGTTAGCGGGCGCTCCACATCAGGGCAGTCTTCCATCCGGCCTAGGTAGAGGACCCAGACTCATACAGAGAGACCAATAGGATCTAGCTCACATCACTCTCCCAGGGATCCCACCATAGGGGTGGTGCTATAGGGGTGCAGGTCTAGTTTGATTCATGATGCACTTTGAATTTTATTTTTGAGGTCAGCTGACCTATATGACTATAGCCCATGGGTATTTTTGTACATCCATGCATTTGAGACACATATTTATATGAGATATTTGCATTATGATTCATTATGTGTGTCATTTATTGCTTATGTTTTTGTTTTATTTATGCGATGTGATGATGGCATTATGATGAGTTGATGTATGTGTTAGATGATAGGCAATATTTATGATGATGTGGATATTTGAATGGATGCTTATGTAGATGCTTATATGATTTGATTATCGTGTCATGATGTGATGTATCATGAGTTGACTTAGTGATGGATTTATGATGGTGTGCATAGATGGATTATGATGTATGCATATGTGGATGTTTATGGGGTTTCATGTGCTTTGATTATGGCTATATGATGTGATGCATGTGGATGCAATGATCTGATTTTAGGTGTAGATGGATGATTGATGATCTATGTATTTATGGATGCAATGTTATTTGTTAAATGCATGTTTAATTTTGCTTTTAGTTGTATGCATTCGACTTATGTTATGATGTGGCAAATGCAATGTGTGAAATGCATTATCTACATGGTTTTTGATCTAATGTAAATGAACCTATATGCTTTAATCACTTAAAACATAAGGAATGCATATGATATGATTTTAACAATCTAATGGGTGACACCACAGAAAGTATATTAGTTATGAATGTAAATAATCACTCTTATCACAAGAATTAATTATTTGAGCATCCATATGTGAAATGTAATGGCATGGAATGTGTGTAGTTTCTTGATAAGCTTCTGTAATTTAAAAGATACAAAATAGTCAGTGGTCATCTAAATATCATTTCTGACATCCATCCGGTATCTAGCCTACTTTGTTAATACCCTTTAATTCACAAAACCTCATAAATAAAATTGATGATGCGATTGATGATATGATTTGTTGCTATGTAGGAAGTTTTGAGGCTTTTCCTGAGACTCAAACACTCTAGTTACCCTATCAATAGCTGCGTACTGACCATACAAGACTTTTGAAAAGCAAGGCTTTCATCATGGACCTAGATATTCATTATCCCTATGTGTGCAAATGAATATATTTAGATAGAACTCAAGCATTTCCTCCGATGTCAGGAGGGATTCTTTCAGCCCATTGCTAAGATCGAGGATCCTCAATTGTTCATCTGATCCTATGTTGGACTTAGTTGGACTATACCACTAGGTAGTATTGGGTTACCTAAAGCTAGCTCATCCACATGCAAATATTGGTCTACACAAATGCAAGATGCTATTGTGATAGACATATCATCATGCGTAAGGGTATCACCATTGCCAGGCATGGTTGTACACCAAACCTGTAATGGGGATCACCTTCCAATTTTGTACAATGTTGAGAATTCTAGGGATTCAAGCTCCATTCCCTTATTTTCTTCATTTTATTTGGGATACTTGCTCATGCTTAGTGATGAAAATCACTATTTATTTTTTATTTATTTTTTTCTTGAGCAAGGGATTTATGTAGAGATGATGATTTTGTTGATTTTGGGATTTTGCATGTTTTGATGAGAGCAAGGGATTTATGTAGTGATGATAATCACTTGTTTTGTTTATTCTTGACTTGTTTTCTTGTTTTAGAAGAGAAGGGATTTAACTGGGTAGGGTGGAACTTGTCCTTTTTCCAATTCTCAGCACCTTTGAACCGGTCACATAGGGGATAAGCAAGGAAGACCCTTTTTGCTTAAGGTAACCTAGACCACTTTTGCAGCTTTTATCTTTCCCTTGTACCAACTAGGATTTTATTGTTTTTAATTAGTGATGGGATTCTAAAGTATGCTAGGCACTATCACCACTAGACCTTACCCTCTACTAATCAATATGGCTTTCCACAAAAGTTGATAAGACCACTAGATATGGTTGAATGACCAGAAAACCTTATCCTATTCTTTATAGCAACAAGAATGGTTGTGTTGAAAAACATAGTTACACACATGGATGAATGGATGAAGATGGATTTGTGGTTGTGATACAAACTATGGCATCATTTGCAATATTGTGATCATAACATGTGCAAATGCAATGGATATGAATGTAATGCAACTATGTGGATGCAAATGTAAGATGCAAATATTTTTGTATTTTTGATTATTTTGTATTGTTTTTGTGCTTTTGATTATTTCTTGACCAAAGGGCTTATTGTGCCTTTGGGGATTTTTAGGGGTTGACCAAATGGCATGAGGATACACTTTTGAGTTTTTTTTTTTTTTGAATATTTTATGTTTTTATGATTTGTTTGTAATTTTATGTATATTTGAATGTTTTTGTATTTTATGTATATTTGAATGTTTTTGTATTTTATGTATAGAATTCCTTCAAATGGATGATATTGAGAGGCTCAGGCTCTTCAACACCATCCAATGATGTGAGGTGATATGCTCCAGGCCCAACCCTTTTCGAGATTATGTATGGACCTATCCAATTTACCATAAATTTGTCTCGTAGGTGCGGTGGTAGATTTGAGTTTTGTTGGTTTTCTTTGAGCACAAGATCTCCAAATTTGAATTCTCTTAAGTGGACTTTACTATTGTAGGCTCATGCAAGGTGATCCTGATAAACAGGGAGATGCTCCAAGGCATTGACTCGACGTTCATCAAGAAGCGTTAATTGATCAAGGTGGGCTTGTCATGCGGTGTCATCATCTATGAAGTCCTGTAATGCTATGCGTAGGGTTGGAATTTCTAACTCTAGGGGCATGATGGCCTCAGTGCCATATACAAGTGAAAATGGTGTTGCCCTAGTGGGCATCCGCACACTAGTCCTGTATGCCCATAATGCAAGAGGTAATTGTAGATGCCAATCCTTATGATTATCTTTCACCATCTTCCTCAAGATGGAGACTATTGTTTTGTTTGAGGCTTCTGCTTGCCCATTTGCTTGTGGATAATAGGGTGTTGAAAAATTGTGCTGAATATGGTATTTGTTCATCAAAGCATGCACATTTTTGTTTTTGAAATATGGCCCATTATCCGATATTATTTTTGAAGGGACCCCAAAATGACTTATGATATTGTGGAGTATAAACTCCGCAATCCTTGGTCCAGTTGTCGATGTCAAGGGGATCGCTTTGACCCATTTGGTGAAATACTCAATGGCCGTTATGATGAACATGTGTCGGCCTAAGGATGGGGGTGAGATCTTCCCAACTAAGTCTAGTCCCCACTATGAGAAGGGCCATGCTTCCTGGATGGGTTGCAAGGCTTGTGATGGCAAATGTGTGAGGTTCGCGTGATGCTAGCATTTAATGCATTTCTTGACATACTCACAATAGTATTTTTCCATAGTGGGCCAATAGTAACCCATTCTCAAGATGCACTTAATGATGGCCATGCCACTGAAGTGACCACCACATGTACCATCATGAGCCTACAAAATTGCCCAAGATGCTTCCTACGACTCAAGACAATGAAGGAGCATTCCATCATAACCTCATCTATAAAGGATCTCTCCCAACAAGATGTACCTTGTTGCCTTCTATTTAAATGTTCATCTTTCAACATGCGATAGGCCTTGTGGTACCATTCCAAGCTTTAGGAAATCCTACACTTGGGAAAGCCAATCCTGGTAAGCCATAATTTCTATAGAAAATATGGCCTGTTCCTCCTACTTTCCAGAACTCATGAATACATATTGAGAGACAACCCTATGGTGAATGGTTGCACCACACTCCATAGGACCTTAGGAGATCAAAGATCCCCAAGGTGCCATCTATAAGAACTCTCTAGCTCTGAAGGACCACTCCTGATTTGGTTCAATATTGATCATGTTGACTGACTCTTGATTGTCAATAGCCTCACGTTGTATCATTGAGTGCACGAGCACCTTAACGTGAATGGTTGTGAAATCAGTAGATAGATTCTGAGGGATTAAGGATCCCAAATATGCCATGGTGTCTACAAATCTATTTGATGTATGAGGGATTGCCTCGATGTCATACCATTCTAGTCGGGCTAGGTAAGTGTCAACAAGCTCCTTGTAAGCTTTTAGGAGTGGGCACCTGCATTGGAATAATCCTTTGACTTGATTTACTATGAGCAAGGAGTCACCAAAGATATTCAATATTTTAATGCCCATTGTGATGGTTGTTTGGAGTCCTAAGATCAGGGCCTCATACTCTATGTTATTGTTTGTGCAAGGGAAGTCTAGTTTGAATGATAAGGGTAATGGAGCACCCTATGGTGTGATAAATACAATCCCTACTCCACCCCCTTGTTCACACTTCGAACCATCAAAGAATAATGTCATGTCTCTTTCTTTCTTAGGTTCTTTGGGTTTGGGTGGATCTGATAATGCAAAGACTGCATCATCGAGCAATTCTATGGTGAGAGGCTTGCTATCCTGAAGAGGTGCCTCTGCTAATTGATCTGCTATGACTTGTCCCTTGATGGAATTTTGGCTTATGAATTCTAGATCAAATTCTATCAATAGCATGATCCATTTTGTCGTACGTGTATTATGATAGGTCTTGTTCATCATGTACTACAAAGGATTTTGTTTTGATATAACGTAGGTCGTATGGCTCAACATGTAGTGTCACAACTTTTTGGTTGCAAAGACCACTACCAAACATAACTTTTCTACATACGCATACCCTAGCTCATAACTCACCAAGGTGCGACTGATGTAATATATGACTTGCTCTTTGTCTTGTGCATTCTTTTGGGCCAACATGGTGCCCAAAGCGAAATCAGTAGCCGATATGTATAGTAAAAATGGTACGTCTGGCCTTGGTGGAGCCAATACTGGCGGTGTTGCTAGGTAAGTTTTGATCTCTGCAAAGGCTTGTTGGCACTCTTCATCCCAATGAAAAAGGACTCCTTTGCATAGCAACCGATTCATGGGTCGACATTTATCTGATAATTGAGCAATGAATCATTTTATGGATGCTACCTTGCCTTGTAGGCTTCTCAACTCCCTAATGTTGGTAGGGGTGGCCATTTCCAATATAGCCTTTACCTTTGTAGGATCGACTTCAATGCCTCTCTTAGAAATGATGAAACCCAAGAGCTTACCAGAAGTCATGCCAAACACGCACTTCTTAGGGTTCAATCTGACGTTGTGCTCAATGAGGTGATCAAAGACTTTTTCAAGGATTTCAGCGTGCTCTTGCCGCACTAAAGACTTGGCCAGCAAGTCATCCATGTAGTCCTCTAATATTTTGTGCATATAGTCATGAAAGATGTATGTCATGGCCCACTGATATGTGGCACCAACATTCTTTAGGCCAAATGGCATTACCTTGTAATAGAATGTCCCCCATGGAGTAATGAAAGTGGTCTTATGTTGGTCTTCGGGTTTGATTCGGATTTGATTGTATCCAGAAAACCCATCCATTAGGGAGAGCATCTCATGGCCTACAGTGGCATCAACAAGAGCATCTATGTTTGGCAATGGGAATGAATCCTTTGGAGTTGCCCTATTCAAGTCTCTGAAGTCTGTGCAAATATGGACTCTTCCATCAGGCTTTCCTATGGGCACCATGTTCGAGACCCATTCAGGATAGTCAATAGGAACTATGAAAATCACATCCAACAACTTTTGTAACTCATTCTTCACCATCAAAGTGATGGTTGGATGCATTTTCCTCAGCTTTTGCTTGATTGGCTTCTTCATGGGATCCAATGAAAGGTTGTGTACAACTAACTTTGGATCAAGCCCTGGCATGTCTTTGTAAGTCCAAGCAAAAATATTTAGCCTCTCCTTGAGGAGAGGAATTATGATGGCTTGTTCCTCTAGAGATAGACTTTCTCCGAACTTGAATTTCTTTGGTTGAGTAGGATCATCACTAATGTCCACCTCGAAAGTCACTTCTATAGCCATATGTGACCCATCCTCTAGTTGGTGAGGTGTGGGTATTAAATGAATGTCATCGATAGGATTTATAGGACCTACTGACTCAGGATCCAAACTAGCATGGAATACATCATATGCACAGCTTGATGCAAAATGAAATGGTTGTAACACCTCTTCGTTAGGGAAAATATCCTCAGGCTCTATAGGTGAATCAACATGATCCCAATCAATAGCATCTATATCAAGATACAATGGTTTGGTAGGATCTGTTGGGTTATGAAGTGGAGTGGTCAAATCAATGGAGATTGTATTGATGGATGGAATGAAATCTCTAGGACCACATGGGTGAAATCTTGTCTCATAGGTTTCCCCTCCATACTCATGATGAGGCTCTAGAGGAAAAGGAATCTCTGGATCTGGCCCATGAGTAGGTTGGATAATAGGATCATTGGGTTCCAAGAGCTCTCTGAATGTAGGTAGAGGGGGATTGATTGCATGGTAAATGGCATTTAAGTCGATAGGTCTTCCCAAAAATTGTAAGCTAGGGTCTATGGCATGAAGTGCCACTTCTCTTTCTACCAGCATGTTGACTTGTCACAAGTGGTGAGGCCCAAGATAAGCCATCTCAGTCTCATCTTCAAAGTCATCATCACTTATCCAAAAACCATTAGCATTGGTATGTGGCCCTAAGACAAGGGGCACGTGTCTTGGCTCCAAGTAGGCCATATCTATTTCATCCTCATATTATTCATCACTTATGAAGATGCCATTTGCATTAGTTTCTTACCCCAAGCTATGGGACCACTACCTTGGCCCTAGGTAGGCTCTTTCTATTGAGTCCTCTGACTCATAGCCACTTTCATCCGATATGTATCCACTCTCATTGTGGTTGGACCAGGTAAGGCTCTGTAAATAGCACGGCCCATGATAGGCTAAGCTTACCTGTATTTCATCATCGCTTGCCACATATCCATTTTCTTCTCGCTCTTCATCCCACAAGATGCAACCTGTAGGGGTGGCATCAATTGAGAAGTTTGGATGATAAATCTCTGGTGGTGGTATGTTTACCATGACCACTTGTCTATTGATCAGATGTCTTGTGGGGTGATAAGGAATAAAATTGATGTCTTCTCCTAACCCCAAGCTTAATCTATCCAAGGCTACTACTAGAGAGTCATCTTGACCTCTGATGTGGTAACCTAACCCAAACTTGTCAGTGGGAAGTTGGTATTATGGCTCGCATGGCCGCCTATGCCCCTACTCATATATACCCAGACCGTAACCATGCCAATGGCAACGTTCAAAGTAGCTTAGAGAAAACTCGAGATTAGAGAGGTAATAAACATTAACAATGAATAGTTCATCATTGTCCTCTTCTATGTTCGAAGACTTATGGGCGTAGTCCAGGCCAACATAGATAAAGTTGGTCTAGTTGGGAGGGATTCCAAGTGGAACCACTATTCCCATTGGTGGTCTTAGGTCTTTTGGTCATCCCATGTCTTGTGCAGACTCAATGATGGGTGTGAATGTTATGTTCTGCACAAGGTACTCTCCTATCCCTGTACTTGCCAAGTGTATTGTCGCATGTGATGTGGATGACCCTACAGATGACACTGGCGAAGTGGGTTCTAGTATTTCCTCTGCTTGATCCTGGAGATCTTCTTCTTCCATGGGACTTGGGATTTCTACAATGGCTATAGTTAGCAATTCCTTGGGCTTTTCTTCCTCGATTAAGGGTACCTTTAGCTTCTGATTGTCTTTAGGTTTAGACATTGATGGTCTCTTAGAAGCGTCAGTTGTTTTGGGTGCAAGAGGAGGTGCCGATGTGGATGGGTCTTTTCGTACCCCTTTGTCTCTGTCATCTAGTTGCGTAGTTGGAGATGAAGGTCCTACATATAGGTGGGTGGAAGGAATCACAAAATATCTTGGAAGATCCACCTGATGGACATATTTGAATGGCTCTTCATCAGCCAAAACTACATAGACTTTGTCATCATGCACATACTTGACACATTGGTGTAAAATCGAAGGCACACACTTCATATCTCTTATCCAAGGGTATCCTAGGAGGATGTTGTATTGCATGGCCCCTTCCAAGACATGACACATCATAGGGATGGTCTTATGCCCCACCTTAATGGGTAGGACTATCATTCCCATAGTAGAGCATAAAGCATCATTGAAAGCTCTTAACGTGTAGGCTCCTGGAATGATATTGGATTTGGGGATCTTAAGGTGCCCTATTGCTGTTGTTGTGATGATGTTGATTGATGAACCTGTATCGATCAAGACCCACTTAAAAGGTAAATCATTGACTGATGCAATAATGTGCAGTGGAGGGTCTGGTATGGTAGTAGGTACTATCTTAATCTCATGATCATAAAATTGAATTATAGGTTCTTGGCATTGTTGTACTTGTCCCACAAAATGAGTGAATGCATTTGAATCTTGTGGTTGGAGCTCAATTGATCTTAAAATCTCCATCAAAGTCTCCTTGTGCTTTGGGGATTGTTGTATGAGCTCATAGATAGATAGCTTGGTCGAAGTCATTTGTAAGTTTTGTTCTAGTCTACTCCAAACAGTTACCACAGGTCGAGTTGGTGGACCTGGAAGGTTGTTTTGCCCCTGCCTCTACCTAGGTGTAGTTGGGACATTAATGGGAGCTGTAGGAGGTTGTGGTTGACCATATCATCTACTCTTGGTTGCTATATTGACAATTTCAACCATCCCAATGCATCCATGGGTAGGTGTATCGATTCGAACCTGATTGACTTGGGCACCTTGCCCTCTAGGGACCTCATGGTTTGGCAGTGGGTTTTTGTATATGCCCATATCTCTGTTATCGGGAGCCAATGGGTTGTCAACTTTAAGTTCTCCCACTTCAATCATATTTTGCACCTGGTTCTTGAAACCAATGCATACTTCAATTTCATGCCCCGATATTCTATGATAAGGGTAAAATTGATCTTCCCTATATCCTTTTGGCTTAGGATGGTTGGGATCTAAAAGAGGTACATCAAGGAATCTGATCTTCCTAGCCTCACTCAACTAGTTGAAAATTGATTGCATTGACTCTGAAAGAGGTGTAAAATAGCGAGGTGGCTTGCATTCTCTATTTCACCCCTGATTGTTCTTTTGATCGTAATTGGCTGGTGGGGGTTGTGCTTGATAATTCTGGGGTTGCTGCGCAGCCCCATATTTAGGTGCAACCAATACTACTTGATTAACTAGAGCAGGGTTTGCCTACTTCTACTTGTATTTGTCATTCTTGCCATTTTTGTTCCACTCCTTGTTTCGGAGCTTAATGGTTCCCTCATCTACTTTTATGTCCTCAATGAGTTTGGCCTATGCCAAGGCTTCCTCAAATGAAGGATATTGTTGAAGTTGTAGCAAGAGGGAAATGTGTTTAGAACAACTCTTGGTGAACATGCAGACAATCTCTTCTGTGGGGATGGAGAATGATAACTTTACCATGAATTTTCTCCATCTATCCCCATACTCCATTACTGGCTCATCATCATAATGTTTTAAGTTGGCCAGGTCTGAAAGGTTCACCTTATTTTTAGCACCAAAGGAGAAATATTTTAGGAAAGCATTTACTAGTTGTTCAAAAGTGGATATGTTGTGCTTGGGAAGTTGGTTGAACCATTGGGTGGCAGCCCCTAAAAATGTCATAATGAAAGTTCTCAGCATAAGAGCATCATTGTCTTCAAGATGAAAACATGCATTGATGAAATTGGTAACATGCTCTTGTGCATCCTCTTCACCCTTGAATTTTTCTAACCTAGGCATCTCAAAGTGCTTAGGATATGCAGGGCTAGGAACTGATGGGCACAATGGTTGGTTGTGTATTTTACTCAATGTTGGTTGGTTCCTAGCCATATCTTGCTTCTCAAAGGACTTCATATTTTCAGCGAGTGCCTAGAATACCTTTGAGGTGAGGAGTTCCTCTTCTTGTAGGCCTACTCATGGTGGTAATGGAGGTAACCCTTTATCCACTTGACTTGTTCTATTCTCTTCCCTCCTATGAGGGGATTCAGGATGTGTTTGATCCTGATTTATCATGTTTACCCTTTCCCCACCAGTTTGATTTTGTTCATGATTTGAGTGGTGGTTTCATTGTGGGCTGTCTTCTTGCCTAGTGCACCCTTCTCTTGGTGAGTCAGCATGTTTATCTCTTTGGTGATCATCACCATTTTCTTGTAAATTGATACGAGCTAGCTGCTCAGCTTGTTCTCTTAAATGCTGCTCATGTTGGTGCAAGAGCCTTTCTCTTTGTTTGTCATGCTCGAGAGCTTCCACTAGCTCTCACTCTTTGTGTAATGCATTTTCTAACCATCACATGTGGTCATATTGCATTGTTAAATAAGACTCATGTTTGTCTGATTCTGTTCTTGTGGTTCTGATTCATAGATTCCTCGAAGGGGTTTCTATTATTTCTTTGCTCTTGCTAGCTAATGTGACTTGTTCAGTGTGTTGATAAGTGCCTCTATGATCACACTCTGTATGCGTACTATGGGGTCACTTTGAAGCTTCCCTAGGTTGGGTGGTGCATTTAGAAGTAACACTTTGTGAACTTCTAGATGCAAAATTTTTTGTGGCTATGGTTCTGGGAGTTGGCCTCGAATGAAACCGATCCAACTCATCTAACTATCTTGTTTTCCATGGCTGATCCTATGGGGTGCCATTTACTCCAATGAGGTCATAATATATTGGAACCCTTCCTCTTGTGTGAAGGGTATCTTCTATTTGATGTCTATGATTGGATGTAGCTCTAGTTTCTTGCCCTTCAGTGGGTAGACCTATTCTAAGTGTCTCATGTGAAGTTTGAGATGTTGTGACTCTTGTGTGTCTTTTTGGTGATGAAGGCTTTGTGGCCCCACCTTTTCTCCATGAGGATGGAGGTGGGGAAACCTCATCATCCCTATGTGAAGAGTTGGGTCTAGAACCCCTTTTATGTCCATGTGGGGAGGAAGCTCTTGAAGCCTCCTCATGTCTTTGAGAAGTTTTTGTGTGTTGAGAAGAGGGCCTTGAGGGCTCCTCGTGTCTCCATGATGAAGGAGGCCTTGAAGCCTCATTGTGTTTAGGTGATTTTCTTCCATGATGTGTCTCCCTAACTAGGGTTTCTCGAGGAGAACCCCCAAGAGTTGAGTTATCACCCCTTAGGCTCATGGAACTACATCCCATGGTCTTATGAGTACTACGACTTTGCCTATGGGTGTGTGTTGTTTTAGATTCTACCTCGGTATTGGATCGAGGATGTTTACTTCTGGTTTTGACCATTGTGTTTGTGAATTAGTCTTTTGTGTTGCAATTAGAGATAGCCAAACAATATCAAGCAAGTGTTTATCTTGATTACCAATTTATGTGTGCCCTAAACTGTTTGGTGTGTTTTGATGTGTTGTTGTTCTTGTCTTCTTGCTCTTGTTTTGGATTTAGAATGAGGAGACTCATCCATAGTGGGAATCAAGAACACCCATGCCAAACATGATTTTCTCAAAAGAAACTAGGGTACACCATTGAAGTCCCAGTGGGGGGTTCGCCTAGCTCTTCCACTCTGAACCAATGATTGTTCCAATAGTGGGAGATAGTTTGAACATGAGTAACTTAGTACCACTATAAAGAAGTTCCTTATTCCATTCTAGAAAGATCTAGGGGGCAAGCCGGTGGAAGGAGATGAATGCCAACGTCACCGGACTGAATTGAGGGTTGGTGATGAAATCCAACTCCCCAATGTTTAAAATATGTGTGCGTGTGTGGGGTTCATTTTAAGTTTGCATAAAGTAAAATGCATCATACAACAACAATGACTCTTTCCTATATGCCTAATATAAATGACGTTTCACTTTTCAGAAAGATGCATAAACTAGTATGAGTTTCATGGATGCACTCTATTTTGTGCAAATATGGCCTCTAGCAGGGCCTCAAAGCAAGCAAACCAACACATGATTTCTAGCACGCTGGATTCTAGGGTGGACTTTACAAGCATAAGCCATTGTTCCTAGCAATGCCTAGTGGAAATCTAAAAAAACCCTAAGATGCGCAAGATGCAAGTTCTTTCCTTTCCATTCCTTAGTTTCCAAATCAAAATGTGTCTTAATTTCATTATTTTAGGAAAATAGAAGTAGATAGAGAGCCATAAATCATCAGAAAAGTTGTACCAACCTCTAATCTAGCTTAGAGAATAAATATTTTATCCTCTTCTGCACTCTAGTTCTGATCGTTGTTGACTAGAGTGGCTGATTTCTGACCGTTGTTAGTAGGAGTGACTAAGACTGTGAGCCATGTAGACTAGAGTGGCTAAACCTGCACACAAAAACCTGAGTCAGTAATCTGGTAAAAAATAAAAAACTTGGTGGGGGTCCCACCATGATCACCATCTGTAGCGACCCTGGGAAGCGGTGCACCATCCACTACTCTATTTGCGAATATTATTTACTTAATCATGCATTAAATGAAAGATACAACCAAAATACGAAGAAATGAATAGATAATGCTTTTTATTGCTTTTTCTCAAGTTCGGTTACATATAGATCCCTCTGAGGGATTCCCTTCATTTGATATAGATTTTACAAAATAGGGTAGTAGATGTATGATATCCCCTTGCAAGGGGAGATGCACTCTCGTAGGCTTCCCGATGATGCACATGGAACTGTATGAGGGCTTACAGATGCCTCCTTCTCTAGGTCTAGTTCCTAGAGGGATCCTCTTGCTTTCGTATGTTGATAACCTATCTAGTGAACCTATAGTCCTACAAGCATGAAAACAATAACAAACGCTCAGCTGTCCGAGATTGCCTCCTCGGATGAGGTTGTTAGTGATAACCCTAATGATAAACAGAAATATGCTCAATGATAATAGAAACTAATGCTATGAATGCAAGTAAATGAAATAAATCAGATCTATGCTAATGGTATGAAAACATGTAATAAGCTAAATGAAAGGAACTAATGCTAAGAACCCTAGACTAGGCCTGCGGGCCACTATCCGAGATAGTGGCCGCTAAGATGAAAACCTATCTCTATTGCTCCAAGGCTATGGATCTAGGCTTGTTGCTGATGTTGAAATGATTATCACTTTTGTCCGATGTATTGAATATCCTGTAGATGATAACCCCTCAGTCGGCTAGCACTTCGTTGCTCCTAAAAGGTGCTCCAATTTGCTCTCCGATCCGACAGGGCTTCACTACAAGAAAAGCTCTTCAAGTCTCAAAAAGCTCTCCTCGTCTCTCTCCAAAATGATAAAAGAAGGTCCTCAATTGATTCCTTGGTGCTCTTAGGTTTGCACCTTATATTGTGTTGAGGTCCTAGGTTTAGGTCTAAAAACCCTAGGACTGAATCCTGCATACAAACTATTTGTTAGCATGAGAATTTGAGTCTTTGTCTACCCTTGAGGGCCAGTTAACTGATGTCTAAATCCAGACTTGAGTCTCTCATGTAGACTGGTTGTGAGGAGGAATGCAAAGTTGTCCCCGCTCGGCCTTATTGCATGCAAACTACCACTTCCACCCGATATTAGGCTGGTTTGATGGCAAATTGCATTTTAGGGTCTAGCCGCTGTCATCTGCAGTGGCTAGGGATTGGCCGCTCTGAGCTTCAGCGACCAAGATTCAGCCGCTCTGGTTCATAGCGGCCAGGCTTGGATGGGCTAAGACTACCCCAGATGAGTGGTGAAAACCACTTTTGGCACTTGGAAGGTTCCAAGGTTTAGTCACATGATCTATGAATGTGCCCATGTGAGTAGTTCTCCTAAACACGACGTGTTTTAGGTGTCTATAGTTGCGCATATGTTAAGAAGTACGTAAAGTGTCAACACCATGTTAACCTGACACACATACCTTCTTAGGGCTTGCAACCAATCCAATCAGCTTGGCTGTTGTGGCAATGGAGGTTAGATTTAATCAAGAAAATATCACCTACCTCTTTGGTTCATCACATGTTTATCATTATGGCTATCGAGTATTTTACAAAGTGGGTGGAAGCAATTCCCCTTACCACTATGATAGGACCCCACATAGTGGAGTTCATATTGCATAATATCATTTGTCATTTTGGTATTCCATCCAAGATAATTTCAAATAATGGGACATCGTTAAAGAACAAATATGTGTATGCTTTGATAGTAACGTATAATATCCAACACAACTTTGCAATGCCCTATTATCCTCAAGCAAATGAGTAAGAAGAGACATCAAACAAAACATTGATTGCCATCCTGAAGAAAAAAATTAAAGAGAATCAGATTGATTGGCACATGCAAATGCCCCTTACTCTATGGGCTTACTACACTAGCATTCGAATGCCCACTGGGGTAACATAATTTTAACTAGAGTATGGTACTGAGGCTGTCATGCCTCTAGAGCTGGAAATCCAATCGCTATGCATATCCATGCAGGAGTTCATCGACGATGACACCATGTGGTATGCTCACCTACATTAGCTTATGCTGCTTTATGAACATCATGTTAATGCTCTCGAGCACCTACGCATATATTAAGAGTGACTTAAGAGAGCCTACAATATAAAATTCCATCCTAGAGACTTTCATGTTCGTGACCTCATTCTGAAAGAGAACCAACAAAATTATAATTTTCTACCCCATCTACGGGATAAGTTTACGATAAACAGGTTAGGTCCCTTTGTCATCACTAGTCAGATTGGACCTGAAACTTATCACCTAGCCTCCCTTGAGGAAATAAAGGATCCTAAACCCTTGAAAATCCTTCATTTGCAGCCTTTCCATGCCTAGAGTGTTGTGGCCCAACCCAAAATTCTCCAAGGGTATCTACAACCCACTTGGTCAACCCAAAATGCTCCTAGGTGGTCTATGATTGTGTAGGTCACCCCAAAATGCTCCAAGGGTGTCTACAACCCACTAGGTCAACCCAAAATGCTCCTAGGTGGTCTACGATCATCTAGGTCACCCCAAAAATATTCCAAGGTTATCTAAAACCCACTTGGTCAACCCAAAATGTTCCTATGTGGTCTATGACCATCTAGGTCACCCCAAAATACCCTAAGGGTGTCTACAACCCGCTTGGTCAACCCAAAATTCTCCTAGGCAATCTATGACCATCTATGTCACCCAAAAATGCTCTAAGGGTGTCTACAACCTGCTTGTTCAACCCAAAATGCTCCTAGGTGTTCTATGACCATATAGGTCACCCAAAATTCTCCAAGGGTGTATACAACCTGTTTAGTCAACCCAAAATGCTCCTAGGCGGTCTACGATCGTCTAGGTCAACCCAAAATGCTCCTAGGTAGACTATGACTGTCTAGGTCACCAGAAAATGCTCCAAGGGTCTCTACAACCCACTTGGTAAACCCAAAATGCTCCTAGGTGATCTATGATCATCTAGGTCACCCAAAATTACTCCAAGGGTGTCTACAACCTGCTTGGTCAACCCAAAATGCTCCTAGGTGGTTTATGACAGTCTAGGTCACCCTAAAATGCTCCAAGGATGTCTATAACCCATTTGGTCAATCCAAAATGCTCCTAGGCAATCTACGACCACATAGGTCAATCCAAAATGATCCTAGGTAGTTTATGACCATCTAGGTCACCCCAAAATGCTCCAAGGGTGTCTAAAACCTTCTTGGTCAACCCAAACCTCTCCTAGGTGGTCTATGACCATCTAGGTCACCCAAAAATGCTTCAAGGGTGTCTACAACCTTCTTGGCCAACCAAAAATTCTCCTAGGTGGTCTATGACCATCTAGGTCACTCCAAAATACTCCAATGGTGTCTACAACTCGCTTGGTCAATCCAAAATGCTCTTAGGCAGTATACGACCATCTAGGGTACCCCAAAGTGCTCCAAGGGTGTCTACAACCTGCTTGGTCAACCCAAAATGCTCCTAGGTGGTCTATGACCATATAGGTCACCCCAAAATATCCCAAGGGTGTCTACAACCCGCTTGGTCAACCCAAAATGCTCCTAGGCTATCTATGACTATCTAGGTCATGCCAAAATACTCCAAGGGTGTCTAAAACTTGCTTGGTCGACCTAAAACACTCCTAGGTGGTCTAAGACCATCTAGGTCACCCCAAAATGCTCCAAGGATATCTACAACCCGCTTGGTCAACCTAAAATACTCCTAGATGGTCTACGACTATTTAGGTCACTCCAAAATGCCTAAGGGTGTCTACAACTCGCTTGGTCAACCCAAATAGCCCCAAAGGCATTCATAAGCCCTTTGGTCACCTAAAAAACCCCAATGGCATATACCAAGCCCGTTGGTCACATGTACACATATATATCAACCAAAA
The DNA here is from genome assembly GCA_028583015.1 of Wollemia nobilis. Taxonomy (NCBI): domain Eukaryota; kingdom Viridiplantae; phylum Streptophyta; class Pinopsida; order Araucariales; family Araucariaceae; genus Wollemia; species Wollemia nobilis. The sequence continues at coordinate 12,560,978 of JAQPPZ010002539.1, read as the reverse complement.
ATCCAAAAAAAATTATCAAAATATTAAAATACAAAAATATTTCATTACATCACACTGCAAACCATTGCATTAGACAATCAATTACATTAGACATACTCATCATTGCAATTTTCATTTTAGAGTTGCTCTTACATGTCTAGCACTAAGACTGTACACTAGTCATCATTCAAAATCTATGTTGTTCAAGTCATCATTCACATCATTTTATATTCTGCATATCATTTCCACTTACATTTCCTATTTTTTATATTTGTGTCGATTCCCTTCACCTAGCCATTTGTTCTAGCATGTCATTAAGGGTTTCGATCACTCAACAATCTCTAGTTTTCTTTTCAAGTTTTGGAGAAAGCTATCATGATTTTTAGGAGGTAGAGTATTTCTTATATTGTACCTTGTATACATAAAAATTACAACACATATTCCACTAATAAATCTAAGTTTTGCATAAGGAAAGATGAAACCTACAAAGTGGTCTAGGTTACCTTAAGGAAAAATTCTATCTTGCTCATCCTCCTGTGCAGATGGTTCAAGAATGCTAAAAATTTGTAAAGGGACAATTTCCTCCTTACCCAATTTCCCAAAGACAACAGTGGTTCTCACCACAATCAACAAAGAAAATCCCAAAAGCAAATAAAAAAAGCAAATTCCCAAAGTGAAAATCCCAAATTCAAAATCCCAAAATCAAAATCCCAAAAAAAATCAAAATACAAAATAAATAGTGGTTATCACCACTCCCCAAATCCCTTGCTCAAAGATTTCCTTGGCCTTTCCTCATTCAATTGTTGATCTATTCCAATAGTGGCCAATTCATTTCAACAATCCCATACTCAAAGGACTTTGGAAGTTCTGTTTGCATCATTTCCTGTGGCAAATATGATTAGAATGCAATAAAAGAATCTTTGACTTGAAGGATTTGGATGCCAACATTATTGTCAGCAAAATCATCCTTCATGCTAAGGAAAATGCCCTTGCTGGTCCTTTTGATCCTTATCCTTGTTCATCCTTTGAGAAGGGCATCTTAAAGTCTTATGATATTTGCATTGATGTCCCAATGCCTGTTACTCAGACTTCATCCAAAACCAACATCAAATGGCAACCTCCTCCCTTTGGGTGGGTCAAGATTAATTTTTACGATGCTGCAAAAGGCAATCCTAGCGTTGTAGGGGCTGGAGGAATCCTCCGTGATCACAATGGCAATTCCATATTTGCCTTTTCCAAACCATTAGAAATCCAATCAAATCATTCTATTGAAGTTAAAGCTGTGTGAAGATGCCTTCAATTTCTAAAGGACACTCCAAGAAAAGTCATTGTTGAAGGAGATTCTCTTAATATCATAAATTTCATAAAAACTTCCAAGCCCATTATATGGAGGATCAGGAATCTCATCGAAGAAAGTAAGCAAATTCTTAGTCAACAAGTCAATGTTGTGGTTTAGCACATTTTTAGGGAGGGCAATTCTGTCGCTGAAAAATTAGCCAACATTGGAGTCAACGTGCAAGGTTTGATGACTTGGACGGATGTCCTCCCCAATGACATTGCTGAGTTGGCAAATCATGATCAAAATACCATCTGTCGTGATGAATCTTGAAATCCTTAATTTTTCCATTACCAAAAATCTTCCCTTTTTTGTGATTCATAGGGCCCATATCCAAAGTTCCAAAAAATTCCAAAATAGATATTTTGTTCATCATTCTTATTATTCTCCTTTGAAAAGGGGTTCCATGTTGATAATTTCCAATTCTCCGTCACCTCTTTTTTATGCCCCTTCGTTGTTGATAATAATTTCCATGAGGAATTACGATGCCATGTCCACCATAATTTTAAATCATTTCAATCTCGTGTGGAATGATGCTTGTAAATTTAACTTTTTGAGAATCCTTTCTAAACGCTTTACCTTTCATATTCTCCTAAGGCTTTCTCAAATGTACATCCCAATCCCTTCTAGATTTTGTGCTAATTTTTGCCATTGGCCCTATCATGTGAGTATCACCAGAACATCCATCTTCATTGGAACAATGTTTTGCCTTTTTATTCCCACCCATTTTCATCGCCCTTTTTTGCGCTGTGCCCAATGCTCTAACCATAATTATCCTTTTTTCCAAGGATTTCTTTTTTTGTGTAGCATTACTCTCTATTTAGTCCTCTTGTGGTCTTCCCAGAAAATAAACCATTCCATCTTTGTTTCTTTCGATCTGTGTCTTTATTCACCCAATTACCATCCTTCCTTATTTTCCTTTGTCACCATGAAGGAAGGAAAAGTTGTTTTCATCAAGCTTGAAACTATTGATTTGGATTATTTTTCTACTGATATGTTTAAGGATAAGCATGGGATCATCAAATTTTTTCAATCTATTTACCAGGGTGGACGACAAGATTACTAAGGCGTTCATGGCAACCTAGGATGATAGGTTGGTTTCCATCCACGGTGTCCAGTTCCAAATTTTCTTTGAGTTGTTGGCAAACCTGACAGGGCAAGACTTGGAAGGAAAAATCATCAGAAGAAATAAGCACAATTGGGAGGCAGAGTTGACACTCTTCAAGAAAAATTTACCCATCCACAAGAAGGTAAAGAAAAGTTCGTTTCGCCATGACTTGTCAACTCCCTGGAAATAAATCCTTAAGCCAATAATGCAATATTTTACCTATGACAATCCTGAGTCTCAATTATATTTTTTTCATCTTGCATTTTTTAATCTTTTTGGGACTCAAAAATGATGAATACTACTGCTTCTCTTTTTTGGTCCATGGACTATACCAGAACCACCAACCATTCCAAGAAGGATGAGGCCAAACCTTGCCACTAGGGTCTTTTTAAGGTCCTTTACAAGTACCTCCTTCTGCAATTCCCTTCAGGTAATCTCCTTGCACCTAATTCGGAAAAGGAGAATTCATCCTCAACCTTGAGCCCTAAAACCTCCAAATCCAAAAGAAAAGAGAAAGGGGGAAAATCTATTTCCAAGTTCTCTGCTGGAAAGAAAGCCAAACTTGAAAAGACCCCTATTCGTAGTTCCTAGAGGCTAAAACATAACGAAGCTGTCAAAACTCCTTCGTCCACCTCTGTAAAAACTCCAAAGGAGAAGTCAAATTATCTTGACCTTGTCGAAAGGTATATTCACAAGTTGGCTGTGCATGCTACTTATTCCACCATTGACCATATTGAAACTACTCACTTGGCCATTGGAAAGGCGATTTCAACCCTCAAAGAACAATGCCATGCACTTAGCCTCTTGTTCTTCTGTGACAATTTCAAAAACATTTTTGCCCTAGCTGGTGCTGAGGTGTCCTTTGACACCAAAAATGATGTCAAAGATACTATAAATGATGAATATGTAATGGATATTGCTAAGGAGGCTTGCATTGTTGTTCCCAAAGATAACAAGGAGATTTATGCGAAAGATACTGGTCCGAAAGGGGCTACTTCATCCCTCATGTAGCTGGATACTCCTCTTGATGACTAATGGTTCTTCCTCTGGTTTTCGAGGTCCTCTGTGATGGAGAATATCATATTTTTTGGTTCCTTTTTGGTCGAGGACCATTCCTTTTTGAGCTCTGATGTTTCTCTTAGTGCTTGTTTGTTCAAGGCTGTTGAATCATTTTATTTTGAGGTGTAATTTTGAGATTATATTTTGTATTTTATTTCATCTAGTAGTTTTTAGTATCTTTCCCCTATTCTTTTTTTATCCTTTTTGATCCTCTATTGTACAAGGCATTAGGATGCCTTTCAAATGCCTTGGTTTCAATAAATTTATTAATATACCAAAAAAAAACCCTTGCTCGAAGAAAAAAATACAAAATAAACAATGATTATCATCACTACACATGAGCAAATACCCCTGAATTCAAATAAAATAAATTGAACTTGAATCCCTAGAATTCTCAGTATTCAAAAAACCATAAGGAGATCCTCATTATAGGTTTGGTGGACAACCTACTTGGCAATGATGGTATCCTTACACATGATGATATGTCTGTCACATTAGCTTTTACATGTGTGCAAACCAATGTTTGCATGTGGATGAGCTAGCTTTTGGTAGCCTATACTACCTAGTGGTCTAATCCAACTAAGTACAAAACCTAGGATTGTACTTCTCATGGGATGATCTTCAGTACAGATGCACCGCGTAATACCGTTTGGCACTGGGGTAATATTATGGTTATCACAAAATTAACTCACTTGCACACAATGATATTGAGTATCTTGGTCATCCTAGCAGATTCATACCTCATCAAAAAGTCTTGCATGGTTAGTATATAATTTTGACCAGTTGACTAGAGTGTTTAAGTCTCCTAAAAACCTCAAAGACATCCTATAGCATCCTCTTATTCATTCCATTTTATCACATTTATGTCAGTTTGCATTTTCATAAACCCATCACATAGTCTCATGATAACATTACACATGAATTGATGAATTCTATACAATATATTTTTCTAACATAGTATGTCATATAGTATATATATTTCATCATCTAGATCAAAACATCAGCCATATCAATATGCATCCATGCATAGTATCAAATCAAATCAAATCACAACATTTGCATACATGATATACATCCACAATCATATCATAAAGCAAATAAATATATTACATACATCTCATAAAGCAATAAATACAAGATGATAAAACAAAAAAAGCTCATATATATGTATTTATGGATGGGGTAAAAATATACATCATACTACCTGTAGGCTACAATAAAGTGAGTCCTCATACTTCACCATGCTAAAACATCCAAAAATACAAAAAAACCATCAAAGTCTCAATCACCATGGTCATGCAAGATCGGTACTACGACTCACACTCCAATCTATAATCAGATTCTACTGTGAACTCCCATGCCTACTACCACCTACCCTATCAGATCGATGCCTAGATTGAGGAACCTCCATCCTAGTTGACGACTGAACTGTCTCACTTTGCTAACTCTGGTATGATCTACTCATAGATAAATATTCTGGTAGGTACCCTCCAAGGTGCACCATCTCATTATCCAGCTCATCTGTGTAGGTCCACCCCAATCGATACCACACCTAGTAGGTTTGCACTACAAAATGGAGTCGTGTCACCTATGCCTATAGCCTATCCACATCCTCACTACTAGATCCCTCCTACCTAGGGTTATGAGATTGCAACAATACCTATAGAGCTATTATATCAGCCTGAGCATCCTATACCTATGTTCAAAGGAGATCTCTCTCCTACCTAACCCTAAGCAGCTCATCCTGTAGCTCAGTATTTGTGTCACCCTATACCACCTACTGTGCCTGGACCCCTTCATACCTAATATCATTATACCCAAATTCACCCCAATCTCCCAAGTCTAGGAGGTCGACCTGCTCATCTGCCATGTGCCCATACCCATACCACTCGCTTGTCTTAAAATGGTCCTCATCATGAGATTCATGATGAACCTCCCCTACCACCCCTATTGTACCCTCCCTAGTGGTCCCTCTCCTTGCCACTGATGTGTCATCCACTAGGAGTCATAATCCTCTGTAGTCCCAACATCATCCACATCTAGAATGTCTACTACAGGATCCACATCCCTGCTAATCGACTCCACAATCGGCCACCTTAGTGTCCTCTCATCCTCGTGGTACTGGTAAGCCAATGGCTCATTGGAAAACCCATATTGTAACCTAAAATATTGCATAACCTAAGTATATGGAAAGAACTCCTACTATATCCCATGTCGGCCAACCAACCATCTCCCTCACCTTACTAGGCAAAGTTGCACCTTAGCCTTAGCCCATATTGGGCAATCCCTATAGGGTCTCCAGAACATATCAGCTACTCTGAGTCTTAAAAAATACTGGACATAATGACCCACATCTCCTACCCAGTGTTGAATCTATCCTACCTCTTGGGCCCCCTCCCATAGGATCCCATAGAGAATATCTTGGTCCTCTAGCTTTGCTGGTGTTGTCTATGGTAGCCCCTATAGCCTATCCATTGCTATATGCTACCATACCCTAACCTAAAATAAAAAGTTGCACCCCAATCCCTTCCACCCATGAGAGTGGATATCATATAGCTCATCATACAATTGTACTAGAAGTATCGTCCCCCATGCCATCACTAATGGCCGCTCCATAATGCACCCTACCAGAGTAAACACTAACTTCATAAGGTTCCAAGGAAACCTAGAACCTGATGAGTTTGGTAGAAGCATATTAGAGATCAGTGTCATTAGCAATACATGCCTCATGCCTAGTACCCTAGACTCATACCAGCATGCCACATGTATACCTCCACTAGAAGAGACACCTATCGCCTCCTACGCGACCCTGCCAAAGTACCTCTCCATAACTGTGTCTCTTCGGTCTCGGTGAGTAGACTCAATTGGTCATACCTCTATCAAAATGTGTAATATCTAGTAGAAATCCCTTAGTATCATCATCATCTCCCCTTTTGGTAGGTGGAAGGTGTTGGTGCATGGGTCCCATAGGTCAATAAGCACTGTCAAGTAAGTGCGGTCGTCGGACACAGGCTCTAACTGCGTCACCTACTTGAGGCCAATGGTGTCAATCCACTCCTAGTTTGTGTTAATAAATAAGTCTATCATGGCATCAAGGAGGGTCAGAACATGACATCGAATCTTCACCACATGGAAGAGACAAGTCGGTCAAAAACAGGCTCCCAACAGGCTTTAAAATGCCCCAAAAACACAAAAAAGACAAAAGGCCCCTTTTTAGGCCAATTTGTGGCCTTCCCACCCCGATATGGCCACCAAATTTGTGATCGTACCACCTTGCGATGGCCCCTAAATAGCTCAGGCTGGCCATCCCACCCCAAGACGACCCCTAAACTAGGAAAAATTAGGCCTACCAGGCCCTCAAAAATAGGCAAATAACAACAAAATAAAACCCTAAAAAGTAATAAAATCACATAAAAACACAAAAAAAACATAAAAAATTATAGGGTATCCCTAATAAGGTTTAATTAATAATAATTTAGTGTGCTCTATCAAAAAGCATAAATAAGACATAATTTTAATTTTAATTTTAAGCATAGTGTAATAAGAAATCCAAATTCTTACCCATCTCGCATCGGCTCCGTTTCTAGACGAGTCTACACACTGGATCATGGTGATTGTAGGATGATTTTTGTAGCCCTCCATAGCTTAGAATATTTCTCCTCCTCCTCACCTCTCAAGCTACAAAGTTGCAAATGCACAAATGAGCCCAAATGACCCATTTTTGGCTTAAATAACCTTCCTATGGCCCTGGCCATCCTGGGGTGATCTAGGCTGCTGATTGGATGGAAGTCCCACCCTAGGATAGTCTTGGAACAAGCCACCATCCCACCCTGGGATGGCCACATAAAAATTGCACAAAAACAACTTAAAATGCACCAAAAAGGGTCCAAAACCCACCAAAAACAGCTCAAATTTGGTCAAATTTCACATAGGATGACAAGGAATCTAATTTTATCTTGTAGAAGTAGAAAATTATTTAATTAAAATACTAATAAGGACATTGTGGCTGGACCACCCCATGGAAAAGAATTTTTTAGCTGCTTTCTTCCATACAACATCAACAAAATCACCAAATTCCTCTAAAAAATGCTCTATTTTCAATGAGTAAAATTGGAGGAAACTCTAAAAAAATCATATGTGTCAAGTGACTCATCACTTTTATCACTGGTAAATCCCTCATTGACTCATTTATTGAGAGGGTAGTCATATTAAACACATTCATAATCACACTCAACAATCACACACTCAATCATGCGAATTGCATTCGTTCAATGAATCATTGATAAAGACAATCATGCCGCTGCTTGGGGTAGCAAAAAAGCACAAATTAAACAAATTATTGGCATTCTAAGAGCATGAAGGATTATATGCCTCACACCTTCATGACTGAACAATGTCCAATATCAAGCCAACCTTACTTAAAAGGTTGTACTTGAAGTTCCTTAGCTCGTCACAAGCAAGGATTCAAGAACACATGCTCTTTCCATGATTGGGGCATCTAAAGTTGGTTAGGTTATTTAATAACCCTAATAATTTAGCATTTTAGTAATATTTTTTTGCTCAGTGATGTGCTGCACACAACGTATCTCAAAAAGGGGTATTTTTAGACACTAAAATATGGTCAATCCGATTAGGCAATCACAAGGATTGGTTAATTGACATTATATGATCTCCTTGGGCAACCATCAGAGGTTTACTAGTGGTACTAACCACTCTTGGGAGGCCCTACCCCACTTTTGAGAGCTTTTGGGCCACATAGGTATGACCATCCCATCCCAAGACGATCATAGTTTGTGGCTATCCTACCCTAGGATGATCACAAACTAGCCGTCCTAGGGTGGGATGACCATAAAATTTGAACTCCAAAAAGTCAAATCTGGACAAATGGTACCCAAAAATTGCCATTAGCCCTACCTATCCAGCCATGCAAGTCCTGAGGGTATAGAATTCAATGACATGTTGCATGTAAGAGGCCAAATAGGGAGATTATATTCCCCCTCCAATGCATGCCACCCTGGCGGCCATTTGGCGCCTCTTGCCCTGCATTACCTCGCATGATTTCTTGTACAAAGGCCTCATTTGACTATAAAGTGTATTAGTTTTCCACACAAGATATAGAGAGGAGTTTTGAGATATAGCAACGAAGTGCTACCAAGATTTCCCCTCACCAATTTGTGTCCCTTTTTCCTCGAAATCTCTACCCAGTAAAGGAGGTTTACGAGTGAACTAGGAGGTGCGATTTTAATTCCAAAACTAAAACATATGAGTGAGTTTTACCACTAAATTCTATGACAACACTATTTAGGAGGTCCCTAACCAATTCACAGAGGAATTGGTGACATAATAAGAGCAGAACTGGTGGCCATCCCACCTCAGGATGGTCCCTAGTTTGTGACAGTCCCAACCGTCCTACCCCAATACGGTGGCTTATCTATGCATGATTTATCTACTATTATATTTTAGTTAGATTATATATTATCATATGATGATATTTTCCAAATTTAATGTATTTTGTAGCTATATTAAGCGAGATATCACATTTTTAGTATTTTGTAGGTTCTTATGCAGGTCTACGAAGGTCATTTGGAGAAGCACCTAAAAATGTAATTTATTATATAAGTATGACCATATGGGTTCTCTTAAAATCATATTTTATGCATACTGTCCAAGTTTCATTTCATTTGGATATTTTTTGGTTCAAAAATTGCTTACTTTGGGTTTTGCAAGTTGGAAACAGACACTGCGAATGCGACACACCATAGGACACAATTTTAGTTCTATTTTGGGTGAGATCTTATCAAAACCATCAATTTTACATCCCTCTATAATTTCAAGTCAATTGTAATTTATTTGGTATAATATCTATGCATATTCTCATTACTAGTATTTTGGTGCCTATGGGGATTGCATGTTTTTCATCATACACACTTGCTACTTGAAATTTATGATTTCATTGTGTCTAGGTGCATGTTTCTACAGTGTATTAGGAAGGATCACAAGACCTCAAGATCAAATATACATGTGGCAGCCACATTAGCCCACCCACCTCGATTGTGGGTACGAGGAAAGACACTGGAAGTGCATCGAGTTACTTGAAGGATTTGATCCTTGGGCACCCAAAATTTGTAATAATTGTATCATATTTGAGCCCTCAAGGGGAATTATATGTAACCTTGGATTTTATCCACTAAATTAATAAGAAAGAGACTTGCTTTACTTCATTTCTTTCTATTTGGTATTTCTTCCATTTTACTTGCATGCTTCCGATTTGATGCTCATGAGACATAGGAGATAGATGCACATTGTTACTATTAATTAGGTGCATAATTTTTCCCCTAATTCACATTGTAATAGGGAAAGGATAACCAAAATATTTTTTGAGAAAATTTTAGTGAAATAGTTTCTCCGTGGAGTAGCCCATATTGGGTGAACCACGTGAAATTGGTGTCTCTATTGTGTGTGGTGATTTATGCATTGCTTTGATTACTGTTGTTGATATTAATATTGATACATTGCATAATATTTATTGGAAAAAAAATTAAAAAGTGGTATTATACTGTTCACCCCCCATCTTAGTATAAGCTTGTGTTCTTCAATTGGTATCAGAGCGGGTTCCTTCGAAAGAGTTTAATAGGTTGAAGAAAAAGCTTACAATAACACAGATGGATTCTCAAAGTGGATCCTCAGGAAATTCATCACCATTGTTTTATGGGAACAATTATACACTATGGATCATAAGTATGAAGTTTCATCTAATGGCACTTGGAAATGAAGTATGTGAAGCAGTTGAAAATGGATATGCACCACTAGCCACTCCACCTACATATAAATATGGTAAGCTTATACATAATTATAACTTAAGAGCAATGAATGCAATTCAAAAGGGCTTGCATGAAATAGATTTTATAAATATTATGCATTGCAAATCAGCAAAGAAAATTTGGGATAAGTTGCAAGGCATATATGAAGGAGATAAAAAGGTCAAAAGGGCCAAGTTGCAAAACTTCAAAAGAGCATTTGAAGATCTAAAAATGAAGGATGAGGAAAAAAATTTCTGCATATCTACTTCCTATGGATGAAGTTGTTAGCTCCATGCAAGGACTTGGGATTGAATTTTCAGAACTTGATGTGTGTGATAAGATTCTAAGATAACTTCTAAAAAGGTTTAGTGAAAATATTTCAGCTATAGAAGAGTCAAAAGATATTGATCATTTGAAAAGAGATGAATTACATGGCATTCTCACAACATTTGAGATAAGAATAAAAGAGGAACCTATTCCCCAAAAAGAAGTAGTATTTAAAGCCACTAAGAAGACTAAGGGTAAGAATTCATATTCAAGCAATGAGCTATCCAATGATGAAGAAGCCAATTATGGCAGAAGGAACAAAGACTCAAGAAAGTACAAAGGTATAAAATTAGTTAGATGTTTTAAATCTGAAAAATATTCACTATGCATCTGATTATCTAGAAGCTAGAAATAGTAATGGTGATGAGAAACTGGATCATAAAAATAGGGATGTAGGAAGGCATAGATACCAAAAGAAAAATAGGGATGGACAAGGTACACAAGGGAAGAAGTTTTTCCAGAGGCATAAGAAGAGTTTCTATGCAGATAAGGCAGGTAAGAGCTCAAGTGATAGTGATGATAGTTCCTCAGATAATGATAGAGATGAAGTTATATTTTTGGCAAAAGAAAAATAAGTGGTTAGGAAAAGGACACCAATAATCCTCAAATATTTTAGATGTGGTAACTTTGGTCATCTTGAGGATAGTTGTATGAAGAATTGATTCAGTTTCAATGATGATGAGTATGAACATACATTTGAAGGACCAAAAGAGAATCTTCTTATGGCACTAGAAGAAGAAGGAGGTGATCCTATAGAAGACAAGTCAGAAAAGAATGAAAATATTTTCAAAGGTAAACAAATAGAGAAAGAATTAAAGAAGAGAGAAGTTGATCTTGAGGGAGAGCTTATTCATGCTCTTGATGAATTAAAGAAGGTAAGAAAGCAAAACTCCCAAATTAAGATTTAGTTTTAAGAATGTGATAAAGAGAAAGGAAAGCTTATAGAGGATCTAAATAATTCAATGGCTAAGACAAGGAAGTTCAGATTAGAGCATGAAGTAGCTTCACTAAGGAAGGAAGTAAAAGAGTCTAAGGACAGGTTACACAAATTTGGGAGAAGCTCAAAAAATTTGGATAATATTATCAAGACACAAAGACCTACATCAAGCAAAATAGGACTTGGTTTTGAACATGTACAAAATAACCATAGAGAGGAGTCAATATCAAGTTCTGAAGAAGAAGAAAATTCAGAAGAAGAGAGTGTAAGAGAAAGTGAAACTTTTGATGAAGAGTTGTGTTGTGGCTGATCCACAACACACCCCAAAATTGGGGACCCACCTTTTTTGCATGCTTTCAAAGAAAACTGCAGTAGCCCAGGTGCTAAAAAAATCAAGAAAAAGCAAAAATTTCACTAAGGAAAAAAAGTGTCGCGATATCGCGACATGTCGCTCTGTCGCGGCCGAAAGTTGTCGCGATATCGCGACATGTCGCTCCGTCGCTGCCGAAATGAAAAAGTGTCGCGATATCGCGACATGTTGCTCCGTCGCTGGCAAATGAAAAAGTGTCGCGATATCGCGACATGTCGCGTTTTCGCGGCCCAGGCAAGCAGGAAGAGGCATTGATCGAAAATTGTCGCGATTTCGCGACGTGTTGTGAAATCGCGGTCCAGAGAGGAGAGAGAAAGGCAGAATGGAAAATTGTAGCGAAATCGTGACATGTCGCAAAATCGCGGTCAAGACAGTCAAACGGGGCACGAAGCAGAAAAGCGTAGCGAAATCGCGACGTGTCGCAAAATCACGGTCAACGCAGTCAACGGCAGCAGGTGGGCGGAACCGTCGCGAAATCGCGACGTGTTTGATTTTCGCGGCTTGCAAACGGGCGGAAGGCATAAAATATAAAATGGTCACGAAATCGTGACAAAACCGAGCCAAAGGCGATAAGGCCCAGCAGTGTAGCGAAATCGCGACGAGAACTGACACAAAGCGCATAAGTCGAAAGGCGTCGCGAAATCGCGACGCGTCGCGTTTTCGCGGCGCGGGTGGATTAAAAGGCCTAAGGGGTAAAATGGTAGCGATTTCGCTACAGTCAAAAAATGAAGCCAAACAAAGCAAAGAGCGTAGCGAAATCGCTACGTGTTTCGGTATCGTGGTTCACCTGAATGAAAAGAGTCTAAGGCACAAAGGCGTAGCGATATCGCGCAACTTTTGAGGAAACGTTCCAGCCAGACAAAGACGTCGCGAAATCGTGACAGAAAGTGAAGACCATGCAGAGGGCAGAAAATGGTAGCGATTTCGCGACACTTTATTGAAAAGAGACTAAGTGCGGAAAACTTGTAGCGAAATCGTGACATGTCAGATTTTCGTTGTGCATGAAGGCAAGAAAGGCTGCTGACAGAAAAACGTCGCGATATCGCGACATGTCTCATTTTCGCTGTGCATGAAAGCGGATAGGGTTATTGGCAGGAAAATGTCGCGATATCGCGACATGTCGCGTTTTCGCGGTGAAAGCAAGGAAGCAAAGCTACATGCTATTTTTGGTCGCGATTTACATGGGGCCGTTACAGAACATGCAAAAAAGTGCGGAACACGTGGCATACATGTGTAAGGGCTACAGAGGCGTTACAGTTCATAGAGAAGATCTCGAGCACAAAATCAAAAGCAATGGAAAGGCGAGGAAGGTGAAACGAAGCAATCTGGAAGACGAAACGAACCGTCGTGGAAGGAGAAGCAGTTTGCCAGCAAGTATAAAATCAGAGGCGCAGATTGATACGGGGTCGAAAACCGCTATGAGCAGTGTTGCAGAGTTGATGGTGATTAGCCGTTCTGGGCCTGCTATGGAGTGCTTTTCTTCCACCTTTTGCTGGTTTTGAGAAAAACCAGAGATTCTGCTATTGTAACAGGACATATTTATTTAATGCAGAATTGTTCAAAAATTTGCATTTTATGGGCAAGAAAGGATGAGAAATTTTTTGCATGCTTCATTTTAACTGTTCTATTTTTCTCCTTTCAGATTTCAGATTTATAAATGAAATACATGCCATTGTTTTGGGTTATTTCATGTGAATGTCTGCAATCTGAAAATTATTTTAAACCCTTGGAGCTAGCACCTAGTTTACTTTGATTGTGTTTGTTTTGCAGGTCAAATAGGCTAGGTTGCATGTATGAAACTCTCACGTATTCGGTTTTGTCGGAATAGGATAGCATCAGACTGAACGTGTTCAATGTTTAATTTTCTGTATTTCTGTTTCATTTTTATTTTATTTTCCAGAAGGTTCAACTTAGTTAAAATAAATATTTAAAAATTATAAAATCTAAAAAAGTAAAATAATGAACAATCACTAAAGTTTCATGATGAAATAAACCTACATTGCCCCTTGTTTACAGTTACTTGCAATCACTAAGGTGTTCCAAGCATTTAAATTGATTATCTTTATTTGAGATTACTAATACACAGTTGCAAATGCTAATACAACGGAGACCTTGGAGAAGTTGGTTGTTTAACTTCTTTGCAAGAGGGGATTTGGAACCCAAATCCTAAGGAAGAGTGTAATTTCACAAGTGTGTGAAAATACCACTCAACATTTTGGCGCTAGAAGGAGGGCTTGAACCGGTTTATTTCAGATTAATTTAAATGCTATAGGGATTTAAATTTTGAATATTTCATGCCCTATTGATTATTATCTTTAGCCCTCTTTTAATATTACAACTTTGTACTGTTAAAAGGAGGACATGAATTGCTATGCACTGGTCTAACGCTTTGATTGTTCATACAGGAATAATGTGATTTAATTTGATTTAAAAAAAAAATAATAAATAAATTAAAAAAAAAAAATTGTTTTTTGGGTATTAAAGTTATATTCTTTAAGATTCACTAATGGCTATGTTTTCACCGTGGATGACAGGTAGCCCATTGAACATACCAGGAGTTCAACATTATTTGCCCGTTGGTTTTGAGAGATGTCTTCCTCGATTTTTGTCTAACGGGACAAATACTGCAGGAGAACACATTCAAGCATTCAAATTTGTTGTGAATCACTTAACAATTTGGCATGATGATGTTGTTTGTAAAATGTTCCCTTACACCTTGGACAAAGTGGCATTTGATTGGTTTACAAGTCTGCCCTTAGGGTCTATCACTTCTTGGGCTCAGCTAGAGGCAACATTTCTTAATCAATTCAACAAAAAGCAAGTTGACCCAATCCGCATGTATGAGCAGTTTTTCACTATTAAAAAAGGACCAAGTGAAAATGTGAAGTCATTTTCTGAAAGGTTCTTTGGATTATATGCTCAATTAGTGACATTTTATGCTCTTCAAGAAGAAATGGCTCTCCAAATATATGTAAATGCTCTTGACCCACTCATTTCCACATATTTGCGAGGGATGCCTCAAATCACATCTTTGACACAAGCCTATACTCAAGCAATGGCAATTGAGCAACAATTGAGTTGTCAAAATTATGGTGGGGGTTTTGGATCGTATAATCTTCAATCATTTAATACCTCCTTTACCCATCCAATGATTTATCCACCTCAACCAAATTCAAGTGTAAATCAATTTCAGAATCAACAATCATTCCCAAGCTTCAATCAATTTCAAAATCCTCAACCTACTATGCAAGATCAACCATCTTTCTTAAGTATGAATCAACTTCAAAATACTCATCTTGATTCAAAGGATATTTCTAAAATCAATTTTAATGATTTTCATAAGAATATGATTTTAGGCAAGGGAGGAGTACTAGATCCAACTAGTATTGAAACATGTGACAAATTGGAAACCCTTGACTCACCAAAAGATGAATTCTATGAGGATGAATCTATTTCGGATGACATTGTTGAAAGTAATGGCCTAGAAAATTCACACCTTCCAAATCATGTTAAACTTGAATCATGGGTTACACATGTGGATTATGATAGCCTTATCAATTTGAATACAAGCAATAACCCAATTTTGGAAGTAATTGAACCATCTAAGGAAGGTGAAGATAAACTTGATGAGAAACATGTTGATGAATTAAAAGATGATGAAGAAATAATTGAGCATCACAATTTGACTTTGAAAGATGATCATTATGATTCTTGGGAAGAGTATGCTCACTCCAAAACTGCTAATGAAATTTGTGTGCCTATTGATATGCAGGATGATACAATTGCCCTTTCACATGAGGATATTACAAGTCTTGTACAATCTGAGAATGTTTTGGAAGAAGGGTTGGAATCTCATCAAAGGTTGGAGAAGGATATTGATTTTACTACCATGGATGAAGAAGGAGAATCAATTGTTTTTGTTCCCCTTGGGGGGCAAGAAATCAAAAATCTTGATCCACCTATTGTTTCTACAATGTCTATGCCATCTCAAAATGATGAAATTACAAAGCCTAAGTGGTGTGGGTTTGATACTATTGATGATCCTAATGAAAATATGGATTTTGAGGCAACTCAAGCCATTGATCATGGAAAGGTGTCACGTGACACATATCTTGAAAAACTAGGCTCTTGTTTTGAAAAGGATGGATGCATGTTTGATTGGGTGCCTAACTTTGGTGTTTTTGAACAGGTGTTGGATGATGAAGAAGACAATGAAGAAAAAGAAAAAGCTACTAACACTCATCAAGTTGTGATAAATTCTAATCATGATGGGTTGAGTATGGGTGACAAGGTGAAATCTTTACCTTTGGTAGTAGCCACAAAAATTTTAAGTGATGGGTTACATGATGTCCCTTTGGATGCTAATGTCATTGATGATGAAATGTCAAATCTTGGTCAAGCTTTGATTGATTTTGATTGCTTTAAAATCTCGAAAAATAATTTGAATTCAAGACTTTTAGAAATAGGCTCTTGTTTGCAATATCTCACTTTTGAAAAGGAGAGCCTACTTCTAAATCATGAATGGAATGATGAAACTTGCACTTTAAAGAATAGACAAGATAAAATTGAATATCATTTATTGTCTAATCATTTTAGTAATTTGATGCTCACCTATGAGAATACTAATGGAACTAAATCTAATTGGTGGGGTGAGCATGGCAAGTTGAAATTTGTTGCATTGTTTGGTCTAATCTTGTTTTTGTTGGATTCCTACAACATTTGGCATGCGTATCATGTTATATTTTTGTTGAAATGTTCTAATCATGTTTGGGATCCAGGAAAGTAATAGTCCAAGCTTGGCATCATCTTGTACTATATTGTATATAAATTTTGGTTTTGGGTTTGGTTTGTGTTTTCAAGTTTCATTTTGGGATTGCTATTTGGATTTGGATTGAATAAGTTTTATTTAAGTTGTGTGTTTGATTTCGTTTGACATGTTTGGTTTGTATAAAAAAAAAAAAAAGAAGAAAAATTTGAGATGTCAACTTATGCCTAAGATCAGGGAGAATATGAAACATTGGAATTGTGTTGTAGAAAGCTCCACAAGTAACACAAACATTTAAATATTATCGTTTGGATCTTGTGATGCATGAAGTTGTCAGTTTTGCACATTATGGTAAATTAGATGATATATTCCAAAAGAAGCAGTGCATTCATATCTCATGTCATATTCCACATTGCATATACATGTCATCTCGAGTTACATTTTCATTCCATGGGCAATTATTGAGAAGGTGTTGAATCCTCTTAGGATTATTACATAACATATATTAAAAGGATCCTAAGGTTGGGAACTGCTGTCCAAGCTATCTTGAACCAAGCACATTCCATGCACATTAAAAAGAATCTTGAGCAAAATGGTCAAAACCATACTTGGATGAAAAGGTGAGGTGAAAAGAATATTTCATGTCTGTCCTATCATGCAACATAATCCTTAAAACAGTGGTTTTTACCATTTCCATCAAGCTTAAAGCCTAAAACCAGAGTAGTAAGGATAGGGTTAAATCCTCATCGAACTTAGGTTGAGGATCCAACTCCCCAAAGCTCTGATTTGACCTACATGGAGTAGTAAGGATAGGACTTAATTCTCATCTCGCTTAGGTTGAGAATCCGATTCCCCAAAGCTTCCATTTTTTCCCATTTCATCATAAAGCTTGGATTGGAAGGATCGTACTACATGTCCTCTCGCAAAGGATGGGTAGTCATCCCAAAGGTCCAAGCAATAAAAGTAAAACTAATTTTTTCCATTTCATCTCAATCTTGGATTGGAAGGATTGTACTACGTGTCCTCTCGCAAAGGATGGGTAGTCATCCCCAAGGTCCAAGAGATAAAAGATAATATTTTCCATTTCATCTTAATATTGGATTGGAGGGATCGTACTACATGTCCCTAGCAAGGATGGGTAGTCATCCCAAAGGTCCAAAGAAAAAAAGAGAGAAAAGAATGAATGAAAGCCAAGTCATGGATTATGGGGTTAAGTATGCTCATGCGTGGCAACATGTCTTGTCTAAAAGCAAGACCACTGATTGCTCATATGGATAGACTAGCCTGACCATTTCATCCATAACAGGTTAAATTATTTTGTTCAAGATGAGGTAATGAACTCCAAATCAGAATAGTAAGGATAGGGTTAAATTCCCATCTCGCTTAGGTTGGGAATCCTATTCCCCAAAGTTCTGATTTCACTCACACTTGCACATGGGTTCAAGATGGTAGTGACACATAACCAACTTTGGGATCTAGTAAAATTAATTCAGTATACATATTTTTGGTCCTAAGAGGGTTTGACATTTTTAATATGTTTGTCCATGATATTAGAAGGTTTGAGCATTTATAAAGCAGGTTGTTACATCTCTAGCATCTTCATCATACATCAAATCCTGCACAAATCATTCATAGCCTTGCATACAAATCATAAGTGAAACTGACAATGGAATGTTGAACAAGTTCAAATGATAGGGAATGAAGCACATTGCACACACCAAGCTGATACTTAATGATTCTGATGTTTCATGTATTTCTGATCTGTCGGTATTTGTTTATCTTCTATGTGCTGACGTCTGTATCTAAGCTTGTATGTTTCAGGTTGGGTTCTCACCAAAATGCTCGAGAGCATTTGACAACAGAGTCACCATTTGTTGTGGCTGATCCACAACACACCCCAAAATTGGGGACCCACCTTTTTTGCATGCTTTCAAAGAAAACTGCAGTAGCCCAGGTGCTAAAAAAATCAAGAAAAAGCAAAAATTTCACTAAGGAAAAAAAGTGTCGCGATATCGCGACATGTCGCTCTGTCGCGGCCGAAAGTTGTCGCGATATCGCGACATGTCGCTCCGTCACTGCCAAAATGAAAAAGTGTCGCGATATCGCGACATGTTGCTCTGTAAAGGGACGTGACATGTCGTCCGGCCCGGCAAGCAGGAAGAGGCATTGATCAAAAATTGTCGCGATTTCACGACGTGTTGTGAAATCGCGGTCCAGAGAGGAGAGAGAAAGGCAGAATGGAAAATTGTAGCGAAATCATGACATGTCACAAAATCACGGTCAAGACAGTCAAACGGGGCACGAAGCAGAAAAGCGTAGCGAAATCGCGACGTGTCGCAAAATCACGGTCAACGCAGTCAACGGCAGCAGGTGGGCGGAACCGTCGCGAAATCGTGACGTGTTTGATTTTCGCGGCTTGCAAACGGGCGGAAGGCATAAAATATAAAATGGTCACGAAATCATGACAAAACCGAGCCAAAGGCGATAAGGCCCAGCAGTGTAGCGAAATCGCGACGAGAACTGACACAAAGCGCATAAGTCGAAAGGCGTCACGAAATCGCGACGCGTCGCGTTTTTGCGGCGCAGGTGGATTAAAAGGCCTAAGGGGTAAAATGGTAGCGATTTCGCTACAGTCAAAAAATGAAGCCAAACAAAGCAAAGAGCGTAGCGAAATCGCTACGTGTTCCGGTATCGTGGTTCACCTGAATGAAAAGAGTCTAAGGCACAAAGGCGTAGCGATATCGCGCAACTTTTGAGGAAACAGGCAAGCAAGACAAAGACGTCGCGAAATCGCGACGGAAAGTGAAGACCATGCAGAGGGCAAGAAAATGGTAGCGATTTCGCGACACTTTATTGAAAAGAGACTAAGTGCGGAAAACTTGTAGCGAAATCGCGACATGTCGGATTTTCGCTGTGCATGAAGGCAAGAAAGGCTGCTGACAAAAAAACGTCGCGATATCGCGACATGTCTCATTTTCGTTGTGCATGAAAGCGGATAGGGTTATTGGCAAGAAAATGTCGCGATATCGCGACATGTCGCGTTTTCGCGGTGAAAGCAAGGAAGCAAAGCTACATGCTATTTTTGGTCACGATTTACATGGGGCCATTACAGAACATGCAAAAAAGTGCGGAACACGTGGCATACATGTGTAAGGGCTGCAGAGGCATTACAGTTCACGAGAGAAGATCTCGAGCACAAAATCAAAAGCAATGGAAAGGCGGGGAAGGTGAAACGAAGCAATCTCGAAGACGAAACGAACCGTCGTGGAAGGAGAAGCAATTTGCCAGCAAGTATAAAATGCAGAGAGCGCTAGATTGATACGAGGTCAGAAACCTCGCTGAGCCAGTGTTGCAGAGTTGATGGTGATTAGCCGTTCTGGGCCTGCTGTGGAGTGCTTTTCTTCCACCTTTTGCTGGTTTTGAGAAAAACCAGAGATTCTGCTATTGTAACAGGACATATTTATTTAATGCAGAATTGTTCAAAAATTTGCATTTTATGGGCAAGAAAGGATGAGAAATTTTTTGCATGCTTCATTTTAACTGTTCTATTTTTCTCCTTTCGGATTTCAGATTTATAAATGAAATACATGCCATTGTTTTGGGTTATTTCATGTGAATGTCTCGCAATCTGAAAATTATTTTAAACCCTTGGAGCTAGCACCTAGTTTACTTTGATTGTGTTTGTTTTGCAGGTCAAATAGGCTAGGTTGCATGTATGAAACTCTCACGTATTCGGTTTTGTCGGAATAGGATAGCATCAGATCGAACGTGTTCAATGTTTAATTTTCTGTATTTCTTTTTCATTTTTATTTTATTTTTCCCGAAGGTTCGACTTAGTTAAAACAAATATTTAAAAATTATAAAATCTAAAAAAGTAAAATAATGAACAATCACTAAAGTTTCATGATGAAATAAACCTACATTGCCCCTTGTTTACGATTACTTGCAATCACTAAGGTGTTCCAAGCATTTAAATTGATTATCTTTATCTGAGATTACTAATACACTAGTTGCAAATGCTAATACAACGGAGACCTTGGAGAAGTTGGTTGTTTAACTTCTTTGCAAGAGGGGATTTGGAACCCAAATCCTAAGGAAGAGTGTAATTTCACAAGTGTGCGAAAATACCACTCAACAAGTTGGATAACGAAAATTTCAACAAAGAAAGGAACAATGCACAAATGAAGAAAAAATGGAACATAAACCAACACAGGGTAAAAGAAACTAAAATACCAATGAGGTCAAGGCAAGGTAGTTTCAATGGAAGATGCTTCTCATATCATAGGTTTGGGCACAAGGCTACACAATGCAGGACACATGGAAAATAGGAATATGGAAGCTTCAACAACAAATAATTTTTTCAAGGGTATTGCTACTCTTGTAATCAGTTTGGTCACAAGGCAGTGAATTGCAGGGTTCATGACATGAATAGATATGGCTTCACCAAGAGAAATTCCAAGATATTTACACCTCCAAGGAATAACAACATAAGTGTTATAAGTGCAATAATGATGGACATATAGCAAAGTGGTTCAGAGCAAAAATTCCAGAGACAAGTAGGAACAAAAATAGTTAGAGGAATTAGAAGGATCAGATGGGGAGGAAAGTGGACAAAGGAAAATATCAGTGTATTCTGGGAGTAGAAATACTCCCACCCAAGAATTAATCACCTCGAGAGGATGTGGGAGGAGCTAAGCTAAGATTCTCATTCTTAGACCCAAGCCCCAAAGGTGACCCTTTGCCATTGATAACAAAGGGGGAGAGATTTGAGTTAGGGGGAGAGCAATCAGTCAGGGGAAGTAGTTTCTCATGGGGAGTAGAACAAAAAAGGTAAAAAGAATGGTCAAAGGAAAATGGGTTGCCATCTATGGCAAAGGGGGAGATTTTTAGAAGTATAAGCAAGATTAGTTGTCATTGATGTCAAAATTTAGTTTCAGTGAGCAGTGTAAGAGGAAAGATTTCAAGAGTCAGTTTCAAAAATAAGAATGTGATTAGATAAGGTCTACAGGAGAAGTTCAAAGGCCCAAGAAAAATAATATTATAATATTTTATTATAATATTAAAGGTCTAATGGAAAGACCTAAAGTAATTAAATTAATTATAATAATTTCATTATAAATTAATTTTTAATTTAATTTAATTAACCCTATGGTTATTAAATTAATTAAAATTTAATTATAATAATTTTATTATTAATTAAATTATAATCTAATTTAATTAACCATAAAGTTAGGGTTGTAAGGGAAAACGAAATGCGCCGACGTCATGAATAAATCCCTCTACTGACATCTAATATTGTGGTGGCATAATGGTATAAATACCATATGCCTTAGTGGAAAAGAACTAATCTTCGTTCGAATTACTCTAAGCCTACGATTTCTATGATTTTCATGCAAGGAAGAAGACACATTTTTTTTCGCCTTGTGTGCACCAGTGAAGAAACAAGGTTTGCGAGACTCTAAGCCTCATATCGATTCGATGGGTTGGACTGGTGGCAAGCAGATGTGACTTAGGGTTTTGGCAAGTGGGAGGACCTGTTGGTCTGACTTTCATGCACACCCCGGGAAAGGATGAGGTAAGGAAGCTCCGGAGACACCCACGGGACGGATCCCACTCATCTTTAGGATCTAGCTGGTTATCCAAGGTGCGAGTTACAGAGTTGGGTCGAATGGCAATTCACTCTTTTCCACTTCTGGAATAGATTTCAATATGGACTGCTCTGTTACCTTACAGGGGGTTCTTGAACTTGTTCAGTAGTTGCAAAAGTTGTTGACAATCAGATTTAACTTAAATTCTTTGATCTAGCTCTCATGGGTCAGCAGATTTAAATAAAAGGAAAATAAAGAAAATAAAAATAGATCATTCACGGTAAGCAAAGAGAGGGTAGGGTAGGGCAGAAAGAGAAGTTCATCAGACATTAAACTGTAAAACTCTAAACTATCAATTTTATCTATGCTACTAGCTTCACAACAGAACAAATCAAATAAGAAAGTGTCCAGTCAGTCTAAGATCACTTTCAACTAAGAGCACAAGGCAGAGTGGAACAGATCTAGCAAAAAATTACAAATCCAAGGGCAGCTGGTTAAAACTGGTATCTTTCACTGGCAACCTAGCTCGCACAGTGAAGACAGAGCAATTAGAACAAACTTAACCTCAAATTTGCAATTTCCCCCAGCAGACAATAGAACAACTGAAGCCTAACAACATATTTAAACTTGATAACACAGATTCACAACATATATCTAACAAAATTTAAATGGAACGAATAACAAAAGAAGATACACTTATCACACTCTGCAAAAGATTAGGCTCCTAGCCATGCTATCACAGAAAAGCTAAAGCACATCAACTCCAAGTCCGTAAACAAAGGATTTCACAAGATTTGCAAGAAATTGCTTATAAGCCTTTTATTTCTAAGTCTCCGCCTCCCGCGATTACATTTAGAATCTGTATTTATAGACTCAAGACAGACCCTGATCTTTTCAAAATATCTTCTTCAAACCCTAAATCTTATCGCACTTAAACCCTAGGACCCGGGTTTTACAATAAAAATCCATTTAAAAATCAAAGTCCGGATAGAACTTAACCCTTTGGCAAATCTATGCAGTCAACTGCCATAAGTGGAGAAGATAAAATCGAATGCCACTTGCATTCATCCGCAGCTGCAAATAAATGCCTCCATTAATTCTGCTGGTGAGCCGGATGAGTCACCACTTCTCTCAGATCTGATCTCCATAAAGCCATCCCTGTGTTGAAATTGTCTTCATGCTATCAAGTCTGCAATAAATTTGTCATTGAATGCTCTCACCGGTAGCTTCTCTTCTAGCATGGCGGTCCTTGACTAAACCCACACTTTATATTTTTATTTATGGTCTTTCCCGATTGTCCCGCAAGTGCCAGGTGGAATCCTGCATGAAAGACAAAATATTATATTAGCACTTTAAAAATCATTAAATCATAAGCTTTTAAACATTAAAAACAGATTAAAATTCGCAAAATAAGCTTGCATGTCGGCCTCTGCATGTCTGCCTCACGCTTTGACACGTGTCGCTACCCCAGGATGCCTTCTGTTTCCCGCCGGAATGCACTTTCAGGTCAACTTATGACTTTCTCTCTCCTATCGCGATTCTGCGACATGTCACGATTTCGTGACATGTCACGAAATCGCGACCTCGCCAGCGCATCGGCAACTTCTTCCCTTGTCGGCCGCGAAAACGTGACATGTCACGATTTTGCGACATGTCGCGAAATCACGACCTTCCTGGCCTCCGTACAACTTCTTGATTTTCAGCCGTGAAAATAGAACACGTCGCGATATCGCGACAGTTCCCTTACCTGCATGCGTTGACCGCGATTTTGGAACATGTTTGCGACTTAGCCGATTTTTCATTCTGCAGCCCACTTTCTCTCTCCTACCATGAAAATGCGACATGTCACGATTTCACGACATGTCGCAAAATTGCGCCCTTCCGTACAGCTTGCTTCTCTCTCCAAAAACTGTCGCGATTTTGCGACATGTCGCGAAATCGCGACCTTTTTGGCACTTAGCCAATTTTCATGCATTTTCTCTCTCTTGCCACGAAAATGCGACATGTCACGATTTCACGACATGTCGCAAAATCGCGCCCTCCGTATAGCTTTCTTTCTCTCTCCTCCGACCGACAGCGATTTTGCGACAGTTTCCAAAAATGGAAACGTCGCGATATCGCGACACTTCCAAAAATGGAAAGTGTCACGATTTCGCTACACTTTTTCGACTTAGCTGCATTTTGATTTACCCGTCGCGATATCGCGACATTTTTGAAAATGGAAGTGTCGCGATATCGCGACACTACCAAAAATGGAAAGTTTGATTTTTCATGAATTTATGCAACTGTTTTCTGGATTTTTCTCAGTACCGGTGCAGGGATTTGGCTTAAGCATGAATGATTTCTAGCATGTAAAAGTTAAGCTTAAGAAAACACAGGCTAGAAAGACAGGAAAAGCACAACTTAAAAAGGAAACAAGCAAAACTAGATTTAAAACTGGAAAGGATCAAGAGGGTCCCTGCTGCAAAAATGAAAGTTCAGAATTTTCTAAGGATGGAATCTCATTTTTTAGTGGGGGTGTGTTGCTTCTCAACAAATGGCGATATCTGCGGGTAAAATAGTAGCACTATTTTAGAACCCAAGACTCTGGTTTCAAAACAAAAAGACCATGCATCATGCCTTGCCACGTACATTCTTCACAATAAATTGACTGCTAACTGCTAGCTATTAAAATTTTCCAAGGACATACTAGGATGGATTACTTCAAGGAAGATTTCTGATGTGCAATTTCAAAGGGTATAAACTTTCTTCAAGGATGACTGGTTTGAATGATAAACTTGGATTAATCAACTTTTCTAGATTGTAAAAGGGGAAACCGAGTAGAGCTCTGTTTACTAGTTTAGCCTCTTACAGCCTAGACAGAGTTACCATTTAGATTTACACGACCCAAATTTAAAACTGTAGGGCAGAATCTAATATTGGCTGCCTCTTTTAATTGTTCAACTCTTTTCTTTTCTTTTTTTTTTCTTATCTTTTTTTTTTTTTTTATCTCTCTTCTTTTTGAAATATATCACTATCTGGAAGACTTTAGAGAAATTACAAATTTCTTTTAACATTTGATCAACCTGGAACTGTTTCAATCTAGGCATTGATAGCCTCTGGTGACACCCAAATAATTGCATGAACCATAGTCCCCTCTTGTGACCAGCTTTTCTTGGATTCCCCGGGAGTTCCTCCAACTAAACAGCATAGCAGTTTTTCTATCATTAAAACAACTGTGGCAAGTAAGACACAAGATCCAATCATCTCTCTACCTTTGTCCTGAATAACAAAATAATTCTACAGTTCAGAGCAAGCAGACTATCTCAATTAGAATGGTGAGCAGAATGGGGGGGCACTGGATTGAGGATTTATCAGCTAGGAATAAAACAATTTTTAGCAGGCTGACTTTTCATTGATGCTCAGGCAGAGGTTTAAAGGACAAAATTTTTAGAAGCCAAAGGACTTTATACAGGCTTCCAAGGACAGGCACAGGCTTTAAAGCAAAACAAAATAAAACTGTACAGACTAAAGCACAGAACTGTACAGGCAAAGGGAATAAAATAAACTGAACAGACAAAGAAAGAAAAGAACTAAAACAAAAGACTGTACAGACAAGAAAATAAAAACTGTACAGGCAATAATAAACTAAAAGAACTGAAGCAAAGCAACTAAAATCGCTGAATCGCAAAGAAAGCTAAACCGCAACAAGACTAAAATAAACTAAAGCAATCGTACAGACAAGAAAGAAAAAGAACTGCAATAAAGAACTAAAGCAAATAAAACTGAAACAAAAGACTGTACAGACTTAAAAGAAAACAAGCTGACATAAAAAGACAAAGAAAGGAAATAAAAAGCACTGACAAAAGAAATAAACTACACAAGCTAAAAATGAAAAACAACTAAAGATTAAAAATTAAGACGAAGCAACTAAAAGAACTGCAGAGCATTAAAATTAAACTGAAACAGATTAAAACTGTACAGACAAAGAAATAAAAAAACTGCACTGACAAAGAAATAAACCTGAAAAACTGAAATAAACAACTAAAGCAAATGTACAGAAATCTAGCACCAAACTAAAGCAAAATAAACTGCAAAGCTATTTACAATATGTACACATATTACAACTTCCCTTCATACTCAAAAAATGCAGCAGTTGGGAAAGCAGAGAAATGGTGCCTTAAATTTTTTTTGACCATGTGCAAGTAATTTAGAAAAATTACCTTTCAGGTCCTGTTGACGAAATGCACTCCAGACTGTGCTTCAAAAATTTGCTATCTGGGAAAGACTTGGGTTTACTGTCTTCCCTGTCCCATTTGAAAAACAAATCTGTAACTCCTTCAAATTAAACAAATCATATAATAACAAATCATATGATAACATGTTTATGCTTCTAATTGAAGGGTTTGCAGAGTTCTTTCAAAAGGACTGAATGTAAAAAACCTCCAGGATCAAATACCTTAAAATCTTGACAGACCCAAACCACCACATCTTCAAAATTATGTGACAAATGAAAGAAATCATGTTTTATCTGTATGCCCTGGTTCTTAACAACTTGAACATTTTGTGGTTGCTGCACTGCTTCAATATCCAGGACTTCAATTTTTATCCCTCTAGAAGAATGCTTACAATTTTCCTTTTCACCTAAGCCTTGCTTAGATTTAACCTCATCAATGTGCAATATCCAACTGTCACTGTTGTGATGGTTTAGAGTTGTAACTGTTCTCACATTTTCAGTTGCCAAATTATAAACTCCAATATCTGCATCAACACAGTTTATAGCCTTTTGTTTGACATTATGTTCAGAAGTTGCAGGCTTATGTTGAGACAGTTCATCAATTCTAAGTTGGCTGACCACATTCATATTTACCATCTTTTCCTCCTTTTCTCGAAATCCAACAGGTGGTCCAGAGTAACCCTCAATCAAGTTAACCTTATGTTCAACAATCTGAGGCAGTTCATAGAGGGTGATGTCAGCTTTAAGTTCCCTCATATCCTCAATGATGTTATCCTCGTCAGTTACTTCTGCATAGTGAGATTGAATCTCACTTTCATCATCCTCTGATGAGGAAGGATCATAGTTAGGTTCTGGACTCTGACATCTCAAATTATAACTGTCCATTTTGAACTGTTGAAAATCTTGCATTTCATCCATAGGAGTCTCTATAAGACTTTCTGTCTCTTCAAGAAAAGTGAAAGAATCTGAAACCCTGGTTGTACTATTTTGGGTGAACTAGAAATATCAATATTTCTTTGATCTCTAGAAAAATTTAACTCATCAGGAAAAACTTCAGATTTGGGTGGTGCCAGATCACAACTGTTCAGTTCAAGCACCTGCACTTTGAGCTTGTCAAAACTTTTCTCTGTATTTTGCACATGCTGAGTGGATGTGACAGTTAACGAAGTCTCCTTGGGTAGATCATGACATGTTGGCACTAACTCATGATGTGGAATGGGGTCTGGAATAGGCATGTTCTGTGTAACATAGGATATCAAAGGACTACTCAGAATTTGAGGTCCTAACTGTCTTTCAAGAATTAAGGCTTCTTTATAAGCCCCTGCCAGGGTTGTGATATTAATGTCTCTCTTGAGAAAAATAGAGGTCACTAAATCCAATGCATTCTTGTAGATTTCTAAGGCCAGATTTGCATTTGGGATGTAATGGCCAGTCATTCTACCGTAAGCTCTTTGGAACCTCATATTGAAAGACCTGACAGTTTCTCCCGGCTCTCTCTTGATGTTGGAAAATTGTTGGTATAACACACTCGGGGTCTATCACTTCCCCAAATTGTGATATAAAAGCTTTCTCTAGGTCATCCCAGCTAGTAATGGAATTGCTGGTGAGGTTTAAAAACCAGTCATAAGCTCCCTCATGGAGAGTGAACGGGAACAATCTACAGGCAACATCTTCATGCTGTATATTCAACAATTTTAAAGGATTTTTAAAAGCTAGCAGATGTTCTTCTGCAGTTCTTGTCCCATCATGTTTATATCTGGGGAGATACCTTTCTGGATTTCTGGGCAGGTCATGGGCTATACTCGGGATATTCAAAGCAGTGGGGCCTAACCAATTTGCCATTATTACTTTGCTGACAGTGATGTTCTGAGTTGTGATTGGATAACTGCCAGTGATGATAGAACTGTTCTTAACTTGAGGTCTTCTCTGGCAATTTTAAATACTGCACTGACAACTTTCAAAAAATGTACTGACAATTTAAAAATTGCACTGACAATTTAGAAAACTGTACTGACAATTTACAAAATTGTCCGGAGTTCACTGTGGGTCCTTCAAATGTTGTTGTTATGCCCTTACAATACTTGAACTGAGTTCAACAGCCCTCCTTCTAGCGCCAATTAGGTGTTGGCTGAGGAGGAGGGGAAAATTGGCTACCAGACTTTGGATAAAATACAGCTTTACAGTTCCACATACAGTCGGATTTCTCAACTCAAGTGCACTAAGAACAGATGTTCTGGGCCCTCCTTCTAGCGCCAATTAGGTTGTTGGCTGAGGAGGAGGGGAAAATTGGCTACCAGATTTTGGATAAAATACAGTACATACAACTTTACAGTTCTTAACAGACTACTGATCTTGAACTGAGTCCAACAGGCCCTCCTTCTAGCGCCAATTAGGTTGTTGGTCTGGCTTTCATGCACACCCCGGGAAAGTGTCCAGTCAGTCTAAGATCACTTTCAACTAAGAGCACAAGGCAGAGTGGAACAGATCTAGCAGAAAATTACAAACCCAAGGGCAGCTGGTTAAAACTGGTATCTTTCACCGGTAGCCTAGCTCGCACAGTGAAGACAGAGCAATTAGAACAAACTTAACCTCAAATCTGCAATTTCCCCTAGCAGACAATAGAACAACTGAAGCCTAACAACATATTTAAACTTGATAACACAGATTCACAACATATATCTAACAAACTTTAAATGGAACGGATAACAAAAGAAGATACACTTATCACACTCTACAAAAGATTAGGCTCCTGGCCATGCTATCACAGAAAAGCTAAAGCACATCAACTCCAAGTCCAGAAACAAAGGATTTCACAAGATTTGCAAGAAATTGCTTATAAGCCTTTTATTTCTAAGTCTCCGCCTCCCGCAATTACATTTAGAATCTTTATTTATAGACTCAGGATAGACCCTGATCTTTTCAAAATATCTTCTTCAAACCCTAAATCTTATCGCACTTAAACCCTAGGACCCGGGTTTTACAATAAAAATCCATTTAAAAATCAAAGTCCGGATAGAACTTAACCCTTCGACAAATCTATGCAGTCAACTGCCATAAGTGGAGAAGATAAAATCGAATGCCACTTTCATTCATCCGCAGCTGCAAATAAATGCCTCCATTAATTCTGCTGGTGAGCCGGATGAGTCACCACTTCTCTTAGATCTGATCTCCGTAAAGCCATCCCTGTGTTGAAATTGTCTTCATGCTATCAAGTCTACAATAAATTTGTCATTGAATGCTCTCACCGGTAGCTTCTCTTCTAGCATGGCGGTCCTTGACTAAACCCGCACTTTATCTTTGCCTTTATGGTATTTCCCGGTTGTCTCGCAAGTGCCAGGTGGAATCCTGAATGAAAGACAAAAGATTATATTAGCACTTTAAAAATCATTAAATCAGAAGCTTTTAAACATTAAAAATAGATTAAAATCCGCAAAATAAGCTTGCATGTCGGCCTCTGCATGTCTGCCTCACGCTTTGACACGTGTCGCTACCCCAGGATGCCTTCTGTTTCCCGCCGAAATGCACTTTCAGGTCAACTTATGACTTTCTCTCTCCTACCGTGATTCTGCGACATGTCGCGATTTCGCGACATGTTGCGAAATCGCGACCCTGCCAGCGCATCGGCAACTTCTTCCCTCGTCGACCGCAAAAACGTGACATGTCACGAATCGCGACCTTCCTGGCCTCCGTACAACTTCTTGATTTTCAACCGTGAAAATAGAACACGTCGCGATATCGCGACAGTTCCCTTACCTGCATGCGTTGACCGTGTTGATCGCGATTTTGGAACATGTTTGCGACTTAGCCGATTTTTCATTCTGCAGCCCACTTTCTCTCTCCTACCGTGAAAATGCGACATGTCGCGATTTCGCGACATGTCGCAAAATTGCGCCCTTCCGTACAGCTTGCTTCTCTCTCCAAAAACTGTCGCGATTTCGTGACATGTCGCGAAATCGTGACCTTTCTGGCACTTAGCCGATTTTCATGCATTTTCTCTCTCTTGCCGTGAAAATGCGACATGTCACGATTTCGCGACATGTCGCAAAATCGCGCCCTCCGTACGCTTTCTTTCTCTCTCCTCCGGCCGGCAGCGATTTTGCGACGGTTTCCAAAAATGGAAGTGTCGCGATATCGTGACACTTCCAAAAATGGAAAGTGTCGCGATTTCGCTACACTTTTCCGACTTATCTGCATTTTGATTTACCCGTCGCGATATCGTGAAATTTTCGAAAATGGAAGTGTCGCGATATCGCGACACTACCAAAAATGGAAAGTTTGATTTTTCATGAATTTATGCAACTGTTTTCTAGATTTTTCTCGGTATCGGTGCAGGATTTGGCTTAAGCATGAATGATTTCTAGCATGTAAAAGTTAAGCTTAAGAAAACACAGGCTAGAAAGACAGGAAAAACACAACTTAAAAAGGAAACAAGCAAAACTGGATTTAAAACTGGAAAGGATCAAGAGGGTCCCTGCTGCAAAAATGAAAGTTCAGAATTTTCTAAGGATGGAATCTCATTTTTTAGTGGGGGTGTGTTGCTTCTCAACAGGACCCTTGATCGAATCTCGGCTATAGTTTTGGTGAAGGTTTTGTTTGGGAGCCAAAGGAAACACACTCTTTTTGGTTTAGGCACCAAAGGGAAGCATATAGAGCACGTGGTTCTCCTTGATTCCAAGGTGAGCACCTAGCTCACACGATGGTTGGAGCCACGGCTAGGGCGCTGGTGGAAGCGCAACGTGGGTTCGATTCCCACCAAGGGAAAAACGTATTTAAATTTTTTAAATTTAATTTTTGTCCTAAGGTTGTTTGGTATAATATTTTAAGGGAGATATAATGTTTGTGAAAGTTGATTTTTATATTGTAATTTTTGGCGATTAGAGTGTTGAATTGAGTGATAAGGCTTTAGATGGTTTTGAATGTTATTTCAAAATAAAGTCTTATTTGGTTTAATATTTGAAAGGATTAATAAGGTTAATTGAGTTCTCATGTGTTGTATGATGAAAATAATTTGTGAGAAAATTATTGATTAAAATTTTGAGAAAGTTTTTTCTACCTAACCCTTAAATTGGTAAAGAGAGTAATTGTGATTGAGACATATTTTTAAGGGTAATTATTCATCAAACAAAAATATATGGGCACATATTCCTTGTGAGTTATTGTTGGATGTTGTGAATGCTAAGTTGGAGTGAAAAGGGTTTTTTGATAAGCATTGTTGGAAACATTGAATGAGCCTTCATATGCATTATTAGGGTTTGTGCAAGATCATGAGTATCATTGTTATGTGAAGTTGAGAACTATCTTGAACTAGGGTTTGTGCAAGATCATGAGTATTATTGTTATGTGAGATTGTTTGATAAGCATTGTTGAAAATAATTGATTGAGTGTTCATATGCTTGGACTAGGTTTTGTAAGCAAGGGGTGTTTCATTGAGTGATTTATTGAGTGAAGTTGTATAAGCCTAGTCAAGTGGAAGTGTTGAAGTGATAGTTAAAATTTTGTGAAAAAAATTGTTCTATATTCTAAATTGATTTGAGAAAGAGATTGAAAGTTATTGAGCATTGTTGTGAGTGTGAAGCATATTGAGTCTCTAACAATTCTCTATATGTTTCTGTGAGATTGAACTAGATTCTATGTGAAACTTGTTACTGTGATTGAAGAGTATTGAGTTGTTTAAGTAAGATTTTATGGAAGCTTACAATACATATTTGAGGTAAGTCTTGGTGAAGACTAGTTGAGCAGATTGGACAAGTTCTAGAGAGGACTTGTAGACATATGAGTGTGAGCTTTTGTGGAAGCTTACAAGGCATAGTTAAGACAAGTATTTGAGAATACTTGAGAGCAGATTTTATTGATTTATTTTTTCAAACCTTGAATTAAGGTTTGGGGAAGATCTAGCAGAGTTGATTTGTGATTGAGTCAAGCTTTGTGTTAAGGCTTGAGAATAGAGTTTGAGCAGATTTGTGCTAGATCGAAGGACTGTATTTAGTACAAATTTAAGGATAGAGATTGAACAGATTTATGCTAGATCGAAGGACTGTGTTGGTGCAAATTTGAGGATAGATATTGGATGGATTTGTGCTAGATCGAAGGACTATGTTTAGTGCAAATCAAAGACAGAGATTGAGCATATTTGTGCTAGACCGAAGGACTATGTTTAGTGTAGATTTGAGGATAGAGATTGAATAGATTTATGATATATTGAAGGACTGTGTTTAGTTTAGATTTGACGATAGAGATTAAGCAGATTTGTGCTAGATCAAAGGATTGTGTTTAGTGTAGATTTAAGGACAAAGATTGAGTAGATTTATTCTAGATCGAAGGACTGTGTTTAGTACAGATTTGAGATAGAGCTGAGAGTAAGCTTTGGAGGTGACAGAGTATAGAGTATGAAAGTATCCAATAAATAGAGGTCCATTAGCCAAGGTAGTAAGGATAGGTCTTCTGAGTGAGGGTAGAAGTCTTCAGTGGATAGACATCCATAAGCCAATGTAGTGGAGGTAGCAGTTCTTCTAGAAGATCACCATCTAGAGAAAAAGAGGAGTTCTATTGTGGATAGAGATCCATGAACTTGATTAGGGGATTGATGTATCCTTTGGGTAGAGAACCATAAATATTGTAATAGGGAAAGGATTCCCAAGAGATTTGTTGAGAAAATTTTAGTGAAATATTTTCTCCGTGGAGTATCCCACATTGGGTGAACCACGTTAAATTGGTATATCTATTGTGTGTGGTGATTTATGTGTTGCTTTAATTATTGTTGTTGATATTGCTATTGATACATTGCATAATATTGATTTGGAAAGAAAAGTAAAAAGTGGTCTTATATTGTTCACCCACCCCTCTCAGTATAAGATTGTGTTCTTCAACTTACAATGCTTTTCTTCTTTTTAATATTTTTTCAAAATTTTGAAGTCATACCTCTTTGAACATTTTGAGCATCCTTTTTATTGCTTTCTTTGGAAGTTTCAGAAATTTTTTTCTACACCACTTTACTTTATACCTAAAATTATTGCAATTGTAACACCTGATGTTGTAGTCCTTAAAAGGTGTAAATGAATTCTTGGTGAAGCTATAACCATTCTTACCATAAACTCTACAATGTACAACTTTATGACGAAAATTATTACAATTGAAACACATGATGTTGTAGTCCTTAGAAAGTGCAAGTGACTTGAAATTTCTCTTGTTGAAGCCATGATAATTTTTATCATGAACCCTGCAATGTATAGCTTTATGACCAAAATAATTACATGAGAAACAATAAACTTGGAAGAAATATTCATCTTGACTTGATCTCATGGTTCTTTCTTTGCTTTTCTTGTGATGGTCCCTATTCCTTGATGATTCTTTGTTTGCTTCCTCTTTGATACTACCACTTCTCAACTTATCAATATAGGTCTTAGGCTCTTCTTCAAATACCTTATTTGATGCTTCTATTTATTTTGATCTTGACTCCTCTTCTTGTACCTCTTGACCTTCCTCATAACCAAGTCTAGTATTCATAAATGGATATCTCTGTGTTTTTATAATATCATCCAAATATTTTGAGCTTTTCCTAAACTAATATATCTTATTATTGAATTTATCAAGTCCCTTCCTTAGAATATCAACTTCATGTTCTATTTTTTCATATTCTAGTTCTTTTATATTTAACTATTTAGCCATACCTTCTTCAACTTTCTTTGCCTCTTCAACCTTCACTTTTAAGTCTATGAGATCTTGTAGGAGCTTTGTATTTTTTTCCTCATCCTCTTGAACTTGAGCCTTCAATTTTGAATTCTTATTTCTAACCCTTTTCAATTCTCTAAGAGCAACAATAAGTTCCTCCTCTATGTTAACCATGGTTTCTTCTTCATTTTTTGAATCTTTCTCTTTTTCTAGGTCTTTAATCACAAGAGCATCTTCTTTCTCTTATTCTTGGTCTTTGAAAACATGAGCATCTTCATTATCTTCTATGGCCAAAAATAGTATTTCTTCATTTTCACTATCGGAGAGGCTTTCATCACTTGCACTTGAAGCATTGCTTGCTTCTTCAACATAAAAACTCTTTTTGTGCCTTTGAAAGATCTTTTTCTCATGCTTGCCTTGACCATGCCTATTTTTATTTTCATAATAATTTTTTTTTCCTTATTTTTATTGTAATACTTTTCTTCTTCACTGCTACTACCTCCATTTTATGGATAATTATCTCCATAGTGACCAATGTTACCACAACTAAAACATTTCACAGTTTGCATACTTTTGTGTTTTCTTGGACCCTTCTTATTTCTTCTCACAAAGTTAGCCTCTTCTTCTCTACTTGATTCATCACTTGGTTCTTGTTCTATCCTTATGTCATAGGCTGTGAGAGTTCCATGTAGCTCATCCATGCTTAAAGTTTTGAGATCCTTCATCTATTCTATTGCTGAAACCTTTGCATCATACCTCATAGGGAGTGACCTCAATATTTTTTTAACAATAGTATTCCTCAATATTTTCTCCAAGTCCACAAATAGTGTTGAAAACCTCATCAACACGAAGTAGATACATAGCAATATCTTCATCATATTTCATCTTCAAGTCTTCAAAAATCCTTCTATGTGTTTTAAGTTTTGCCATTTTGACCTTATCATCTCCTTCATATGTTCTATGTAACTTATCCCACATTTCTTTTGCTGAAGTACATTGCATAACTTTCAAAAAATTTGATTCACATAACCCACTCAAGATTGCATTTATTGCCTTGGAATTATATTCATATTGTTTCTTACCACTTGCATCTATAGGAGGAGTTGTAGATGGTGTGAATCCATTTTCAACAGATTGCCATGCATCATATCCATGTGCCATAAAATAAGTCTTCATCCTCACACTCCAAAAATCATAGTTAGTCCCATCAAACAATAGAGACTTATTTGATTAAAACTCTTCCTTATGAGCCATGTGTGTTCCTGTAAGATCTTCCTTCAAGCTGTTAGGCTTTCATGAAAGAACCCACTCTGATATCAATTGAAGAACACAAGCTTATACTGAGATGGGGGTGAACAGTATAATATAAAACTTTTAATTTTATTTCCAAAGCAATATTATCCAATATTATCAATTGAAATAATGAAATAATGCACAAATCATCACACACATAAGATACACAGATTTAATGTGGTTCACCCAATGTGAGCTACATCTATGGAGAAAATATTTCTTATAAATTTTCTCAATAAATCTCTTGGGAACCAATTCCCTATTACAATTTTTATAGGCACCAACCCAAAGGAGACACCAATCCCCTATGCTCAAGTTTATGGACCTCTATCCACAAGAGACACCAATCCCCTCTACTCTAGTTCATGGACCTCTATCGATAGGAGATACCAATCCCCTTTGCTCTGGTTTGTAGAACTCTATCCACAGGAGACACCAATCCCCTTTGCTCTGATTTAAGGATCTCTATCCACAAGAGATACCAATCCCATTTTATTTGGTTTGTGGACCTCTATCCACAAGTGATACCAATCCCCTTTGATTTGGTTCATGGACCTCTATCCACAGGAGACACCAATCCCCTTTGCTTTGGTTTGTGGACCTCTATCCATAGGAGACACCAATCCCCTTTGTTTAGGCTCATGGACCTCTATCCACAGGATACACTTATCCCATTTCCTTTAGTTTGTGGACCTCTATCCATAGGAGATACCAATACCCTTTGATATAATATGCTCTAAGCCTTTACACAAGGCTTGCTCAAATTTACTCCAAAACCTACTCTCAACTCTTCTCAAATCTACTCCAAGCCTACACACAAGGCTTGCTCAAACCTACTCACCAAAACCTGATCAAATCTACTCCAAACCTACACACAAGGTTTGTTCAAATATGCTCACCAAAAATTTCTTAAATCTGCTCCAAGCCTACACACAAGGTTTGCTTAAATTTGCTCACCAATACTTGCTCAAATTTACTCCAAGCCTACACACAAGGCTTGCTCAAATTTGTTCACTAAAATTGCTCAAATTTGCTCAATACTGCTCACAAAACCTGCTCAAATATTCCCAAATATTGCATACAAATAATGCTTATACCCTTCCCAAAAGTGCTTTCTTTGACTAAAGTAATTCATACATATTCTACCCAAAATTCTTTTTCTTCATGAACATATAAAGAATGATATGCATTACAAATACTCAATATGTTATTTCACATTCATTAAGTCTATAAATTTCACATGTCTCAAATTTATTGCATTCAAAAGATAGCTCTAGTCTAGCACTTGATGATTGACCTTCTTATGTACTCCTAAAATCAATCAAAACCAATACACAAATTTGCTTCACAAATCTGGTCTATAACCCTTGCAAATTTATTCCTAATTTCATTCAACACTAATGCACAACTTTGTTCTCAAACCCTTGCACATATATTCCTAATTTCATTCAACACTAATACACAACTTTGTTCTCAAACCTTTGCACATATATTTCCAATTTCATTCAAAACCAATGCATAAGTTTGCTCATAAATCTGATCTATAATATTTGCACATTTATCCTCAATTTCAAGCAAAATAATGCACATCCATTAATTCCTTATACCTCCAATTATATGACAACAAGAATAATTCTTTCAACCAAAACCTCCTTGAGAAAGGTATTATATCTCCATACCTCTAAATCTGCCACAATGATGATGAGCCTCCCAAACCTGTCTTTAACAAAAATAGATTCCTTTTGTTCCTTCAAAAATTTGGTTAGTAATATTCACTTTCTAGCATAGATTTTAAATCATCCACTTATGAACTCCTTTTTAATATGCACAATACAATTTAAAAATCAATCACATTTACACCTTATATCTCCTTGTTTAGATATGCAAAAATAACTCCTTCACACACTATTACAAAATACAATTTTCAAATAAACATAACACACCTTATAACTCCTCCTCAATCTAATTTAATTTAAAATAAAAAATTTAAACTCCTTATGCACTGTCGTGACCCACTCAACTTAAATTAATTTAAAATAAAAAATTTAAGTACCTCATGCACCATTGAGAATCGAAACCGTGACCTCCAAGACGCAGTGCTTCCACAAGCGCCTCTAATCGGTTGTGCTACCATAGCAGGTAGCACAAAAGAGGCACACATTAATTTCATCCCTATCCTTTGTGTTAATCCCAAAAATCAGCACATGCAGTAAAACGACATCAGGGGGTTTCGACCCCGAAACCTCCAATACAATAGTGCTCACGTAAGCCACGAACTGCTGGGCCACCCCAGTCGAATGAGACATATCATGTACACATACATATTTGTCATTGTTTGGCACTTGCACACCTTGAAACTTTTGCTATCCTTTTCTCTGTCATTTGCATAAATCGTAATGAGAAATATTTTATCTTTTGAGTGCTTGCATTGATTGAAAGGTGGAAATCAACAATGTATTTATATGCTTTGAAAAGGTTTTGTCCAAGTCGGCTCACGAAAATGATTTTCAAAACTTTATTAAAACCTTCATGAACATTGGCGCCTTTGGGTTATAATATTTAAAATAAATATTATAACATAATATTTTAAAACCTTATATTATAATATTAAAGAATATTATAATATTAACATTTTTAAATCTTTGGTCTTATCTATTTTAAATTTTAAACCTTTAACCTCCCCTTTTAAACCTTTGCCTTCTCATTAATATTTAAACCTTGTCTTCTCTTTTAAACCTTTGCTTTCTTATTAATATTTAAACCTTGCCTTCTCGTTTAAAAATTTGTTCTTCTCATTAATATTTAAACCTTTGGCCCAATAAACTTTGTTCCAAGTAACTCTTAAACCTCTTTGTCATTATTTATAATATTTAAAGTAAATATTATAATCCTTTTCTTTACAACAATTTTCCTTTCTTTGATATATACCTTATCTTGAATAATTGTCCAACCTGAGAAGAGCATTTCTACCTTGAATACCATGCTCCATTTGACATCAATGACAACTCAATATTTCCAACAAGTTGAACACCTCATGATTATTGAGATCATTTGAGACCCTCATGGTGTACCTGGAATCTGCTGGAGCAAATCCAAAGATGAGATTGACTAATAGGGAGTTTTTTATTGAAGGCAATGTCAAAACCTGGTTGAAAAATGAATCACATGGACTGGTTTCATCGTGTGATCTGCAATCCTAGCACCATGCGATCCACATTGCTCAGCGTCTAGAAGGATGAGAGCCTTACTGTGTAGCTCTATATGAAAAATAGATGCACCTAAATGGGCCTATGCTCTCATAGGATATGAGCGAATGGGAGGTGACAAGCTTCATCGTCAACTTTTGACGAAGCAAAAAAATTCATAATTATTGCATCTTACAAATAGTAGTCTATGACCTTGGTAGAACATAATGTTGGCTAAAAGCGATACTTAGAAGGCTAAAACCCATAATTTTTTATCAAAAAATTTACATTTTCAAACCTCCATAGACACCAGGAAAAAGAGCTTACCATAAAACCAGTAGGAGAGGAAAAAGCTTCAGTTGTGTGTAAAAGTAATGCCAAACACTTTGTTGCTATTTCGAGCTGTACCTCCCATACCATTGATTTATTCTATGCACTTCATTATAAGGCAACCTGAACACACACAATGGAAACGGCCAATATTCTCCACGATTGGGATAAATATTGATAAGATTAATTTTCATCACCGAAGGAAAAAACAAGTGGCTTTATTCTATCTATCTCACCACAGATTGCTTGACATCCTGGGGACGACCAAAAGCATAAAAAATAAAAAAATATTAAATGGCTGCAATGAATGCAATTTTGAAATTTTATTTTTATTAATTCATAATTGTAGTATCAACAATCTAGCCTGAACTCCATTTTGATTACCTCTCGTGCAGTTGTAAGAATAATAATACAGTAAAGAAGAATGAAATAATGTATATAGAGAGAATGCATGGAGATTACAAAAGCATAGTTTTTTAGACCAACGATGAGGTTGAGGGAGCTTGATATATTGCCCTCCAAGACGTCAAGCCTGAGCTCCAACACAAAAAGGATAGTACACCTCAAGATCTCTCTAGTGTTGTGTTGTCATCACAGTTGGCTCTCCATTCTTCCAACGGATCAATTTTGGTAGTGCAAATCAAAGGCAAGGTGTTTGTCACCTTGTGATTATTTTCACTGAGTAAACCAATAATGACTATGATATTCAACTATGTGTGAAAACTCCATAACACCCCTACACCGCATCCCGTTAAAAAATCCATGGTTAAGCATGATGGGCTGGAGTAGAACTAGGATGGGTGACCTCCTAGGAAGTCTCATTTTTTGC
Organism: Wollemia nobilis; assembly: GCA_028583015.1. Classification (NCBI taxonomy): domain Eukaryota; kingdom Viridiplantae; phylum Streptophyta; class Pinopsida; order Araucariales; family Araucariaceae; genus Wollemia; species Wollemia nobilis. Next base: position 12,521,188 of record JAQPPZ010002539.1, on the reverse strand, counting down.
ACCCCAAATTTATGGCTCCAAGATTGAATCTTTAGGGGTAGCCATGAATTCCTCTCCATTTGTTTTTGGTTTTTGATCCACTTATAAAGTGGAGAGCATACTCCCTAAGATTTTGGAGAAGGAAGGAATGGAGGTGCACCACCAAAATGAGGGGGGATTTGATACCAAATGTGAGGATTGAAAGAGAGGATATATTATACAAAGAAATGAGTACAAATACATATGCATAAGAGCTTATATGAGATTATGAAAAGTGTCATAATATGCATAAAAAAAAGCACATATTAAACTTATTCTAACATTCTTTTCTTCTACACCCATGATGACATTCTTTATTATCGACTACTCTTGATCATGCACTATCAGTGCCCCTACAATATTTGATTTGGTAACTCATTGAACTCTATTACCTACTCAAAGATAAGAGAAGCCAAAAGAGAGGCTTGAACATTATTGTTATTATTTTAATTATTTCCATCCACTCCTTCCATGAATTGTTATTCTTCCTACTCCACTAATGTCTTGAAGATCTCATGCCTATTTGAGGGCTTGACCTAGGTTTACTCTTTACCATATTTTTTATTTTACCTTTTCCTTATTTTGGGCTATTAAAAACTATCTCCTTGTGTTTATCTACCCTAAGAAATGCTGGTTGCTTATTTATTGACTGTTGATTTACCCTCCTTAGGAAGATTTGACATTCTTAGAGGAGCCTCCATTTTTGTGTCCATATTGTTTGTGTAGGACTAGGATAAATACTCATATTTGTGGTAAAATCTACACCTAAAGGACAACACCTCATAATCTAGTTGCTAAATCCAAGGTAGTCCAACATGTTCAAGTTTTACCTCTAGTGACAAATCCTATTTGAGATCCATTTCTATGCATAATCTAGCATAAATGATTGTGTTTCCTTCCACTGTATCTCTAGTTATATCTTCTAAGGGAATTACCAATGATTTCCAATACCTGGTCACTGTAGAAATCCATTGGGAGTGCATACAAATATATCCAAACTAGGACAACAGTGGGTTCAGTTCGAGGATTAAATCCTACTCTCCAAGGATGAATAAATAATCATGTCAGACCATGATTCCTCTTTTTTATTTGAAAGAAATATTTCTATCAGCAAGTGAGGAAAAACTAACAATAAAATATCCATTACTAATATACCACAAATAATACTCACCAAAAGGCTCCTAGTTTTGACGAACCCACGAGTACCCATGAATTTACAGATCAAGTCATGATTTGCTCTATATAAGACTATTTTCTCTACTATCATCTACTCAATGATAATATTTGGCCTTGATTTTGAATGTGGCAAGCATCCATTGATTCTATGAGATGTTGATATTTTTCCAACAACCGTAAAGAGCATTTTTAGTATAATTCAGTCTCTATTGGAGATTTTTCCTTGAATAAAACTGCAAATAAACTTTATCTATATAAAAGAGGATCTAGAGGCACACCCATTGGGCCCTCCTAGGAAATCAATCTTGTCTTTGATTCTGCAACAACTAGAAAGTACTTCATCTACCTAGTTGATGCCCTACTTTTTTTGTTTCTTAGCTAAAAATTAAGATAATGTTTATAATCATTTGTTAAAATTCCATTCAATCCAACCTCTTAATAATTACACATAACAAATGATTAAAAAATACCAAATAATATAATATTCTCTAATACCCCCGTATTATATTATTTGGTATAAAAATCGATCTTTGACTTTGGCTTGACTCGATCAAATAATCTTCTTATTACATTACTTGTGGAAAGACAGTTATAAAATAATTCCAACTTGTTTTGACCAAGTGCCTTTACAAGAATATCTACAAGTTGGTCTTCAGTGGAGATGTATTTAAGTTGAATATAATGATGATTTTGAGTATATTCTCAAATAATATGACATTTTAGTTCAATATGCTTAGTTCTCTCATAAAACATTTTTTATTAGTTTTGAAACTTCCTAATTATCACAATTTAACATTGTAGGATTTCCGTTTATCCCCATATTTGATAGAATGTATTGTAGCCAAAGTACCTCACATATCCGCTCATGTAGAGGAGTTGGAGAGCAAGTGGGTAGTTAAAACTCTCCAGTTATCGAGAGGCCCAGGTTCAAATCTCTCCCCTCACATGTTGCGGATATGTTGTATATAAAAGGTTCCTCATCAAAAAAAAAAAAAGTACCTCACATAGCATCTCATACCACATGATATTATGCTTTTGTAAAAGAAACCTGCTAGTGTATATTGTTTCTTGCTATACCATGAAATAGGTCTTAAACCAAGATAAAATACACAACCTAATATTGATTTTCTATCATCAATAGATCTTGTATTGTCCAAATTTGTATATCATAATAAGCAAAAATTATTATTTTTTTAATATTAAATTTTAAATCAAAATTAAACTTAATTTATTTAATATATAATAAAGATTTAAAATACAATTTGTTTTTTTTCAAAGGATTAAAACTAGCCTTATCAAATTACATCATTACTGTGTAGTGATATTATAATAGTTTGAATATCATCCATGTATGATTTGATAAGATTTAAATCTAGATCTTTAAAATATTAGAAATTCTAATCGAATAAACTTAACATATTTTAATAAAATATAATTTATAAAAATTAACCAAATAATTTAAAAATATTATAATATAATAGAATAAATAATAAATAAATAAATAAATAAATAAATAAATATATATATATATATATTATTAAATTATTATAATATAATAAAATCAATAATTAATTAATAAATAAATAAATATATGTAATCAATAACATAAACATGTGAATATTGATTATCATGGTCGTACTCATTAGTTGGTTGATATATAAGTTTTAGCTTATTCTCCTTTTTAAACATTTCCTTTAATATTGTTTAAAGTTTTAAATATCATTTCATTGCAAAATATTTATTCTGTCTCTTTGATATGATTTAAAAAATATTAAATTTAAATTTACAATAAAATAAAAAATAGTGTATAATTAAACATCACAATTCAACCAACAAATATTTTGTTATAATATATATTTTTAAAAATTAAATTATATTAATTTGAAACATTACATGATACTAACAATATTATTTGCATATGCTTAACACTTTCATTGTCGGAATAAATTAAGAACGAAGTCCACATAGCAAGGAAATCCATGATTTTTGTTTGTTTACATTTATCAATTTAAGGGTAAAGTTGAAGTTTTCCCTTTTAACATATGTCATTTTATGTTGTTAAGGAAAACAAGTGGTAAAAGCAAAAGTTTACTTCCATAGACTATGCCAGAGATATCTTGAACAGAGAAAAATCTCCCTCATTTATTAATCCTAACTGATTAGGATTGCTTGATTTATTTTCCAATCACAATATGCTTGGATGCGTGTGAATATAGTTGTCTAGATTAAAATAAAGATTAAATTGACTTGTATTCTTTCCAACTTTTATTTTTTCAACTAAGGAAAGTTTTTTTCCTTTTAACTAAATAAAGATTAGTTAATCCTATTAACAATAATTCTCTAGGCACTAAATTTATTTTCCAATCAAAATGTGTTTGTATGCGTTCGAACTTGGCTGAGTCTAAATAAAAACAAATTTGTGTATTTATTTTTCAACAAAGGAAAGATTAGTTTTAGTTTGTATTTTTGTTTTGGTGTGATGTATTTTATTTGGATGTTTTTGAATAATATGTTTTGTTTGTAATTTATATTGGGATGTTACAAGGGTATGTTTTTAATTCTTTTATTAAGTAGATTGTAAAAGATATGGGACCTTTTTTTTTTGAAAAAAAATGTGATTTATTCTAATTTTTTTTGCCTTTAATAATATGATTTTAGGTTTTCATAAGACCTAGTTCAAACCACTACATAAGATACAGGAACCCTTTCAAATATATGTACTTTTTACCTTAAAATTTTTACTTCAAATGGATTGGTCTGCTAATATCGATCAAGGTGTTGTGCTGCTTCAGGTGCGCTCTTAGGTTGAATTCTTTAAGGATATCATTGATTTCATCTTTACTCAACAGGTTAGGGTTCATATTTTTTACTTGGAAGGGATAGGCCAATTAACCAGTGGGTAGCAACCAAACCAACTACTTGTAGTTGGAATGCTTAAGTTAGATTCCCTGACAATTGATTTCATCTTTACTCAATAGACTAAGGTTTATCTTTTTTACTTGAAAAGGAGGCTAATTGATAGCAACCAACCACTTGTCATTAAGATACCTCAGTCCTATTGACCTTATCTTTATTCTACGAATTATGTTTTTATTGTTTTGTTAAGAGTTACTTGTTTATCTACGCGGAAGAAGACAATTGTGACATGTCTTTTTAGAGATATTGATTGCATCAAAAGTTATGGGAGTAATGAAAATGATTATTAAAATGCAATAAGATGCGATTGTTTTATATATATATATAATTTTTTATTTTATAGGTTATATGAAATGATAATAATATTTATTTGTATTATATTATAATTATATAATGGTGTTATAATTATTTACTAATTATGTATGTTTTGTTTAGCAAATTTTAAATTTGGATATTTTTTTTGCACATTAAAGAATTTAACTGTTGAGCTAATGCTATTTGATATAATTAAAAAAAAAAAAAGTTATATGTTGCTTTTATTGGGGTCACTCCTATTACAAAAACAAAACATTATAATGTTCTCATTACATTTCTAACAAGTTAATTAAAGCATGTTCATCTTTACCTTTTTATCAAAGAAATTCTTCATTTGCCTTTTTATCAAAGACATTTTTCATCTTCCTCAAACTGTTAAGTTTCCACAATCAACTCTTTTTTTATGAGATGCATTTTGAAATCCAAATTCTGCCAAGATGAAATTCAACACTGCTAATAGATAAAATATTTGTTGCCTAGCTTCTATATCTATAAATATGTCGTCTATAACAACCTCACATTTTATTAATACTTTTTTTGGGGCTCTTATCCATTCTCCTAATATTCCATCTATTTTATATAATTTTTATTTTATTAATAAATTTATTTTATTATTATTAATTAAAAAATTAAAAATTAAATAATTTTTAAATCTTAGGTGCCAATGGAGTCTTGGTTCAATGGTTGAGATATATGGATGATGCGACCCATACCAAGGTTCAAATCTCAATGATATTAAAAGGCCTATATAAGTAGATGTGACTAGTTGATATGACCTATTGTATTAAGGGAAACCCTAACCCTTTCCCTAGTTAATTAATATATATATATATATATATATATATTTGTTTTCTTGAGACATGTTTAACTTACAATATTTAATTTTATTTTTAGTTTCAAAGTTTATCATGATACCAAAAACAACATATATCACATAGTTTAACACACCATTAATGGATACAATCCACCATATGCTAAATATGTTGGAAGATCTTGTCCTTTTGAAAGACTTGGTTGTTACATTTGTTCAAATATTTGTAATATAAATTTACTGGACCAAGGTCAAGAATGATGAAGTACCTATAAACGATTTTGATGTAGCCTAGAAATAAGTGATATGTAAGCCTACGAGAATTTTATGTAAGCCTAAGAATAATTTAAAATATTCACCCTTAGCAATACTAGTTAAACCACCTTTATAGTTAACCTTGGTTAAATGGTTTAGTACATTTAATATATTATAAGTTAACCTTCAAGTCAAGTCATGTCTATTTGAGGTTAGCATTTAATAAGGGATTAGTTGTCACTATAAGTATCCCCTAATGACTGATCCATTGAATCAATTTCTCATATGTGAGATCGTGGGGGTTGCCTGTGGGTACCCACCGATTATCCTTATTTCATCTATCTTTCTCTCTATTTTTTCCACTTGCTATTTTTATTTTGTTTCTCTATTATTTTACATATGGTTGTGACAAATGTATGCTTTATAGTATTTTATTGAAAAATATTGTGAAATCCAACATGGTATCAAAGCCTGCTTGGAATGACCTCATCCAATTAGTTAAAAGAATAATTCTATTTTGATGATAAAAGAAGCAACTAAGAGATATTTTATCTTAACTATTTTTGAGTGATTTTTAGAACTTTCAAAACATAAGATTTGAATTTTGGAACCTAAAGTTTGTCCCACTTCTACAAAATAGTTTAAGCGCTAATTTGCATTGCGTACAAAGTTCATTGGTAATCGGTTCATGAACATTAAAATTTTCCTTTCACCAACTCTACTTGAATCATAGGTATTAATGCAATGGCAATATGTTCATATATCCTTATGAAAGTTTTGACTATTTAAAATAAAATAGTGTCTTTGAAGAACATGCACTTAATTGTGTTAAAGCAAGCATATACACCCCTCTTGAATCCTCCATAAATATAGTTTATTTAGGAATTTTGGAAACATATATCTCCAATGACCATTGGCATGCGAGCTTGATGCAGTGCAAGAAAAGGAGATCGATTTAATGACTACCTCCCCTAGCAACACAACTTCATTACTTTGCAAATTAGTATCTTTCACTTGTAAACAACTTTTGTTTGAACTTACAAAATGCAACACCACTCATTTGAATAGTACACTTATCTCCTTGAACACCACAATACCTCCACTTGGACCACTTTTATTTAACTAAACGATGTTGGTAGTTGCTCAAACAATGATTATACTTGAGTAACAACGTTTCTCATGCATACAATTGGTTGAATTGAATGACACCATCCAATTGAATGGTAGATACAAATCTTGGATAATAAGTAGCATAGTTTGGATAACAAGGCTCCTTTCACTTGAATAGCAGTAAGGTTCACTTGAATGACCAATAGCTAATCCAACTACTAACTTGAATGGTAAAGTTCATTGCATGATGATCTCCACTTATTTTATGTTGACACTTTTGCTTTCAATCAAATGTCCACTTACTTTGAATTACACCTTTGTCACTCTAATTGTACTCATTGAATATCTCTTTTGTGAATTGTGAGACTTTGAATGATAATCCCTTAAATGAGGATTAATGAGACAACAGGTAATTGAACATCATTCTATGCATGGTAAACTAGATATCTACTTGGGTTGTGACCATTCTTCTATCTCCACCTGCAATCCTACATTCTTGTGTACACAAGTTATGTAATATACAACATACGATCCTAAGGGCTTAAGCATTATCATTAAAAATACACACAAAATGGAATAAAAGTTAGATATTATTTGTATTTCTATTGCACTTGTCAGCCATGCAAAATCATACAAATCATTTGTTATGCCCTAGCTCTCTATGATATATTCCTATTGAAGCACATTGGGTCTCACTATATAGATGTTATGACCCCATCCTAATACTATTATGTAATAATGCCCTTTCTAATGTGGGGATCCCATCCTAATGATATTATGTAATATTTTATAATATTTTGTGTCAATGAAGGCACCTAGACAAGTGACACCATTTAATATAACTATTATAAATAATGTAACTATTTTTTTTGGTAGAATATTCTAGATCAGGTGGCATTTTGCATGTAAGCCATCTCTTGAGTGTTAGGTTTGGGGTTATGAAGAGTGTTTAAAAATGTAAGGGTCATAGATAGATATATATTTTTGCATATTGAATCAAAGTTATTTTTAGGATGTTTCCCCCTTGAAGAGGTCCACGATTCTATATTTTTATTTGTGAGAAGATTATATATCTCTGTATTTCCATTTTGTATTGCAATATTTTGTTCCTTCATGAATTACTACTTTTATTACAATATTTAAGTGGATATGTTTATTTGAATTAGAAGGTTCCTAACAAGTGGTATCAAAGCTATTTCCAAGGCTATATTTATTGTGACTATGATATTTTATGCCCTATTGTTTCAATTGTTAGTTATAAATTTTCCCCGTTTTTATTTTTTTGCTTACTATCTTATTAATGAAAAAATTGAGCCTTTTTACCTATTTTAGTTTAATAGGTTAGAAACCCTATCAGGGTTTTTAAAATATCATGAAGGATCTATAATTATTGGCTAGGCTATATTTTTCATAAAATGTTTAGTGAAGTAAGGTGTGATTAGGCTCCAATACCTAGGCCTCAAACAACACACGTATACAGACTTGAGCTCCCACATATATTTGGGTATATTGGGAGACCCCATTAGGATTAGGAGAAAAGGTCTAAGAAGATTTTTTATCATGTGTCTACCCATAGTGCATCAAGCACAACACTCAAGAATATCACCCTCCTATATTATTAGAGAGACAGGTAGTGCACTCAAGGGTATGTGTGGACTTCTCCTTGAGTAGTGGCTTAAAATATTGGTCCAAGCATTATTGTTTGTCATTATAGTATAACAAAGGGCTATGGACAATACATAGACCTTGGTCTAAAGTATCCTATTTTTGTTGAATATTTAATCTGAAATCCACAAACCCTACTATAAATATTGAGCATACTAAAGAGACTACACTATCACAAAATTGGTTGAACTAAAACAAATGAAAGAATTGGTGGTGAAAATAATAGTCAAGACAGGGTTTGTTAGTTACAGTTAGGTATCCTTTTAGCCAGGGCCATAATCAACAATAGTTAAGATAGAGTCTGGTCATGCAATTATCAATTACATACTCAATAACAGTCAAGACAGTCTAACAATGAGATTGTTAGTTACAGTTGGGAATCTTAATAGTCAAGGCAATTATCAATAATAGTTTGCCAAGAAAACCATAAAAAATATAAGTTACAGAGTTATATAGAACTATTTTTAGTACCCAATATTGTAGAGATTGCTAAGAGGGTTGTCAGACAAAGGTCAATTTTCTAAGAGAACCAAAATTCTAGGAGAAAATATATGACACTTGAAGATATTACTTGAATAGAAAAAGAAAAAAATAAACATCATATAAAGACCTAGCCTATTCTGATTATCTTTTTGAGCTATTCATTTTGATATATAGCATCCAAACAATTTTTTGGGATCATTAATAAAATTAGTAATTGTCAAAATAGTATTCCTATTTTTAGTAATTATCCTTAGAAGGTTAAAAATCATAGAGTATGGCTATAGGCACTAGGAAACAACAAAAGGTATAAGAAGTGGATTAAAAACTTACAGCTCAAGTAACTTCATGGGCAGAGCATTTTGGAGGCCAGTTAAGGGAAGGTTAAAACCGATTGAGGGGTGAACTAAAATCTTTATATGAGTCCCTGGTCTTTGTGATAAGGGAATAGGAGATGAAGGATGAACTAAATGGAAAATTAAAGCCTTAGAAGGTCATTTAACCAATAACACCCATGCATATGGTTTATTTGGTTCTTATGACTGTAATTTCAAAGGACTCAAAAATAATGAGCGAGAAAACCATAATAAAATGGATTTAAAATACCCAAATTAGACTTTCCAATATTTTATGGAAAGGATCTAGAGGGATGGTTATGTTGAGTAGAACACTATTTCAATATTTATAATATTCTTCAATATATGCATCTTACAATTGTCTCTTTCAATATTGAATAAGATGCCCTACAATGGTTTTATTGGCTCTAAAAAGTAAACACTAAGCTTTCATGGTTTAAATTTGAATAACTACTCACTCACTTTGGTCTTAGAGAGTATGAATATTTTATAGGAGCCATTTTTAAACTCAAACAAACTTTAACTATTTGAGACTATCAAGCTCAGTTTGAAAAATTGGCCAATCACACCATTGTTTTGAGTCTCAAATTCTTCCAAAGTTATTTTGTGAGTGGTTTGAAGGATGACATTAAAGCTGAAGTTAAAATATTGAGGCCACAAGCATAACAATAGACAATAGCATTGACTAAATTGGTAGAAGAAAAATTTAAGGCTCAAGGATCCACCTCCAAATTATCTAAGTCTTGACCACCTTTTCCATCCATGCTAACATCAAATTCTATCAAAAAATATCCTACCATAAAAAATTTGACACGAGAAGAGATGAACACCATAATATCCCAATGGCTATGTTATAACTTTGATGAGAAGTACTCCATAGAACATAAATGTGTGCATCGATAATTATACTTACTTGATATGGATGAGGTGACAACCATATAATATTTGGTGAAATAATATAATTAGGAAGAGGAACATATAAAATAGTAAGAGGTCTTAGATGAATCTCAACCAAAAATATTGATGCATGTCTTGGTAGGTATATCAACTCCCTAAACCATGAAGGTGACAAGACAAAGATGAGTAATAATTATCATCGACTCTAGGAGCACACATAAATTTATTGATCTTGTTGGATATTTTTCTTGCATCCTTAGGATTTATTTGTCACACTACAAGAAAACCAATTGCCAACAAGAAATTACAGGCTCTGGTAGACCTGCCTCTTTAACCTAGGAATAGAGTTTTATATATTTCTAGATAGACCATGTATGGTAAGGAAACCCTTGAGGTGAACTTAAAAATTTAATAATTTATGTTCATGCTCTTCCAGATTTAATAAAAAAATGTAAAAATTATGTTTATTTGACCAATATTTTCTTTTAACTATTCGATTATGCCTTATGTGTATAACCAGTGGCTTAATCCTTTGGGCTATTGTAGCAAGATTTTAAGGGCTCTTGTAGCAATATTTTATGACAATTCAATGTATCAGAAATAAAAGAGAAATAAAGAATTGGTGCAATTACATTCATTCAAATATCGTAATAAACATAATAGTTGACCAAAAAAAGAAGCGTCCATATATACGTTCAAATAATGTAACATGTAATGAAGACACACACAAGAATGAACAAAAGAAATAACATATAAGAAGCCCAAAATTGTATTAATATCAAGAATTATTTCATAAAGATTTGACCTAAAATTACTATTTTACTCTTGAAAGGTTAATACAATAAAAATCCTCATTCAAATCATGTAATAAGGACTTTTCACTCTTCCCTTCCAATCTGGTAACAGTCAAGTCTCTAGACCTCTAGCTCAATATTTAGAAATAATATCAGTTTCTTGAGTACTCTCTCATAACCTGCATAGTAATGGGAAGAATAAGAGACATAAAATAAGGAAAGACACAAGGGAAAATACAATAGCAAAGAATAAGGGACTCAAGTATACCTCTTAGAAAAAATATGCTATGCAAATGCTTGATGCAGATTTTAACCATGGTAGCTTCTTTTATAGCTTCTGGTTCTTGAATCTATTATAACTGATTTAATTTGAGCCACAATTGTCATGATATTTTGCGTCTAGTTAGATGAATAAGCGAAAACTTACCTAGATCTTGTTTTACTTATAAAATTATCTTTTGCTCTCCATAATTTATTTGGATTTACTCAAAAAGTGGTTTACAACTATTAGGCACTCATGGGCTAGTCCCCTGATCTACAGTCTCAATCTCTTCTTTAGTAGTAGACCCTTCCATATCCATGTTGATATCTAGCAACAAATCCTTTCTAGAGATTTGACCTTCTTTAGTTATTTTTATTTTAATGCCTGGGGGTGTTCTCAACATCATTTACAAGATGCTAGGATTGATTCCTTTCTCTTTATGGTTTTCTTCTTGTTTGAAATTCCTGATTAGAAAGCCTATTAGCCTCAATGCTTCCTCATTGAAAGACAATAAAGAAATAGAGTGTCTTATTCTTTTGTATCCTTATCCACTCCTTGTTCTTCTCACTTATAGAACACATGAAGCTGGTCATATCAGTTAGGAATAGAGTCTACTTGATCAGGTCTGCTTCATCTTTTGGATCATAGTCAAATTTCTAGATCCTATTGCTGATAAGGTATTCTATATTGGACATTTCTAGAAATTCTTCAAGGGAAAGGTCTACCCTTTCCATATCATCCCTTACCTTCTATTGAAGTATACCCATTTATTTCGTCCACTTATACCACCCCTCTACATTCAGTTTGAACATGGACACTTTAATGAATTGTGTAGCATATTCTATCTCAGTGCAATATTCTAGAGTAATCCTTTTATCTTGAATCTCTTGATAATATTCTTAGAATTTTTGAAATATAGGGAGTATGACATCCATTCTATATTTCCATGGACTAGTAGATTCTTCAATTCTACTGTTGTGGCTTTTATTAAATTAATCTTCTTAAACATATTTATTGTATCCCCTATTCCATTATACACTCTATGAACCATCTCCCTCTTGATTTTAGAGAGAAGATTAGAGCAGTCAATACTCTTAATTATCACCTAAGGTTCAAGTTGTGGAGTAATGACCTATGATAAATTTACCTTCAAGCTATCTACTTCAGCTTGTAAACTCTGAGAAACTTTTAACTTGACTTTCAATTCTTTGTTTTCTCTTAATAGGAATTTTGATAGTTTTGCTTGTATGTTTTTCCCTACCTGTACCAAGTCTTTTGTTTCTCCCATTATCTGAACCTCACCAGATTCCATATCCACTGGAAAGCAATGGGGTTTTTATGGTTTGGTAGGGTAATTGTTGCCATTAAAGTTAAAGCTTTAGTGTTTCCCTCTTCTATAGCTAGATTTTATTTTAGATCTTATTCCTTGGATATGGCCTACAATTCCTTCTCCCCAATATTGTTGATCAGTACGTATTATTCAACTCTTACTAATGTTACTTTACCTTGGGCATTTCCTATTGATGGGAGAGTTAGCCTAGCCTTTTTATGTTCTAGGGAGGAAGTTGGGCTCTCTATCCTAATTTGGTGTCCCCTAAATTTATCATCAAAACCCCCTAATTTTAATATCTTCTTTTGTATAACTATGGAGATTTTAACTTCTTTATTATTGATTATCAATGACATGGGATTGCGTTTGGGGCTAGTATCAACATGAAAATCACAAAATTTAGCTTATTCTTTAAAGAATCAAGCCCTGGTCTTTTAGTAAGTTTAGCAGGCACCATTTTTGTAGTGGCTAGGGAATCAATTAGAGGGCTAGTAATTATCTATTTTCCCTTTTCTGCACTTGCTCCTCTTAGTGTTGATTGGGATAAAATAAGAGCTTCCTCTATTGTTAATTGATTTGAGGTAACAGTTTTTTCTACTATTAGCGAGACTGTTTTAAGAACCTTTTTAGGTGCCTAAGTCATATCTTCAACATCAATCGATATATCTATCTGGTCTACCTCTTGGTATCAAGAAAAGGATCTTGGAGCTCTTCTAGAGTAATTACAAGAAAAATATATGCCATTGATTCTATAGATATTTCCCATAACCTTACCAACACTTGAGGATATACAAGAAAAATATATGCCATTGATTCTATAGATATACCCTTTAAATTTTGGAATTTTCTCTATCTTTATATGGATATTTTGACCATACATTTCTTAGATCAATGCTCACTTGTATGGATTTCAATAGTTCTTATTCATATTCGTCCTTCCTATGATGTACCCATGCATATTTGTGCACTTTCATCATTCTCATGTAACCCCCTGTTGGGTCATAGGGTCTCCATGTTACTTCATCAAAACAAAAATTATCCATATCCCACATGGCTTTGAGCATTGTTGAGTATCATTGGAAGCTGTAATGTCCAAATCGACATGATATTATCAACCAAAGGACTTTGCATTTTCTCTTTCTTATACGTATTTTCACCTCTTCTGCAATTTGCTTTGCAATTTCAAGCAAAGCCATAAACACAGGGAGAAACTTGGGCAAGACCTTTAGAGGGATATTTGGTCTATATAATATGATGTACAAACATTATTTTGATAAAAAATAATCCCCTAACTCTTTTTATTTTAGGAAGGCATCAATACTAGAACCTATACTTATCGAGAGACATATACATAGAAAATTGTGCATTTCTATAATAAAATTATCAAAAAACCTTCCTATGTGAGAGCGCCCTTCATGTATCCAGGGAAGTATTTTTTGTATATCCTTGACATTGGTTTAACCTAATCTGTCTAAAATTTCATAGCCTAGTTGTCCTTCTATGAGGTGTATGAAAATTGAATAGTGAGAGAAAGGGGGCATCTTCTCTTGCTGTTCTAAAATAGCATTTTTTAGCTCAACCAATTGAACATGCATCTGTCTACTCAATTCATCTTCCTATGCATATATTGGAGGAAAAAATTCTATTACATTGCATAGATAAGTGTATGATATTTATGCCCACCACAATTAAATCTAGGATCCCAAATACTATATTAATCATATCCACATAATCCCTCACCCAGGGTTTTAGTGCACCCTTACTAATAGGAAAAGTACGTGCAGCTTCATTTGGTTCAAAAAAAGTAGCATAATAGTGGGTGTAAAGAACTTGTTTGGATTGATGTTCTATTACCTCTTGTATTAGTGGTGTGTTGGACTTGTTCAATTGGAACACCTTTTGTATACTCCTAGGAGTAACTTTAAAAATCGATCGACTATCAACGTCTTTAATTGACTTGGTCAATCTATCATATGCCATTGCTAACCATGCTAAAAAAATTGAAGAATGATTACTCTTGGGTAGACCAATTTTCCCAAATTATTGATCCACTTATTACAACGAGGTGTTGGCTTGTATTGCGTTTCTTGGGCTCTTCTAAATAGTCCATTTGGTAACCATGAGCTACGCTATAATTTCTCTTGTGTTTTATCAAAATATATTATTGTAGTATTATTAGTCTCATATTCTTGCATATAGGAGAGACTTCTTGTATGGCCCAAATTTCATTTAATAATCTATCTAATTTTTTTGATGGCAATAAAACCATCTAATTTCTTATAAGGTCTTTGGTCTATAATGAATTTAATAGCCTCTTAAATATTCTACAGGAAAATGACTATGCTTGAGGAAGCCATCTCCATTTTCTTCTCACTCCTCCCTTCTTGTGGGTGGTAATTTTATCTATCGATCCTTCTGCAAATGCTTCAACAATTCACTTCTAGTAATGTCCTGACTTTAGTTTAATGTACCACGAGTGCTTGAGCAAGTCGTAAATAGTATTAGGAGTTGATTCCTCATGTGACATAATTTTATGGTTACCAACCATTTATTTTAAAATTCGCCAGTGTACGTTCACCACCTCATAATTCCTCAACCATCCTACTCAAAAAATAATTTACCCCAAGTAAGTCTACTACTAACAAAGCTTTGATATGTGTACTTTTCCATAATTTGTAAATTTTATCGCTTTCCTTGTGTATCTTTTCTCTAAAATAGTTTTGGAATGGATGGTTTTGACCATGACTTCTTTATCGCTGATAGCCATATTTGTTAGATTATTTTTCTTAAAGCCTCCCTTTGTACTTATTCCATATTCAACATGCATTATTAGATTTTTTTGGGCTTAGGAGTACCATTGGATATCTCTTGTAATATAATAAAACTTTCCTTTAGGGTACTTTAGCATTTTAATAAAATAAACTTAGTTTGGATTCATATATATTGTTGGATCTGACCATGGTGTATGCGCACCGTGCGATATTTAAAACCTGTAAGCATGGTAGTAGAAAGGGAAAGGAAAGGGGAAAAAATTTATGGAGGTTATATCAAAGAAAATTTTGATAATTTTATGCACAATAATTAAAGTCTATGACCATGTTAATCCTAACCCTTTAAATTTCAACAAATTTTAATTTACACATGTCTTTGGATCAAAAATATACAAGGTGTGCATCATTGATTCTTTAGAAAATGCTCTCAATTTAAGAAAGGGATATGCATGATACATGATGGGGAAGGGGGTTAGACCTTAGGAATCATTAATCATATTTTTTAGTCTAAAGCTTATCAAACTTTTAACTTTCATGCAACTTGGTACGTTTTTCCTTCGTTCATGTCGCTAAATTTACTTGATGATGCATGCACACAATTGGATTTGTAGAAGATATTTGATGCTTATAAGTAATCCTTAGACCAATTTTCATTAATACCTTGGTTTGAATTTTCCCTTTAAATTCTAAGCAACTCAACTTCTCTTTATCACGCACGCATCATTAGATCAACTCAAGGTATGCATGCGTCTTTTGATTTTTAGAAGATGTTCAAGAGTTAAGAGATAGGGATGCATAACCCATAATATGAAAGGGGAAAATTAAACCTTTAGGAACATTTAATTGAGTTTGAAATTTAGACTTAGGAAAAAGGTTTAATAATTTTTCTAATCTGTCTCATGTCGTTATTTCCCATGCAACTTATATGAATGTGCATGATTGGATGGAGCTGGGAAAATATGTATGCCATTCATCTCTAATAATATGTATATTTATTAAGGATAAAAGGGGCCCCTAAGGCTTAGAAATATTAAAAAAATTCAAATATAATTTTATTAGTTTTTTCTCATAGACCCTAAGTTTAGACCTTAGATAAATACTTCATTCATGGTATGTGATTAGCTCTTTTGGAAGGTGCATGTGAAAATTTGTTATTTATGCCCCATTTCCTTCTTAAATTATGGGTAAATTTCATGTGGGTGCACCTTCGGATGAAGTTAGGGATGCACGCGCATCTCTCATCTGTGTTAAAGTACTCGATATTTAAAGAATGGGGGCACATGGACATGTTTAGACTTAGAACTTAGGCCGTTATGGTCTTTGATGATTTTTTTTATTTCTTCAACTTATGGTTAAACCATTCATAAAATACAAGAGGTCTCTCTAGGTAATTTGATCTTCCTTTGGATGATGCGTACCATTAGATTATATCAAGGGCGAGTGCGCTTTGTTAGATTTTGAGGAGATGCCCATTTTAGAAAAAAAGGGGACACAACCATGGCCATTAAAACTTTAGGGAATACCTTAGAACATTTTTAGATATGATGATTAATGAGGCTTAGACGATGATTCCTCAAAAATTAATCCTTTAACATTAAAGCTCAGTGATTATGATGCATGCACACCCTTAGATCTTGGTCCAACGTGTGCACACCGTTAGATGCTATGGACTCATGAGGGGTTTTAAACATGAAAAGGGGTGCATGTAATTAATTTAATCTTTTCTACCATTTTTAAACTTTAGAATTTAGCAAGATTGTGAAAATTAAATTTTGGATTAAACATTGCTTAAGTTAATGTATGCGCTCCATTAGATTCACTCTTTTATTCATGCACACAATTTACTTTAGCCCAAGTTGCTCGATTTTTAAATAATAGATTTTAATTTAGAATCTTAATTAAGGCCTTAATCATAAGGCTTTGACTTTTCTTGTTAAAGGTCAAGCAATTTAACCTGCGCATACCCTCAGATCAAGCAAAAGGTAAACATGCTTCGACTTCTTTCAAATATATGCACATGGTCTAACTAAAGGGGGTTTTGATATTTTAGTTTAGATTGAGGAACTTAGGAAATGACCATAAGTTTAAAATTCAGAAAATTTACCCACTTTACCATATGATGCGCTCCTTAGGATTATTATCATGTTATGTATGTATTCGATGATGCATGGAAGATTCACAACCTTTAACCTAAAAGGGGCACGTTGATATGAAAAACATTTGTTAACCTTAGGAAATGGTTCTCTTTGTACTTTAATCATTGGGGACCATGGTTATCTTAAAATGCATGGATTAATGACTTTAGGGGTAAACTTTAATTTTATCGAGCAACCCTTAATCCCTTGAAGCCTTTAGAGATGTTTAAGGACAACCATTTTTTCAAAGATCTAAACTAGGCGAACTACACCCAAACATTAAGATTTAATAATTTCAATTAGAACCATTTGGGGAGGAATTTTAGTAATAGCCATCATGAAGAATTTGCACACCCTCCGATTTAACATTTTAGCAACAAAATTGGAAGCCTTTTTGATTTGACAAAAATGATCTAACCCTAGATTGGGTCATGGCTTTCCAAAATTACAATTAGGGGTACTTTTGATGTTGGATCATTTTGGGTTCCAACATAGGCTCTAACTAGGACATGTGGTGAAAACCTGAGGCACTTGACAATTCCAGACTCTCCAGTTATTAAGACATGTCTTCAAGTATCTAACCCAAGAATCAATCGCCTGATGAAGGTTAAAAAGAAAACACATCATAAAGTAATTACAAAAGACTATCTAGAAAATTTAAAAGGAAAGATTAACATTGCTCTTTAATCAATAAAATTATAGGATCTAGTGTAAAATCAAATTATCTTTTGCTTATGAAGCGTAGATTGTCCAACAATATCTTAAGGTGGAATTAGGCAAAATTGATCATAGGTTATTATTTCAACATGCCTTGACTCAAAGTGTGTGTTTGTGTATTCATTTTTTTTTCCTGATCAATCATAATTTTATCATTTTGGGAGGATTTAGGCCTATTAAACATGTCTCTTCAAGATATTCACCTTTGCATTGCTCCATTGCCAGTCAAACATTTATAGCTCCAGTGGAGATGACCTTGATCCCTATGGACCTGCTCTACTGCCAATAAGGTATTTATAGCATCGCTAGAGGTTATCCAGATAGCCCAAGCATTTGCTCAATTTGCATTATTAATATTTTTCTTCTTATTCTGGAAGAATTTTTATGAATTACAAATTTGAGTGTGCTTTCTGGGTTAGAGATCTATAAGACTAAAAAACTAATTATAATTATTTTTTGCCTAACTGTTCTAACAAAGATGACTCCATTCTTCTGAACCTCAAATAATTTTTAATATTGTGGTAAATGTGAAGCTTTGGCATGATGTGGCAGTATTTCTAACCTCATCTGTGTTGGTTCCAACACTATGAGGTGATTACTAAACATCCAACTCTATAATTTATCAGCAACATCTACCTTTAATCTAAATCCACCTTTCTTAGATGATTAAGATCAAGTCACAACAAGGAAGACAACACAAACATTGGCAATAAAAAAATTTACAACTCTCTAACACTCTAATGATCATTGAAAATAAAGTGAAAATGACACAAATAAAAATTCTTCTAACTGGAAAAACTGACAAAATTTATTTATTTATTATTATAAATTTTTAATTTATTTTTATTTTATTTTTTTGTTTTTTGATAAGATAGTTCATTATATTTTGACCCTATAGAAGGGGTATTATAATTTTAGTTGTTGGTCATTTATTGGGATTTTTATTTGTCCACCTGTTGGCAATTTTGCATTTTGCCACATTGGGAATTTTGTTGGAATATTTTGATACAATATTTTGATTATGGCGGCATTATTTTGAAGACAATTTCATATGTTCCTGATTTCTTTCCATGTGTGTTGTATTTATTTTTGTGTTGATTCGGGTTTGCCCCACTATGAATACATTGAAAATGAAGGCGTCTGTGAACTTGTGAAAAACAAAAAATAAAATAATGAAAGGCCTAGTTAGAAACTTGAAGGGCTTGAAAATGTATTTATATTCACCCCAAAGGTGGGGTGAATGCCCCAATCGCCCTATGGAAGGGCGAACGAAATTTCAAAAGGAGTGCAAAAACTTCAAGGATCGAGCAAAGATATAAGCGTTCGCGTTCGCCCCTATTTTGGGGTGAACGTGTCATTCGCCCCTTCTATGGGTGAACGTGCCCCATACCAGAGCGCAATCACGATCGCCCAAAATGAGCTACAATTTGCGTTCACCCCAAAGGTGGGGCGAACATCCCGTTCGCCCCTCCCATGGGTGAACGTACCTTGGGAACACCTTGTAATCGTGTTCACCCCAAAGGTGGGGCGAACGTCCCGTTCGCCCCTCCCATGGGTGAACGAACCATGAGAGTAAAACAATGTCGCGTTCACCTTGGTTGAGGGGCGAACGCATTTTAAAAGGAAGGCTCATGCATGCACAAAGGGAAAATCAGGTGAGGCGGTTTTTCTTGAGGTGAACGCAATTCCTGGGCGAAAAAGAAGAGTTATGGTCAAAGTTTCAAGGGCGCCAGATTTGTGAGCATTGAATAATGGTGGCATTAAGTAACTCATATCATGAATCCCGAGCATAGAAGAAGTTGAATGAGAAGAGCAGAAGAATCTTCATGATTTCCAAAGCGTAAGGATGTTTTCGAGGCATTTAATATTTTCCAAATTATCTATGCACCGATGCCCAAGCTGTTGCTTTCTTGGAAATTATTCCCTAAAATATGGATCACTGTTTCTAAAAAGAAGATTTTGGATGATTCCAAGGAGGGAGTTTCTCATTCTTGTTTTTGATCTGGGATCATTTTGTTCTCTTGTGCATTTAATGAAAGAGGCGAAAACCTCTATAAATACTAATCAAATTTCTATTGTAAAGGAGGTTAGACACTTTGCGAGAATACTCTCCAAGTTCTCTGCATTAATACAAGGCATCAGGCTTCTGAATTTGCAAGTGATCTTGTGTGTAATTTCTTTCTGTATTGTGCACTTCTATTTTACATTCATCTTTCTTGTTTGTTGTTAGATTTAAATTCTGCATTTGGATTTAAATATTGCTAGTGAGGGAGTGAATGTTGGAGTGTTATTTTGGAGGTTATTACTGCAAGTTTACAAGTAAATTCTACTGCTTTTTCCTCTATTAAATGCTATTTCATGCTTTGGTGATTTTCTTGCTGTTAGTCTACCCCAAATCCTGCACTTCGGCCTATGGCCATATTTCCCATTTCTTTTCACATATTTCCAATTTCTTTCCTGCATCCCTAGTCTTCTACCAGTGTAGGATTTAGTTTGGGAACCAGCCCTCTCTGGAGATTGGCATGGGGGACATTTCTTTCCTCCGGCCTTTCAATGTTGGTCGTATCTAGGGTGCACAAACGTAGTGTTTGTTGATTAGGCAGATATTTGACCAATAATTTTTGGCACACTGGTGGGACCTCAAAGTTCCACTTTTAGTAGTATTAAGGTCTGATGTTTGCCTTTGTACTATAATATTAGAACATCTGGTGACTCGATTATACTCAGAAATATCTGAATGTGAGAGTAGTAAAAGTTGTGTCTCATGAATACAAGATCGAAAGCCAAAAATCCAGATCATCAAATCGAGTTCTACGAACTTGATATTCAAAGGTTGGGAGAACATCCTCAATTAGCCACTTTTTGGCGTACGTCTTCATTACCCCATATATCCCACATACCATCTGTTACATCCTCATGGTTAGCTGGTGTATTTTCTACTCTTGTAAGTCCAGTTAGTACTACCACAAGTTTTCCTCCACCTCATACTACCACTAGCATTCCTCAACCTACACCTCATATACCAGTCCATATGGCTCAAAACCCTCAACCAAGGTAGTTCCCAACATGGAATAGCTCAGGGGCCTTGAACTTGCAAGCACAAAATCTAGTGCCCCAAGCGACTTTGAAAGCCTTCCGACTTATGATGGTACTGGTAAAACTGCATATGAGCATATCCAAGATGTGGCCTCTTTAGTGACCATCCATGACATAATAGATGAAGATGTAATGATAAAGTTGCTAGTATTGTCATTGAGAGGAAAATTGTTGTATTGGTATCGATCACTACAACCGAGTACTATTACTTCATGGGATCAGTTAGCAGAGTTGTTGATTAAAAACTTTCATGAACAAGTTGATCCATACTCTTTGCTACACTAATTTATGATGATTCAAAGACATCCACAAGAAGAGATAGTTGATTTTAATGTCAGGTTCGCATGAAGCTGGCAAAGAGTCCTTGATGGTTTATGACCCATACATGAGCAAGCTACATTTTACTATCTTAGGGTGTTTAGCACCGATATTGGTATGGTTGTATGATAAGCCAATGTGACTACATTTCTAGATTTGTATACGCAAGCTCAAAAGGCTGAATCTGATTTGATTGTCGTAGGTAGGCTTCCTCTAAAAACAACTATGCCCATTCTTCCTGACCTTCCTTAGTATCTGTATTCTAGTACATTTTTACAACCTATGCCTTCCATGTACCTAGTTCCCTCATGGAGTTCTAGCCCACCTCATGTTGCTCCAATCCCTATCCTACAACGTTCGACCTCAAGTTTTTCTCAGTTGTCGATTCAATCAGTTCCCTAGTTTCCGCATTGTCCCTTTTCTAGCATTTCAGTGCCTCCAACTCCTTTGCCATTACCTACACCACAAGCACCCTTACCTTTGCTAGTACCCACTCCATCATCTAATCTTGATCCTCTGATGATATTGTTGCAAGAAGTAAATTCCAATAATGCAGCCTTAAGGACAATATCTAATGAGCTTACCATAGTAAGGAAGAAGCAAGCAGAGGCTGAGTTTCGATCTAGGAGATTTCAAACTCCACCTATTACTAGAGAACAAGCTTCTACTAGTAGAGGACCTGAGAAAAGTACAATAGTGCTAGCAAATGAGGAGACTAGCGCAATGAAAAAGGCCTATTGGTGTTCAACATGTAATGATCCTCATGGAGAAGATACCTGTATGGTGCATATGAACTATGTGCAGACATTAGCAGAGAGTTCGATTGGCGGATAAGTTAATATGATTAGAGAGGCCGATCATAATTTTATGATGCCCTCTTTGGAGCAAGTTTCAGTCCTCACAAGGTCCAGAAAGAAGCCAGTAACTGTAGATCCGGTGGAGCTCGAACCTTTGAAGGTGCCTACAGAACCAAAGGTACAAAATGAGAAGTGGTTACCTCCAGCGAAAGCACCCACTGTAAAGGCTAAGGAGCAAGATTCTATCAAATTGAAAGATTTACTACCCAAGCCAACTCAGGAGAAAGTACAGGCCAAGTCATCAACTTTGCAACCTACAACAGCTGCCCAAATGCATGATGAAACAAAAGAGCAAGCCAGGGAGTGACTTAAGTACCCATCATTGATGAAGAGGCAAAGAGTGGAAGCTACCCAACAATATCGGGATAAATATGAATGAGCTCTAGAAGAGAAGGTTTTGGCTGCTTCAAGTTACAACATTGTAGAGGAAATGAAGAAGATCCCAACAAAAGTTAGCTTGTATGATGCACTGTAGTTGCCAGGACAAATTGATTTGTTGCAAGAATCCTTGAAGACCACTAAATATCAGAAGAAATATCATTCCCAAATAGTCCTAGCATAGGCGCTTCCAACTTCTGCAATAGGGAAAAATAGGCCTCCCCCATTTTATTTATCCTTGAGAATGGAAGGGTGGATTGTACACAATTGTATGATCGACTCTGGAGCTGCAACTACTATCATGCCAAAGGTAGTATGTGAAGTAATGGGGATGGAATATACCAGAAGTAGCCCAGGAGTGTTGCAATTGGATGGAACTCTGGTTAAGATAGTGGGGGTTATCAAAGACATCCCTATTGTCCTTCATAGTATGCCTCAAATCACAGTCATCCAAGAAGTGGTAGTAGTCGATTTGGAGCCATACTTTAGCATGTGCCTCTCAAGGGAGTTCACAGCTAAGCTGGGAGGATACCTTTCCTTGGACTATTCACATTTGGAGATACCATTCAAAGGAAAATGGATTCATATCCATAATGAAAAACCTTCACCTTTCCACATTGAAAGGTTCGAAGAGGAAGAACAGTCTCCAGGCATAGTGAACATGATGACTGAAGAACTAGAGGAAGTCGACTTGGTGGGAGAGGCATTGGGTGAGCTTCATTTGGAGGATGAATTTTTGCTCACAGATTTCAATGCAATGATCAGAACTGACATCGGTTGTTACACAATAACTAAACTAGAGCAAGCTGAAAAGCAAGCTCTCGATTCATAGGGTTCTGACATGAATCAGTTATGGAAACTATATTTTGATGGTGCTAGATGTAAGAATGGTGTAGGGGCTGGTGTTGTATTGATCTCTCTCGAAGGTATACAAAAGACTTATTCTTATAGGTTGACTTGGAGTTGTACCAACAATGTAGCTGAATATGAAGCGTTGTGCCTTGGATTGAAAAAGGCTAAAAAATTAGGCATTAAACAACTGTAGAGTTTTGGTGACTCTGAGCTTATTGTCAACCAGACCACTAATAAATGTGTATCAAAGCAGCATTACTTGAAAGCTTATCGTAATAGGGTTTGGGATTTGTTTGAGGCTTTCACAGCTTTGAATATTTAGGTGATTCCTCGAGAGTAGAATAGACATGCTGATATCTTAGCTTCCCTTGGTGCAAATTATTCCCCCGTGGAGCAAGTGGTTCGAAAGCCCAAGACTATCAGGGTGATTTATAGACCTTCGGTTCTAGATAAGAATATTTATTGGCAAGTATTTGACAATGATGAACAAATAGTCAACTTTTCTCTCAGAGAGGCCGCTAGCATGGATGACAGAATACTTGTTGAGGAGGAGAAGGAAGGGATGATTCAGTTAAAGAATAATCACATTCCTAGAGGTTTAATCTCATTGGAAAGTTTATTTGATCAAAATGATAGAGCTGATAAGCATAGGATTAAGGTAGATGCCAAGGAGTACAAGGAATTGCAGTTGGAACCAGAAAAGATTATCAAGATCGGGATCGATTGTGTGTTAGAAGAGCTTGAAGGTATTAAAAATCTATGCTATGAGTACCTCGACATTGTGGCATGGAGTTACCAAGATTTAAAGGGATATGACAAGGATGTGATTCAGCATACCATAGAACTATAGGAGGGGGTAAAACCTTTTTGGCAAAAGCAGCGTCCTGTTAATCCTAATATTGAAGCGCTCATGAAGGCAAAATTGTTGAAGATGCTGGAGGTAAAGATTATTTATCCGATTAAGCATTCAACCTGGGTGGCGAACCTGGTTCCTGTAAGAAATAAGAATGGAGACATACGGTTGTGCATAGATTTTTGCAACCTCAACCAGGCATCACTCAAATATCATTACCCTCTACCTCAGATAGATCAGATTCTTCATGTGGTCATTGGTGCTCAGAGATTTTCACTATTAGATGGCTTCTCCGGATATAATCAAATCTGGGTAAAGGATGAGGATCAATACAAAACAACATTCACTACTAAGTGGGGTACGTTCGCCTACCAGCGGATGCCCTTTGGGCTCTCGAATGTTGGTGCTACCTTCCAGAGAGCCATGGACGTCGCCTTCGGTGAGTTACTAAATAGAATTATTGTGATATATCTTGATGATATGACTATGTTTTCCCACTTGCGAGAAGATCATGTTGCTCATCTAAGGCAAGTGTTTGAAAAGTGTCGTGAGTTTGGTATCTCCATCAATCCAAAGAAATCAATTTTTGCTATCAAAGAAGGGAAATTGTTGGGTCATGTAATCTCACAAGAGGGATTGGTGATAGACCCTGCAAGAGCTGAAGCGCTCATGAAATTGTCATTGCCCGCTAATAAGAAATATTTGCAGTCCTTCTTCGATCAAATAAACTTCATCCACAAGTTTATTGCTGATTTCACCCAAGTTGTGAAACCCATGACTGAGCTTTTGAAAAATAATGTTGAGTTTAAGTGGATGGAAGTCAGGAGACGAGCTTTTCAAGAGATCAAAGAAAGAATCACCCAAGCTCCAGTTTTGATTAATCCTGACTATTCGAAGGACTTCATTCTTTATGCAGTAGGTGAGCATGAAAGTTATGCTGTAGTATTGACCCAAAAACAAGAATATGGTGAAGAAAAGCCCATTGCTTTCTTGAGCCAAGTTATTGCACCACATCAGGAGAAGTACAACTTTATTGAAAAGCAAGTTTATGTCATGATGAAATCATTGAAAAAGTTTCGACATTTTGTTTCTCAAAGCAAGACTATTGTTTATGTAATTCATCCTGATGTTCGAAACTTCATACTACAAGGAGAACTAGGTGATAAGAGAGCAGGATGGGTATCTAAAATTCAAGAGTACGATGTGGAGATCTGACCAACAAAGTTGGTTCATGGGCGTGCCTTATGTCAAGAGTTAGCTAAGAGTGTTGTCATTGAGGCATTGGATGTGATTCATGAGGAAGACATAGGTGAAACAATTTGCGCAAATCATACTGTGAGTGACCATGATTGGACAGAAGAGCTGATTGATTATTTTTCTTCTGGGAGATGTCCAACTCATCTCGATGCCTCACAACATCGGAGGTTCAGACTGCAAGCACTCAAATATGTATTGTTGCCTAATGGGTTATATCATAAGAACATTGATGGAGTTCTTCTGAGGTGTGTAAAAGCATCTAAAAAGGAGAATATTTTGGAGGAATTTCATTCTGGGCTATCTGGAGGCCATTATGCAGGCAGACCCATGGCTTTAAAAATTATCCGAGCAGGTTATTATTGGCCTACTCTGTTCATCGATGCTCATAAAATAAGTCAGCGGTGTGATAGTTGCCAATGATATGTGGGCAGAATTAGGAAAGGAGCATTGCCTCTACGCCCAATCCAGGTGGAAGCACCTTTCCAGTAGTGGGGTCTTGATTTCATTGGTGTCATTGATCCACATTCTTCTGTAGAGCACAAGTATATCTTGACAGCGATAGATTATTTCACCAGATGGGCAGAGGCTATTCCCACTAAGAAGGTCGATCAAGCTACTGTTATTTCCTTCCTAGAGGGGCTTATTACTCAATTTGGCATACCAGATTCTATTGTGACTGACAATGGCACTCCATTCATTGGAGCTAAAATTATAGAGTTTGCTAGCAGATATGGCATTTATTTGAAGACATCATCCAACTATTACCCGTAGGGGAATGGGTTGGCCGAATCCACCAACAAGAATTTGCTACGCATCTTGAAAAGAATAATGGGCAGTAACAAGAGAAGCTGGCATTTATTGTTGAATCAAGCGCTTTGGGCAGATCGTATCTCAATTAAAAAATCTATCAAGACTTCCCCATATGCCTTGGTTTATGGAAAAGAAGTTGTTCTTCCCTCTCATATTGAATTACCCATACTCCAAATATTGCAATTGTTCCAGAATGAGGATGAAGAATGTGATGCTCTGAATGCAAGGATAGCACAATTGTTGCAGTTAGAAGAGAATAGGGAACAAGTATTTTCCAAGCATTCTAAAGAGATGAGTAAGTGGTTTGGAAAGAAAATGATCGATCACAGTTTCTAGGTGGGAGATCTAGTTTTAAAATGGAATGAAAAGAAGTCCAAGCCAGGGAATCACCACAAGTTTGATGCCATATGGGAGGGACCTTTTCAAATTGTTGTGGTAAATTCAGTGAATGCTTATCATCTCCATGATATGGAGGGTCTTGATCTTCCTATCCCTGTAAATGGCCTTCATCTGAAGGCTTATATTCAATGACGACATTCCAAGTGAGTTAACATATTGTATATATGTAAATAGTTTTTTGATGTTTTAATGGTTGTTGCTATTTCACTATAGTTATATATATATATAAAAGGAAGAAAAAAAAACACTAAGAATAGTAGAAAAAGTAGGTTTTCTTTCACCAAGAAGATGCCTTCATGAAGATAAAGCAATGTATTATGAACACCGCATCCATCCCTGGTGAACTACAACTTGGCTATTCGGGGTGAATTTAAAGTAGACAATAGATTTAGAAAAAAGAACGTTGAGTTAACATCGCGTTCACCCTAGGAGTGGGGTGAACGGCCCATTCGCCCATGTTGTGGGTGAATGCGATGGAAAGGGTGACAAAGTGTTTTGCATGAAGCTGAAAATTAAAGGTGTATGTCTTTTAAGAAGTTTTTATAAAATTTTAAAAAAAAAAAATGAGTTAAAAGAAAAACAAAAAAAAAAAGCCCTGAGTTATTTTTAGAAAATTTGATTTTTTCTAGGGTGTATGCAAAAGCAGGTAAGGCATCCTTTTAAAGGGCCATTCACCATGAAATTTTAAATAAATTGGAAGTGCCCAAGTTTAATCAAGCAAGACATTTTTACCCCAATTTTGAAGTCGCTCGTCCAAGAAGGATTAAAAAGTTTTGCACTCTAAGTAATTTTATTGTCGTAGTTTTGAAAGCACGTTGTGTAATGAAAAGTGCCCCTAGGTTACGTGTCAAAAATCGGAGGGCGAGAGTGCAGGTAGGAGATCATTAAATTGGAAATGTGGGTTATGCCAAATTTTGATTCCCAAGGAGCAGTGTAAATTGAATGATTGGTTGTTAAGCGGCTAATTTAGCTTCCCCAACAAGCTTCAGGCACTAGGGCACAATTTACGATGAAACTGCATGGTAAATTGGGCACATTTTTTTAAGAGGATCCGACAGTGAATCAAAGGAGAAGTCGTTGGTGCTTTGAGGATGGTGTTCGGTTAGCAGTTCGATATTACTTTCCTCCCAAAAGCACCCAAATTAAATTGGCATTTATTATGACAGTTGTGGAAGTAGTTCTATATAAACCCTGAGGTAAAACATTGCAGTTTATTTTCTATTTTTAAATTTTTATCGTTGCGTCTTGCATTTTAGCTATAGGGAATTTTAGAGGTTGCTCAGTAAATTTGTCAGAGAATAAAATGGGGAAATGTAGTAAAGAACCTAAAGATGTCATAGAGGCTAGAGCCTAAGAAATCCAAGAAAAAGGAAGGAGGTTCTAGAGCCAAAAGGGCTCAAAAAAATGATTATGTAGATTTGGACCCATATGAAGATGCTATGGTAGAGATTGGAGACTGCCTCATCACTCACAGAGGAATTGAAAGATTAAGGTAGGAGGTAGAAGTTGTGGTAAGCCAAGGAGTATCATCAAATAGTTGGTTGATAGTGCCATATCATTCATAGTTATCCTGGTACTTGTGTTCACCAGTTCACCCGTGCCCTGAGCTGGTGCAGCTCATTGCCTAGTTTTATGACCCCTTCACTAAGGCTATCAGAAATTCTAGGAGGGAGATTTTATTTACCATCACTCCGGATGAAATTCGGGAAGCTTTCGCTTGTGGGTTGAAGCCCCCTCTTACGTAGTTAATAAAAAGTTGCATACCGATGAGCAAGAGGATAGGTACATCTCCATAGTGATGATGCACCAATTTATGGAGATGCAACTGGTTAAAAAGCCACAAATGGGGCATCTTCCTGGTTTGTCGAAGCCCCTATTAGAATTCAAAAGCCAAGATATATATTCCATGTTGTCTTGGGTGGTTGGGTTACCTTCAGATGGAACAGTGCATAAGTGGCAGGCGGTTGTTGCATAGTGTATTTGTAAAGTTGAGTTTTATTCTCCCTCTGCCATGAGGCAAGGTGGCAATCCAATTTTCTTTGATTGGGCCGACTTCATCTCCCGAAGGATAAATTTTCAGTTGGAAAAAATGCAGACCGGGGAGTCCAAGTCATTTTTGCATACATCATTTTTAGTTTGGTATTTCTTTTTCCAATTGCAGCAGCGCTTCTCTTTCATTGCAGTGATGCAGTTGGGTGAAAAGGATGAGCCCTTGCCGATTTATATGTGGACTCCCATTTTGACAAGGAGGGAGTCAGTGTATAGCTTCAATAGTTGGTTTTTGGGGCCAGCAATAGAGTTGCTTTGTGGTACCTATGAGAGAGTGCCATAAAATTTGAGGGATGCAGTCATCATGCAAGAGAAGGGTGACATTTTTCTGCTTACCCAAGGCGTAGTTGTACAAATTTTTGGCTTCATGGGTAAGCCATTTTTGTTGCCATATTTCGCTATGGAGCACATGTTTGCCATGGAGGTTGTGCACCAGACTGATCATGTGAATGATATATATGGAGTTGGGCATGGGAAAAATACTACATGCAACATGTCATTCAAATTCGATGGCATAGAAGTGAGCCAAGTTGGGAAAAATAGGCTCTTGATGGTGGCGCTATAGGATTTAGGCTTGATTGAACTACCGCAGCATTGGCGATATGACCCTCTGGGTAAGTTCTTGGCTATTGTGAAGGCCAAATCATTCCATTGCTGTCCTCGGCCTGATATCTAGAAGAGGAGAAACAATTTTGATGGGCCAGACATGAACTGGCATATTGAGAAGATGATGACCCTCCCACCATGGCATGATTATTATGAGCAGGAGGCAGAATATAATCCCACCAAGTATAAGACCCAGATTCCTCCATCGAGTTTATTTAGTTCTATTAAGGAAGCCAAACCTGATTGGACTAAGGAGAAGATAATGAATTGGTGGATTATGCGGATTCATCGTGGAAAGCCCATGGCTCCTTACGGGTTGAAATTGGATGAGCAATTCTCAGATACTTATGATGAGTTTGTAGACTCGTATCAACCCATCACCTTCACCAATATTTTTTCGCAAAGCTTTCAGCATTCTGATAGTGGTGAAGGTGAAACTAAATAGGAGCACCCAATAGTTGAAGATGAGACCCCGAAGGAAGAAGAACAATAGTATGTATTTAAAATGAGGTCTCAAAGAACGAAGCGGTAAAAAGAGGAGATGCCCATGCACCTAAAAAGCAAAATTTACCGTAGGTGCCTCCATTTCCAAAGGTGGCAAAGAGGCCAAGAACTAGCATAGTTATGACTTCTATCATTGAGGCTCTAGTAGTTTTGGTCGCTACCATTTCTACAATGATAGTTGTAACTATCCCCATGGTTGCTAATGTGGTGGCTGTGGCCAATCCTTCGCTTATGAAAGAGCCCCCGACCAAAGTCATAGAAGTATTTTTGATGATGCAATCACTGGTGGAAGATCATCAATCGGAGAGCTCTCATGTTGAAGTTATGGATGAGGACATTGGAGAAAGGGTGGAAGTACAAGAAGAAGAAGTTTCATAGTCGCCTCTATCATCGTAGCACTCGATGCTTGCACTCGAAGGTACGTCTCTTCTTCCCTCTTCCTCTTCCTTGGAGCAAGTAGTGATTTCCACTTCACTTCCATCTATTCCATTTTTATCATCCTCGGTCTCCATTTCTCCACCCTTCGGTATGCCATCCACGTCTATCTCATTTCCATATTCTTCCACTCCTGAAGTCACTATTGCTCCTTCTTCTATTCCCATTCCTTCATCTTTCATTTCTTTCAGTTCATATGCATCAGTGTCGAATCCCTTTTCACACCCTTCCCTTTCTGTTCCTCCCTCCACCACCATTGAAGTTGTAAGTACGCAAGCTCCTCCTAGAGTAAGCATAACTACAGTTGAACCCCCTTCCTCCACCAAGACCTCCATTTCCATTCCATCTACTATTTATGTTCTACCTCTTCTAGTCATGTCCTCTATTCCCATTGGGCCTAGTCGCTCAGACATTTTGGTTCCATTCACCCCATTCTTGGAGCTATAGATAGTTCCTGATGTATAGGTGGCCCGTAAGCAGCCCGATATAGAGAAGATCAATCGGGCACACATGAGCTCTTCATAGTGGTTGAAGAGTATGCGGTGCAAAGAGACCTTGGCTCCAGCTCGACCGATTAAAAAGGTTACCTTTGACCCCATCATGAAGGAAGCCCATATTACAACAATTACGCCATTGGTTCAAAAGCCCCAAGGGGAGTTGTTGTCGGGTGATCTCATTTCTGAGACTATAATAGAAGACCTTACATGGATAGATCCTATGGAGAATATGGGCAATATTCAAGTCGATATGAGCTCAGTGTACCTTCATGGTGAGCATTTTAAGGAGAAATATTTTGAAAGTCAGAACAAAATAATTGAGCTCAAAAATGCCTTGGCAAAAAGTAGAGCCCAAGAAGAGAAGACGACCACTGAAAATGACTACTTGCACCAGCAGGTCAAGGTGCACTTGAAGGAGCATGACACCACCAGGATTGAGATGCACAAGCTTCAGCAATAGCTCGAAGAAGTGAAGAAGTAGTTAGCTGAGAAAGTGGCACAGGCCATAGGATTTTTGTGCGATAACATCAAAGGAACCCGCCTTCGCTCTGCATAGAATTGTGAAAAGTTGGTCATGCAAGTTGTTAAGGTGCTACAATATTTATGGGAGGCATAGATACAGATCCATCTTGGACAACAATTAATTGATACCACTAAGGAGATGTTGTCACCCTATATGGAGATGGCAGTAAAGATACAGGCTTTGATTAATACCAATTTGCACATTCGCCCCCTCAGCGAGATGGATTACGCCTGGTCTAAGGTGAAAGTTACACTACATAGTTACTTCCAGTGAATGGACCTAGTAAGGGAAGGATGGGCCATCCTCAACACCATCGAACATGAGCACACTATTTCCATGTCTCATTTTGAGACCATTGATGAGTTGGGATTTCCGACCTTCATGGATAATTGGGGAGAACCTCTTCCCATAGAACAGCTGGAAGTGCTCTGGAAGAAGTTCGTTGAAGATACTTCTAAAATTGATGCCTGGGAAGAACCTCTAATGGAAGCGCAGGTGTTGCCCTTGATGCAGAAGTATACACGCTTAGATTTATCATTATACGAGTTGGCCCAATGAGCGAAGCACCTCAATTTGATGGATGTTCAGAATATTCGCTTTGTTTATGAGTCTCTCAGTGTGTCATGCCTTTTTAACACTCATGATTGGGGAGAGGTTGTTCATGCTTATGAGGTTATCTCTAAAACAATTCAAGAGTAGGAGGAGCAAGTGACGATAGAACATGAGGCAGCAGCAAAAGCAGCCGAAGAAGCGGAGCGGGCTGAAGTACTCAGAGTAGCGGAGGAAGCTGAGCAAGGAGAACATGTAGAGGAAGAAGTGTGTCAAAAGGCATCCATAGTATCGATGAGTGCGCCAGCTAAAGACCCTATTTCCCAATGAATGAAGGCTTGGGATCACTTGCATCCATGCGAGCTGGATACCCCTTGAGTCACCAAAAATATTGGCAATTTTGCATTTTGCCACATTGGGAATTTTGTTGGAATATTTTGATACAATATTTTGATTATGACGGCATTATTTCGAAGACAATTTCATATGTTCCTAATTTCTTTACATGTGTGTTGTATTTATTTTTGCGTTGATTCGGGTTTGCCCCACTATGAATACATTGAAAATGAAGGCGTCTGTGAACTTGTGAAAAACAGAAAATAAAATAATGAAAGGCCTAGTTAGAAACTTGAAGGGCTTGAAAATGTATTTATATTCACCCCAAAGGTGGGGTGAACGCCCCAATCGCCCTATGGAAGGGCGAACAAAATTTCAAAAGGAGTGCAAAAACTTCAAGGATCGAGCAAAGATATAAGCGTTCACGTTCACCCCTATTTTGGGGTGAACGTGTCGTTCGCCCCTTCCATGGGTGAACGTGCCCCATACCAGAGCGCAATCACGATCACCCAAAATGAGCTACAATTTGCGTTCACCCCAAAGGTGGGGTGAACATCCCGTTCGCCCCTCCCATGGGTGAACGTACCTTGGGAACACCTTGTAATCGCGTTCACCCCAAAGGTGGGGTGAACATCCCGTTCGCCCCTCCCATGGGCGAACGAACCATGAGAGTAAAACAATGTCATGTTCGCCTTGGTTGAGGGGCGAACACATTTTAAAAGGAAGGCTCACGCGCGCACAAAGGGAAAATCAGGCGAGGCGGTTTTGCTTGAGGCGAACGCAATTCCTGGGCGAAAAAGAAGAGTTATGGTCAAAGTTTCAAGGGTGCCAGATTTGTGAGCATTGAATAATGGTGGCATTAAGTAACTCATATCATGAATCCCGAGCATAGAAGAAGTTGAATGAGAAGAGCAGAAGAATCTTCATGATTTCCAAAGCGTAAGGATGTTTTCGAGGCATTTAATATTTTCCAAATTATCTGTGCACCGACGCCCAAGTTGTTGCTTTCTTGGAAATTATTCCCTAAAATATGGATCACTGTTTCTAAAAAGAAGATTTTGGATGATTCCAAGGAGGGAGTTTCTCATTCTTGTCTTTGATCTGGGATCATTTTGTTCTCTTGTGCATTTAATGAAAGAGGCGAAAACCTCTATAAATACTAATCAAATTTCTATTGTAAAGGGAGGTTAGACACTTTGCGAGAATACTCTCCAAGTTCTCTGCATTAATACAAGGCATCAGGCTTCTGAATTTGCAAGTGATCTTGTGTGTAATTTCCTTCTGTACTGTGCACTTCTATTTTACATTCATCTTTCTTGTTTGCTGTTAGATTTAAATTCTGCATTTGGATTTAAATATTGCTAGTAAGGGAGTGAATGTTGGAGTGTTATTTTGGAGGTTATTACTGCAAGGTTACAATGACAATGCTATTATTTTTGTGCGAGGGAGAAAAGGGGTTTTTTTTTGCAAATACCATATCATATGGGGTTTTACCTATGTTTCTCTTGATAGACAATCTATCTGCCCATAAAGAAAATTTCAACCCACTATCCCATCCCTTTTTATTTTTACCTAACAACCTTTTGATCCTTGTTATCAATTTTTTATTTGATGATTCGGCTAGACCATTGTCCTGAGGGTAATAATTTATAGAATGAGATAGCTCTATGCTATATTTGACATAAAATTCAATCATTTCGTAAGAGATGAAATACTTTCCATTATCTGTTACTAATTTCTTTGGGACTCCAAATCTTATTAATATGTTTTACTCTAAAAATTTTATGATTACTTCAGTTGTTGAATTCCTTAGAGGGGCTGCTTCCATCCATTTGGTATAATAGTTTATTGTAGTGATAATTAATTTATATCTTCCTAAGGAATTGGGGTTTATCTCACCAATGAGGTCAATTCTCCATTGTATGAAAGGTCCTTCTATAACTACCGACTTGAGGTGTGTGGCTGCTAAATGTTTCTTTCTTGTAAAAAATTGACAATTATGACAACCTCTTACATATTGACAAACATATTTGAATAAAGAGGGCCAGTAATAACTTGCTCTCATAATTTTTTTTAGTAGCTTTTGGTGTAAAGTGACCTCCATAGAATCCATCATGAAATTATTTTATTACATCTAAGATTTCTTTTTCAAACAAACAGAGTAATAACACTCCATCTAGATGCTTCCAATAAAGTTTACCTTCTTGTATATAATATTTCTATGCTTGTTGCTTCACTGCTCTCATTTTATTTGCAATTATACCTCTTGGGAATGACAATGTTTGATGATACATTAAAATATCATCATACCATTAGCATTCAACATTGTCAGTTCTTATTTCATGTATTTTATCAACTATGGCAATGTTGTTCATGTCTTCGCCTTCTTTATTAGCCAAAATATTTTCTAAATATTATCCTCTAATGATTTTTATAGCTTTAAATATTACATCATATTGCAATAACTTGACAATCCACCTAGTAGGACTACCTATAGGTTATGATTGGGTGAAAATATTTTATAGCTATGAAAGGAATACAACATATAACCTTATTTGATCCAAAAGTACCTTTAAAATATTCTAGTTCTTTTATCATAGCATATGCCTATTTTTCTATAATTTTAAATCTTAGTTGGGATCCTTTCATCCCTATACTCATCAATGCTATTGACCCTTCGTTATTTTCATCATATCTTTGAGAAAGGACCGCAACAATGGTATGTTTTGAAGAAAATGAGTATATATTAAAATTTTTAGAGTAATTAGGGTAATTTAGCACTGGGCCAGCAGTTATGACATATTTGATTTTTTTGAAAGATTTTTGTAGACACCTAAAATACATCATGTTTAGAAGGCTACTCATATGGACACCTTTATAGGCCATATGACTGATCTTGGACCTT
Source organism: Wollemia nobilis (assembly GCA_028583015.1). Classification (NCBI taxonomy): domain Eukaryota; kingdom Viridiplantae; phylum Streptophyta; class Pinopsida; order Araucariales; family Araucariaceae; genus Wollemia; species Wollemia nobilis. Next base: position 12,485,956 of record JAQPPZ010002539.1, on the reverse strand, counting down.
TCCAAGACCCGGCAGTGGTTATAACCACTCAAATGGGGTAGTCTAGTCCTAGTCAGCCATAGCCACTAATGAAATTAGCGGTTGCCTCTGTATCTACTAATGATCAAAGCATCTATGGGCTAGTCACACGTGTTGATAGTAGCTATGGGTTACTTGCTCATAGTCACACCTATTGATAGCAGCTAACCGTGTAAAAAACATGGGCTACCAAAGCTGAGTGAAATCTATTGAGTGTAATGACTTCTTGTATGGTTAGGAGATTGAACCTTCTAGAAGCATCCCTACAATTACTTGAGCATAACCATTTCTTGTTCTTGGCTGCCTAGTGAAGCTAGGATGAGGAATTGGGTGTCTATTTAAAACCCTAAGTTTACAAAGAAAATTTTGGCAGTATTCCCTAACAAAGTACTACCAAATTACCTAGAGAAATTGATGTGCTAATGCCATAGTGAAGCCTTACTATATTGAAGAGATAATCAACATCCCTCTGAGGCATAGCGAAGATTTGTAAAATTGCACAATGAAACCTATTTTTCTACCATTGGAGACTATCCTATCTTGAGGATTACCCTTGCTGTTCAAGTGCCAAGTCACAACAAAGGGAAGAAAATTCCATTGCAAAAATGTGTGCCAAGTTACAAGCAACCCTTGAACATCAATTTCACAACAAAATTGATCATAATTAGGCTATAAAATAAAGAGAATAACCCCTATCCCGTAGCTGTTATTTTTGATAATGGCCTGCAGGCACCATTGCCAACGTTGATAGCTACTAACGCTCTAGTAATCAGTGACTACAGTTTGATGTATTTTCCATGTATTTTAGCCATAGATTTTACATTTATTGCATTGCATTTGCTTTTCTAACGTAGATTAATAGTATTTATTTCATTTTATTGCATTTCTTTCTATATTTAATCCTTATTTCTAGAATTTCATGTATCTTTTCATATTTTCATGCATTTGCTTTATGGTTTACACTATTCAAGAGTTAAACCTCATTTCGAGAGGCCTCATATGCTATTGACTATCTTTGTAGTTTCATGTGTGTAGGTCATATAGCAATTCCAAGGCCAAAGATCACCAAGATCCATATTCTTACCATCAAGAAGTAGAGGTTCCAGGAGTAATCCCTCCTATAATAAAATTTTGAGGATCCTAAAAGTCTATTGAAGACATCTACCACAAGAATTGTGGATTGTAATATGTATCACAATGGTCAATCCCTAAGAGGGATTTTTTTGTAACCTTGTAAAAAATATTTAGCAAATATGAATAAATATGGGTATATTTATTTTATCTTTTATCTTTGCATTTGGTTATATGTTATATCTTTTTAAATTGATCACATATTGCATTAGGTGTTATATTTTTAACTTCTTTCAGTGGTGATCATGGTGGGACCCATCACCCTGATGGTCAAAGATGAATTGCAAAAACTTTTAATGTAGAATTTGTAATTCCCATTGACTATCTAGAATGGATATCAAACATGGTACACGTAGGAAAACCTGATGGAAGAATCTGCATCTACATAGATTTTTGGGACCTCAACAAGGCAACACACAAGGATTCATTTCCATTGCTAAATATCGATGCTTTTATAGATGCAACTGCAGGTCACAAGATGCTCTCACTAATGGATGGATTTTATGGTTATAATAAAATTTAGATTAAATCTAAATATCAACATAAAATTGCCTTCACCACTCCATCGGGGACATTTTGCTATAATATTATACCATTTGGTCTTAAAAATATTGGTGCCACATATCAACATGCTATGACATATATCTTTCATGACTATATGCACAAGATATTAGAAGATTACATTGATGACTTATTTTCCAAGTCATTTCTATGAGAAGAGCACACTGAGGTCCTTATTAAGTTCTTTGATTTCTTTATTGAGCATAATATTAGGTTAAATCCCAAGAAATGCATCTTCAATGTAACTTCAACTAAACTCTTGGGATTCATCATTTCAAAACAAGGGATCAAATTTTATCCAACGAAGGTAAAATCTATACGAGAAATGTGTGTCCCTATAAATATCAAATAATTAAGAAGCCTACAGGGCAAGGTATCACCCATAAAGTGTTTCATCATGTAGCTATCAAATAAATGTCGACCCATGAATCGACTGCTACACAAGGGAGTCCCATTTAAGTGGGATAAAGACCGCCAAAAAGTCTTCATTGAGATCAAGAAATACCTAGCATCACTACTAGTTCTAGCTTTGCCTAGACCAGATGTGCCATTTTTTCAATATATATCCACCACATTATTTACACTGGGAACCATGTTGGACCAAAAAAATAAACAAGACAAAGAACATGTGATATGTTACATCAGCCAAACACTGGTCAACTACGAGTTGAATTATGCATATGTTGAAAAGCTATGTTTAGCAATGGTTTTTACAACTAATAAGTTGTGCCACTATATTCTAAGTCATACAACGTATGTCATATCAAAATAAAATCCTTTGTAGTATATGATGAGCAGAACATATCATAATACACATACTATAAAGTGGATCATGCTATTGATAGATTTTGACCTAGAATTCATAATCCAAAAGTCAATCAAAGGATAGGTCATAGCTGATTAGATGGTAGAGGCACCTCTTCAGGATCATAAGCCTCTTATCATAGAACTCCCCGATGCTGTAGTCTTTGCATTATCAGAGTTGCTCGAACCTAAAGAATAGGATAATAATACTGACATGGCATTGTTCTTCGATGGTTCAAAATACAAGAAAATAGGTGGCACGGGGATTATATTTTTAATGACACAAAGTGCTCCAATGCCCTTGTCATTTAAACTCAATTTCCCTTGCACCAATAACAATGTTGAATATGAGGTCTTAATATTAGGTCTCCAAAAAACACTCACTATGAAAAATCAAAAAGATAAATATATTTGGTGACTTCCTTCTCATAGTTAATTAGGTTAAGAAAATCTATTAGCGTAGGTGTCCCATCCTAAAAGTGTATAAGAAATTTATGGACACTTAGCCCAACTAGAGTGGTATGACATCGAGGCAGTCCCTCAAACATCAAATTGATTTGTAGATGCTATGGCATCTTTGGGATCCTTAATACCTCAAAATCCATCTACTAAATTTACTACCATCTAGGTAAATACACTCTCGTAATCCATGATGCTTCATGAGTCTCAAGACAATAATGAACCAATACACATGATTCATATAGAACCCAACCATGAATGGTTCTATAAAGCTAGAGATTTTCTGACAAAGGTATCCTAGAGATCCTTGATCTCACAGGGTCCTATGAAGAATGGTATTACCATTCAACATAAGGTCATTCCCAATATGCATTCATTTAACTTGAATCATAATGGGAATAATTCATTCGGTTAGTCATAGCTGTCACTTATTAGGATTGGTTAACCCAATTACATGATTTCCTTAAGCTTAGAATAATCCTATGGAGATTATCGTATGCTGCCAAAAGAGCATTCAAATAAAAAACAACTAGATATATCTTGTATCATCATAGCTATAATGGAATTCTCCTTTCTTGTCTTGAGCTCCAAGAATCAACTTGGGTGGTATCACAAGCTCATGACAGTACATGTAGTGGCCATTTCAACAACATGACCATTGTTAACCACATCCTTTGAATGGGTTACTATTGGCCCACTATGGATAAGGATTATTTCATGTATGTCAAGAAATACATTAAATTCTAGCACCATGATAATATTACACACCTACCATCGTAGGCCTTACAACCCATCCAAGTGGCTTGGCCATTTTCTTAGTGGGGTTTTGATCTAATTGGTAAGATCTCTCCCTTGTCTTTGTGTTGACACACATTTATCATTATGGCCATTGAGTATTTCACCAAGTGCGTGGAAGTGATCCCCTTAATTTCTACGATAGGAGCATGTATTGTAGAGTTTATAATTCATAATATTATATGTCGTTTTGGGATCCCATAAAAAATAATCTTGGATAATGGTACTTCATTTAAGAACAAAAATGTGTAGGCTTTAATGTCCAAATACAATATTTAGCATAACTTTGTTTTGGGATCCCATCCAAAATAATATTGGATAATGGTACTTCATTTAAGAACAAAGATGTGTAGGCTTTAATGTCCAAATACAATATTTAGCATAACTTTACAACACCTTATTATCTATAGGATAACAGGAAAATAGAGGCCTCAAACAAAATAGTAGTATCCATCTTGAAGAAAAATATGAAATAAAATCATAAGGATTGGCACCTTCAACTACCTCTTACATTATGGGGTTATTAAACTAGTATATAGATACCCATTGGGGCAACCCCGTTCTCACTAGTGTTGGGCACCAAATTAACATCATGTTTTACTCAACACTGTGACTGTCTATCTTCCAATTTTCTATCTAGAAATGCACTTTATAGTCACAGATCGACACTCAACATTAGATGGACCAAAGACAACTTCAATCCAACCTCCAGAGTAGGCTAGTTCCTTGTTAATTTAAAATGATGTTGACAAAATTAAAGCTCAATTAGGGTTTTGAAAAAATGGTTAGAAAGGGTTTAGGATAAGATATAAAAAATAGTGGTTGTATAGGCTAACAACATAGGCAACTACAAAAAAATGCTCCCACAAACTATTTCCATTATATAATCACTCAAAATTAACAACACCCAAACTCATGAAATATTCATACATAAAAGCACAACCAGAGATATGTTGTAGAAAGCATTTCCAACATCTAATATTGATAATCCAAATTAACAAAATAGACCAATAGTTAGATTTAATAGATATAAACTTCCTAACAATACAGATCTAACTATGAGCAGATTTCAATTACTCTCACAACTAGTAATCCAATAAGCTGGAATGAACTAACTGCTAAAGTATCGATAGAAATGCAGCTCAAAGCTTTGAACCTCTTTCACAAAGAAAGCAAAGATAACAAATTTCAAGTCAAAAATTAGAGTAATTCTCCTTCCATTAATCCACAGGAATATTTATAGTAGGGAAAACAAATGCACTAGGGCCAACCCTTAAAAATGAGGGTTCAACCTCTATTAATAATTTGTAAAATGAAAAAATATTAAGGAGAAATTACAAACAATAAAATTTAATAGCTCAACAAAGTGTTTTGCTGGCATAATATTACTGGTTGGAAAAATCTATGAAATCCATTGTGAGTAATCCACCATAGCTACTTAGCTTTGCAACTTGCTATGGTAGTTAGAGTTTTGACGATTGAAAACTACCTTCGATCCATTGATCATTCTTGAAATCTTTGATCCACCGTATATCTGTAACTACTTTTGATTCTTGTTCTTGAAACCCTTCAATGCTTTGTATTCCTACCCTCCAACTGATTACACTCAGATCCAACGAGAATTTGATTTTAAATACTTTAATAATGTTATAAAAAAATTGTACTGTTGATATTCATCATGGATGACTATGATTAAACCTTTGAAAATACTCTACAAAATGAATAGGAAAGAACAAACACCACTATGCACTTTTAATTGGTGAAATCAGATTTAGTGACTTTAGTTTGGTGAAATCATATTCCAAAATGGAATACACTAGGGAATGAGTGGAATTAAATCCTCTACTAATCTGATCCTTACCCTTCATTCTCTTCTTTGGCATTAAGCAAATTACAATCCACACAAAAAGTATGCTAACATCATCTTTCCCTTAATTGGAATGCAAAATCGGCAATCCACACTGGAAGTAGTTCAAAAATTATTGTCTCCATTCCACACTGGAATTAGTGTAAAATGCTCTTTGTACTCAATGGATTTAAACTTGCCAACACTTAGCCACTTGGATCATGCACCAAACAAAAAATGATCATCATTCCACATCAAAGGTAGTATAAAATGAGCTTTATTATCATTCTTCTCTAGAAGTAGTGCAAAATAGTCTTTGTCGCCAATCCACACCGAAATACTCTTGGGACTTAGCAATTTTGAGCTTGCCGACACTTAGTCACTAGAGAAATGAACAATAATTACCATTTTGTACTTCTTTTTATGCTAGGATCATCTTTGTCAAAACATTTTGTGGAATTAGGACTTGCCTAATATATGCTCTCAAATACACTATGAACCAAGCGGAATGGAATTTTATCTTGTTGAGGTGAAAAAATACTAAGTGTTGAGTGGAATCAGGAACTCTCCTTGTGGATATGATAAAAAATACTCTATGTCCTTAGCGGAATAGAGATTTCATGCCTTAGAATAAAATCTTCAATATTTTCTAAGGATGTGGCCATTTTGGGTCTACAACTAGTATATGGTACTGAGGCCATCATGTCCTTGGAATTAGAAATTCCATCACTGCATATCACTTTGAAAGATTTCATCGATGATGAAACTTCACGGTAAGCTCACCTATATCAAATGATGCTTCTTGATGAATGTTGGGTGAATGCTCTTGAGCATCTCTACGTTTACCAAGATCGACTGAAATGAGCTTACAATAATAAAGTCCAGATGAGATACTTTAAAGTTGGGGATATTGTTCTAAAAAATAATACACATAACTCAAACCTACCACCTCATCTGCAAGATAAATTTGTAGCTAATTGATTAGGTCCCTACATCATATCAGAGAAGATAGGACCTGAGACTTACCACATAACATTTTTAGGTGTTGAAGAGCTTGAAGATCTTAAGATTATTCATCGAAGGGCATTTTACACAAAAAAAGAAATAAAAACAATAAAATAATAAAAAATTAAAAAAAAAAAGAAAACATTAAAACACAAAAATAATTCAAAACATCAAAAACATAAAAACATTTGCATTTTACATTTTGCACATGCATTTATTTAATTGTAGTGCACTAGGCATTTTTATCCATTGCACTTGCATTAGAATAGGCTGTACTTACAATCTTACAAATGACACCACGTTTGTATGCTAATCATGAATCCTTACATCATCATAATCCATCACCCTTGTGAGTAAGTGTGTTTTTTCAACACAACCCCTTCAGTTTCTATAAGGTTTTATATTAGTTTTTTTTGGTCATTAAGCCATACCTAGTGATATTTTCAGATTTTGTAGAAAGCTATCTTCAATTTTGAAAATGAGGTCTAGTTTTGATAGTACCTTGCATATCTCAAAATCCTATCACTTTTTAAACATTAATAATCCTAGTTTGAACAAGGAAGGATGAAACTACAAAGTGGTCCTAGTTCACTTTAAGTGAAAGGTTTCCTTGCTCATCTTATCATGCGCATGGTATAAAGTACTGATCATTGGAAAAAGGACAAGCTCCACCCTACCCAAGAAATCCCTTGCTTCCATACAAAATAAGCAAATTCCCAAAGCAAAACAAATCAAAATAAATAGTGATTTTCATCACTAAGCAAATCCCTTGCTCAAAAGAAAACAAAAATACAAATTAAATAGTGATTATCATCACTAAGCATGAGCATGTATCCCAAAATTAAAATAAAAGAAGGGGGTGAATATATTGAATCCCTGGAATATTCAGTATTCGACCACCATGGGGTGATCCTCATTACAATAATGGGTTGAATGAAACTCACTTGGCAATAGGGTATCCTTACACGTGGTGATATTTCTGTCATATTAACAACCTTATTTTGTACATACCAATTTTAGCTTATGGATGAGATAGATTTAGGTGGCTTGTATTTACCTAGTAGTCTAATCCAACTACATTCAAACTTAGGATCATGATGACCATATGGTGATCCTCATTACAGTAATGGATTGAATGATACACACATGGCAATGAGGTAGTCTTATGTCTCATATAATTTATTCATTTGCACACATAAATATAATGAATATCTTGGTGTTATTAACAAATATTTTATCTTTTAGAAGTTTTGTGTAGTTAGTATACAAGTTTTGATTAATCAACTAGGGTGTTTGAGTCTCATGGAAAACCTCAAAAATTTCCCTCATAACAAAAAACCATCTCATCAATCATACACAATTTTTCTTATGAGGTTTTGTTTATTAAGGGATGTTCATGGAATAGGATAGATACTAGATGGATATCAACAATGATATTTAGATGACCACTGACTATTTTGTGCATATATTTTAATTTATACAAGATTATAGGAAAAACCCCATACATCTCACATTATCTCATTTCACATATGGATGCTTAAATGATTAATTCTTTTGATAAAATATACCATTTTCTTTCATGATTTTCATACATTATGTGGTGTCCTCCATTAGTTTGTAACACATTTTAGATGCATTCCTTATGTTTTAAGTGATTAAAGCATATAGGTTCATTTACATTAGAACATCCTCATGTAATTAATGTATTTCATAAGCATCATATAATATAATATCACATAGATTAAATGTATAAACGATTGAAAAAAATTAAACATTTATTTAACATTTACCAATATATCCATATAAGCATACATAATAGTGCATCTACTCATATAGATCACATACATATATCATCTAGCTAGTGCATGTCATTAGTACATTGCATACATATAGCATAATTACATCATCATCTAAGCATTGCATCCATAACTGAATCACATGAACAATAAAGAAAATACATAATACACATAATGAGCTATAAATAGTATCATATATGTGTGTGTGTGTGTGTCAAAGTATATAGAGGTATAAAAATACCTACAGGCTACAATGGTGTAGGTCCTTAAATATTACACTCAAAAATGATAATATCATCATGACATATCACACAGGGCTTGCACTCCCTGAGTCACCTCCATGCTCAGCTCCATATTTGTGAGGCTATCTGGAGCTAGTACCTACCGATATCATGATCTAAGAGACCATGTAGTCACCTAATATCTGCATCCAAATCTAAGTCTACCAGTCCTTGAGTGACTGGAGTGGATGGTGTGACCTAATAAATAGGAGCAACCCCTAGTTGTGTCCTACAAGCATCCCTATAAATAGTCTTGGCCTCTATTGTAATGAAACAAGCATTAGATTGTTTATTATTCAGCAGGCATTAAATAGAATTTACATCAGTCGGGAATAGTCACCGGCGGAACAGATCTGTTACGCAGTTGTAACAGTGATCCCAACAAAAAAATAGAGACAAATAGTAAGTACGCTAACATCCCCCTTTATTACATTATTTGGGTAATGTAATAACTAATAGCTATACTTAGACTACTAACATCCCCTTACATTATTTTGCAATACAAAGTGAGCTGTGAAACAATTCAAATTTGACACGTCCAAGTGCCTTAGAGAAAATGTCTGCAACTTGAGCATCGGTGGGAATGTCTCTGAAGCTGAATTCGGTGCTTTGGAACTTCCTCTCGAATGAAATGACATTGTGTGTCAATGTGCTTTGTTTTTTCATGATGGACTGGATTCTTGACGAGGTTCAGAACACCTTGATTGTCGCAGAACAAGTGTATTGGAGATTTTGATGGATGGCCCATACTTTTTAGAATGCGACGTAACCATATCACTTCGCACACAGCTTCACGTGCGGCACGATATTCTGCCTCTGTTGATGAAATAGCAACCACCTGTTGCTTCTTGCTGTGCCAAGAGACAGGACCGGATCCTAGATGAAAAATGTATCCAGAAGTTGACTTGCGATCATCAAATGATCCGGAATAGTCGGAGTCCGTGTATCCTTGCAAGAAGAATTTGTTGTTCCTCTTGTATTCTAGGCCATATTCTATAGTACCACGGACATAGTGAAGAACACGTTTTGCTGCTTTCCAATGAGTGGTCTTTTGCTCCTGCATGAACCTCGAAAGATAGTTTACAACAAATACGAGATCTGGCCTAGTATTGGTCAGATATATGAGACTCCCAATCAACTGTCGATAGAGAGTGCCATCTACCTGAGGTGATTCATCATATCGCGATAACTCGAAGTCCATTCTCCATTGGAGTTGCCATTGGCTTGCAGTCAGTCATGCGATATTTATCGAGCAATGTCTTGGCATAATTTTTCTGAGACACTTTGATGGAGTGCTCCTTACGGCTGAATTCCGGACCAAGACGAGTAATGGAGAAGTCCAAGATCTATCATCTCAAAAGATTTGCACAAGTTTCTTTTGACGATAGAGATCATATCTTACGAACTCCTCGTAATGAGCAGATCATCCACATAGAGTACAAGCAACACTATCTCAGAACCCTATTTCTTGAAATAGAGGTTTGCATCTGACGGACATCTCTTAAATCCATGCTGCATAAGGTGATTGTCCATTTTTATATACCAAGATCGAGGAGCTTGTTTCAGACCATACAAGGATTTGACCAATTTGCAAACTTTCTGCTATTGGCCTTCCACTTCAAATCCTTCAGGCTGAGTCATATAGACTTCTTCTTGGAGATCACCATTAAGAAAGGCACTTTTGACATCCATTTGGTGAAATTTCCACCCATATTGTGCTGCTATAGCACACATAACCCGAATTGTGGTCATCCGAGCAGTAGGTGCAAAAGTTTCCTCATAGTCGATGCCTTCCTTTTGAGCATAGCCCTTTGCAACAAGTCGGGCCTTATGCTTATCAATTGTTCCATCTGCCTTGTACTTGAATTTGTATACCCATTTGCAGCCAATAGGTTTCTTTCCATGCGGAAGATCAACAAGCTTCCAAGTTTTATTCTTCATCAAAGACTCATACTCTGTATCCATAGCGGCCTTCCACTGAGGCTCACTAAGAGCATCTTGCACTGATGCAGGTTCAAGACTATCTATGGTAGACATGAATGCCATGTCATCATCAATATCCATATCCTCTACTTCTGCACTTGGAGTCACAGAAAGTTCCTCAAAAGATTGACAAAGATCATCAACCTCACCAGTTTCTCTGGCTTCTCTTTCCTTTTGAGCCATACTGCGTGTACGAGGTCTATCCAAATTCAAATTGGGAGGAGTGGATAAATTTGCATCTCTGATTGTATTTGTACACCATTTAGGATTCTTCTTCGATAGTGGTGAAGAAGATGTAGAAGGACCTCCTTTCTGTGTTGACGAAGGAATCTCCTCTTCCTTAGGTTCCACAATATCTTGGTGTACTGTAGATGTGCTATGTGATGTGAAAGCTTCATCAAAGACAACATCTCTGCTGATATGAATTTTCTTGGTCAAAGGATCTATAAACCGATATCCTTTAGAGTGCTCAGAATATCCAAGAAAAATACATCTCAGTGTTTTCTCATCTAGCTTCTTCCTTTTCTCTTTTGGTATGTGCATGAAAGCTTGACATCCGAAAATACGTAGATGAGATATGGAGGGTTTTTGACCACTCCATGCTTCTGTGGAGTCATTCCTTTTAGGGCCTTTGTGGGTGCCCTATTCAATAGATACAACTGCAGGTGGTGACGACTTCTACCCAATATTGTTGCCCAAGAGTAGCTCCCGTGAGCATACAACGAACCATTTCCATGAGAGAACGGTTCCTTCTCTCAGCAACTCCATTTTGCTGAGGAGTATAGGCAGTTGTTAACTGTCTCTTGATCCCATGCTTATCTAGGAATGTAGAAAATTCATTAGAGGTAAACTCTCCCCCTCGATCTGAGCAAAGGGTTTTAATAGAAGCCCCTGACTCCTTCTCAACGGATTTCTTGAACTGCTGGAAGAATGCGAAAGCTTCAGATTTCATTTTGAGAAAGAAAACCCACATCTTTCGTGAGTAGTCATATATGAATAACTAAAAATACCTCTTCCCTCCAACACTATTGGGTGTGAAAGGACCGCATAGATCGGTGTGAATTAGCTCTAGAGGTTTTCTTTCTCTTGTAGAGCTCTTCTCAAATGGTACTCTATGTTGCTTTCTCGCTAGCGATCGAGACACCTGGAAATGTGGTAGAAAGGGAAGGAAGACCCTTTACCATCTCATACTTGCTGAGCTCAAGTAAGTAGCCAAAACTAAGATGCCCATATCTCTTGTGCCATAGGGAAGTTTCCTCCTTGGTAGAGACAGTCATGGCAACATGTGGAGTAGAGATAGCATCTAGTGCAAATAAGCCATGCTTATATGAAGCTGTTGCAATCTGCTTACCCTTCCTGGTAATTGTACAACACTTCTTTCCATTCTCAACACAAAAATTGACAACCATATTTCTGTCCGAGATTTGTGTCATCGACAACAAATTGTTGGCCAATCCCGAAACATAGAGGACTTTGTCAATCGACACTTACCATCAGGAAGAGTGACTGAAACTGTACCCTCTCCCTGAACCTTGTAGGTTTTATCATCAGCAATGGTGACAGGTTTGCCCTCCTTGGCCTCAAATGATTCAAACCACGATCTGTCACCAGTCATATGTTTGCTAGCTCCAGAATCGACATACCGAATAGGATCCCTCTGAGTGGAATCTATGGTAGTCATGAGCACCTTGTGTGCCCATTCAGAATACGAGTCGATTCTTCAACAACAACATTCACCCGGGGTTGCTTGTTTTTATTTTGTGGTTTGTTTTGGCCTTTTTGCTTGTTCTTATGCCAACATCTGTTGGTGTCATGGTTGTCTTTCTCACAGATCTTGCACCACCTCTTCTTTTGTTGAGGTTGCTTGCCTTTTCCTTTCGTATCCTGTTGAGAATTTCCTCCTTTCTGAAAGTTGCCTCCTTTTTGCCCATTACCTTTCTTCCTAGAACCCTACCTTTTGGTGTATAGGGCTGTATTAGAAGAATCATCCTTGTGAAGTTGGCGTGCCTCCTGTTGTTGAAGCAGATTGACCAACTCGATGTAGGTAATTTGTCGTTGAGACACCTGGATGGAGGTTATCAACATATCAAATGAAGAAGGTAAAGCTCTCATCACAAGTGAAATGAGAAGCTTTTCATCCACAGTATCTCCAAGAGAACTCAATTTCTCTTTCAACTCAGACACTCTGCACGAAAAGAGTTCAAACTGTTTCACCACTGTCTCAAACTCAGGTTATGAAGTTGTTGTTGAAGATGAAGAATGGTGGATTCATTCTTCCCCTCATAGATGGTTCTAAGAGCATCCCATGCCTCTTTACCACTTGCTTTATCAGCTATATGAGGTTGCACTTCATCTGAAACAACAAACAAAATGAGCACCTTTGCTCTACTGTCTTTCTTGTCAAAAGCAATCTGATCTGCTGAAGGACCTGTGGATCCTGCTGTTGGTGAAGGCCTGGTTGCTACTCCAGTAACAATATCCCACAAATCTTCCATTTGGAGAATAGCCTTCATTTTGTGTTTCCATGGTGTATAATTTGGACCTTTTAATAACTGATGCGGATCAGTCATCAACTTTGCAACAGCGGCCATAGTGAAGGTTCCTTATATCACCAAATTGGTCCTCCTTTCGATATACCTTTTGCTAGGCCAATATACCGTACAAAATACCCGCCCTTACGTGAGGGAAACTATAGGTATTTAGAAAGATCAACAAAAAATCACCCGCCCTTACGTGAGGGAGACTATAGGTGAGTTTTAGAGATCATACGATACGTG